>VZTJ01002312.1:645359-738334 GCA_013397795.1 Orthonyx spaldingii | reverse complement strand
CGGCCCGAGGAGCTGCCGGCTGTCACTTGGCTCGGCCGCTCCGCCCGGCTCCGGCGTCTCCGCGGCATCTACTTCACCCGTTAAGTCTCTTTCTTTTTCTAGTTTTAATTTGTTTTCCGGTGCTTGTCGTACCGGGGGGTGGCGGATGAAGGGAGAGGGTTGGGGTGCGCCGTTTCGCTGTTGTCTTCTCGCGTTGTGGGGGAAACCGCCGACGCGGGGTGTTTCTGCGGAGAAACATAAACAGAGCCCGGGTGGCCCCGCTGCCCTCGGAGCCGCCCCGAGCACCGGGATGGCGCTTTTAAAGTTTAAAGGTGCGCTTTGCTCGTGCCTGTGTTGTGCCAGGGCGTCCTGCCCCGGCATTGCGGCATCGCTCAGTGTCTGCCCGCTCAAAGTCCTCCTGACATCCCCGGCAACATCTGCCCCGAGCGTTCTCTGACTTCGTCGGTGCCATTCACTGTGCCTGTTGGAGGCATAAAGGCTTTTATAGGAGTATGACTGTGTTGTTGGGGTTTTTTTTTTTCCTCTGTGGATGCAGTTTTGTGTGGTATGTTGCCTGCTGTCGGTGTAGTTTTTGTGGAATAGTTAAGGTGGTCAGGCACTGGAATAGGTTGCCCAGGGAGGCAGTGGAGTCACCATCCCCGGAGGTGTTTGGAATGTGTCTGGATCTGGCGCTGAGCGATGTGGTTTAGTGGTTTAAGGGATACAGCCAGTGAATGGTTTGACTTGATGATCTTAAAGGTCTCTTCCAACCTTGACAATTCTCTGTTTCTGTCTCTGGATATAAGCTGCAGCTCAGCAGCCGAGCATCTCCTCACACATTGTGTAAGTTTACGGGTAGAGATTTGTCTGTCAAATAGTTTCGTTGTGTAGATGAACAATCCAGTGTCTTGAAATTGAAAATCTAACACTTGACTTGTGAGTGTTGGGGTGTTTTTGTCATCTTAAGCTGCTTCTACTGTTATACTGATTTGAAAACTCAAAGTATGGCCACCAGAAGTGTTTGTGGGACAAACGTGTGGAGCTGTAAGTGATTCACTAGTTTGCATGTAAGTTCTCAGTGTTCTGTCAGGCTGTCTGCAACAGACGGGGTAACTTTTGCTGTCTCCTTGCTATAGGTCTGGTTGCTGCAACACTTTCATTAGGTAATGCTTCAGATAATTAAATACAACTGAGGGTGTGGCCACATGAACACTGTAAACTGTTGAAGGCTTCGGTTTCTGTGAGTGATGCTGCTTTAAGCAGAAGGTATCCTGCACCTACTAAGCAGAGCAACTTAATTTATGTAGTAAGGGTGCATTTCTGCAAGGGGCCAGGGTGCGGTGGAAGTTACGTGCATCCAAAGGAGCGTGGGCAGCAGCTTGAGGGAGGTGATTGTGCCCCTCTGCTCCGCTCTTGTGAGACCTCACCTGGAGTGCTGCGTACAGTTCTGGTGTCCCCAGCATGGAAGGGATGTGGAGCTGTTGGAGCAAGTCCAGAGGAGGCCACAAAATTGATCGGAGATCTGGAGCACCTCTCCTGTGAAGTCAGGCTGAGAACGTTGGGGCTGTTCAGCCTGGAGCAGAGAAGATTGCATGGAGACCTCAGAGCATGTTCCGTATCTGAGGGGACCTACAAGGAGACCAGAGAAGGACCCTTCGTCAGGAACTGTAGGGGTAGGACAAGAGGGAAGGGCTTCAAGCTGAGAGACTGGGTTTAGATTAGGTATTGGGAAGAAATTCTTCCCTGTGAGGGTGGTGAGGCCCTGGCACAGGTTGCACAGAGCTGTTGCTGCTCTATCTCTGAAAGTGTTCAAGACTGGATTGGACAGGGCTTGGAGCAGCCTGGGATAGTGGAAGGTGTCCGTGGCCAGGAGTTGGAACTGAATGATCTTAAAAGTCCCTTCCAACTCAAACCATTCTAGGGTTCTATATTGCTGATTGACATGGATCATCTTGTAGGCTGCCTAGGCTGGGTGTAGTGGTGGCTGAAACAAAGTGATTTTAAAACTATAAAACATCTTGTTTACATGGGTTTGTTTCACTAAGCTTTGGTGCATAGCTCAGGTTTGCCATGGTAACATTGGGACCACTTTACTGATAAACCAGTCCCAATGTGGATCATGTCTTTTATGTCTTGAAATAACTTTATTGGCAATTTGTGTCACCACAGCAAAAGCATCCCTTAAGTGGATAAGAATCTAATGTTGGAGTTGCTGCATCAGTACTGAAGGTTTTGTTGAGTTGGATGTAATGAGTTTTGTGTCTCCTTTCACCCCTCTACCAGACATACAGGCATATGCTTTCTGCTAAAAAAGTTTCCTTGTATCAAGCAGACTTGTGGATAAAGTCATTAACGTGTTTAGTCTCATTGACTTCAGAGTGCTCAGATGAGGCTGCAGTCCCATTAATCTGTTCCCAGTGAGGTGGGTGTTTGAAATCACGAGTGTCAGTGCACACAGCCCTGCACCTATTCTGTGTTGCCATCTCTGGGCAGTGAGTGAAGCTGCACAGCGTAACATGGATGCTGGGATGTGCTGCTGCTGCTTCTTTCCTCCCACTTTGACTCTTCTGGCAGCCACCTGATAAACTGAAAGAAAAGTAGCCATAAAAGAAAAATTATTAATTTTCTGCCAGGTTAGTGAGTTGAACTGGCTTGTGATGCAGTCAGGTAAGCATTGCATTTATATCAGAGTGACATGATTGCTGGAGAAGGTAGGGAGGAATAGATGCATTCCTTCATCACTGGATGCTGCTAGATCTGCTAAATCTGCTCAACTCCACCTTGAAAATTTACATCAGAGAGCCACCTTTTTATCAGTACAGCAGAACGGTTTAAACTCTGCTACTGAGGTACTTAAACTCATTTGTGCTATTCAAATCAATATGAGTGTTAATATGAGATCAGGCATAGTGATACAGTAATGGTAAGAGAAGGACTTCAGTAGTCGAGTGCAGAAAGAAAACTTTCCCAGTGCAGTCAATATATTGGGCATGTGGCTGGATTAGAACATGAGTGTAAAATTTATCCATAGATGTAAGTGCTTGGAAGATAGATGTGTATCATTGTGCTAATGATGTAATAGGCTTTAATAGACTGCTCCATTGAGAATAAAATTACTTGTATGCCTAAGTCTGAAACCTTTGTCAATACACTAGAGAAAGAATAGAGCAAATAAATGAGCTAATCAATTATACCAGGTCAATTGAAACTTAGTGAATGTTAGCAGAAATTCTGGCTGTGTTTTAGCTTCCTAAGAACACCTCTCGCCGATGGCAGAATTTCTCGCTAAATCAGATCCATGGCAATGCACCAGGTGAAGTTCTCATACTGAAACAGAAAAACTTTTAAAGGGATGGTGTTATTTAAATATGAGAAAAAATCTTATTGCTACATTTAGCTAGATCAAGAAAAAAGTCTTTCAGCAGAGTCCTGGTATCTGCCTTTGTAATGCCAGCCCAGAAACAGAGCTGGCCACTATTCAGATTGTCATGAGGTTTCTGAGTTTGGGTTTTTTTGACATCTTGTATTGTTATTGGGACACTTCTTAGATGCTCCTTCAGAATGCAGTTCTGAGCAGAGGCATCAAAGGTGAGAAAGTGGCATTTGGAACATTTTCTGTGACGTTTTCATGCACTTTACTCAGCTTTGAAAGAAAATAGCCATCATCCTGCAGTTGGCACAGCTGCAGATGAAGCTGCTTCTCTGCTCATGTGTCTGTGGTCGTGTTGAGAGGTTAAAAGCTGGTGTCTTTCTCAAAATTGACAAGTCTGGCTCTTGTACTTGGTTGAGAGGATTGCTGTAAGTTCTAAGAAGACTCCCTCACAGTGGAGTGTTCCTTGTGAGATGAGACAGGACTTGAAGAATTTGAGCATATTTTGCTGATTGGATTTGAATTGAAATCTTGTAATGTACAGTTTCTGGTAACTGGAGGTGGAACGAGTGAACAAACTCCTGTTTTGAAGGCTGAGGAAACAAAATGCAGGAGTACTTTATTGGTTCCAGAAACTGGGGTATTTTCCTTTCTGTCATAAATGCCAAGATGTTTGAAGTCAAAGAAAATACAGAACTTGTGAATGGATACCCTTGTGTGCATCTCATTAATAAATGGATGCATTCTCTGTGCCTTTGTGCTCTGATTTCTTCTCGAACAATGAATCAAGTTACACTAGCTGTCACAACATTCATTTCAATAGATTTCCTCAGAGTACCTCCTGGCACGTGATGCAGCAGGGGAAGACATTCAATGCATTTCACTTTCATTAAAACCACTTTTTAGGGCCAGGGTTTTGGTTTTTTTTTTATCACTTCTACATCACTTGTGATGAAGCAGAGACGCTTTTGCAAGTTGTCATGTCTTTTCATAGCAAAAGGATGTGGTAATGTCCATTCTCAGCATACAGTTGGAAAGAACCAGATTCAGAAATGTTTCATTTATGGAGAAATCTTCACCATAGTTTGAGTGCAAATTTAGTAGCTGACTGGTGCCAGTGATTTAATCAGAGAACTCATGAAATATGTTTGTGTTTTCTACTGGGTTTTTGACATTTGATGGATGTGTGTTTATGTCATTTATTTTCCAGGTTAAGAGCTAGAGGTAGTGACACGTGCTTTGAAATTCTTAAATGCTCTTCTATCTGCAAGTGTGTGGTGTATCTTGATTGCTCTTTTTTTTGTACTGCCTTGGTATCCCTAAAATTTTTTTTGTTATCTAGCTTAAGACAGATCGAATTTTATTTAATTTCTTTTACTTTTGAAGCTTTTTTGTTTTAATTATTTTCCAAAGTAACGATGTCTGGAATGTAAATTCTTCTGGTAAATTTAGTGCTTGTATTACAAGACAAAATATTGAATACTATCTAAAAATAGATCATTCAGAGCAGCTAATGTTCATGAGCTCCTTGGACATTGCTGGTGTTCACTTCCTTTACATTTCATTTGAAGGCTTATTGTATAAATGAGGATTGGAAGAAGGTGGAGGGAGGACCTGCCTCATTCTGCAGTGTCAGCTGTAGATTCTGGAGATGTGGAGCTTTTTGGACAAACACACCATGCATTTGTTTGTTGTGCTGGAATTTGTCCTCAGTCCTGAGGAAGGTCAGTACATTGCCTGCATCTGACAGTATTGAAAGGCAAAGTTTTCTCTGGCCAACGAAAGAGTATGTTACTGTTGTATCAAAAAACATTTTAAAAGCCCATATACATAACCAAAACAAGTCTTAGAGCAATGTATTATGGATATTTTTAACTCTCATTTAAATGGCATAATGCAATATGGTAAGAACTCGGATTCTGGAAAAATGAGTTAGGTTAATGTTATTTTTATTTCAGACTTGAGCATATGATAATAATTTGTATTCTGTGGTATTTGAGAAGACACAGAAAGTGTTTCTGGCATCTTTAAGTACAATTTACATCACTTTCAGTGGACTGGCTCAGCAAAACAATGTGCCTGACAGGGTCTGACTGTGCCTGTCCACCTGTGTCTGTTACTGCCAGCAGTGCACAGCTTTAGCTGCACACAGCCAGAGCTCCAGAGGGTCTTTTATTTGTACATGGAAACTTAACATGTTTTTGCAAACAGGAAAAAACTTCCTGAAAACTGATTATTTGTTCTGTGTCCATTTCCTCCACAGACAAGTTTGTGCTGTGTGAGGTGTGGGTGCACTGGGACACACTGGAGCAGGGTGTGTGGACTCCCATGGTACCCTTGAGCTCCAGTGGTGTCTCCACTGGTAAGAAGAAGGTGAATGATTCTTGTTTTCCCCAGACCCAGTATTCTCCTCGAGGAAAAGGCAAGAGCAGCTTCACACATTTGCTCCTGGGGAGCAATACTCAGTACAGGACTGAGACTATTCCGGCTGTTCACCAGTGTTTCCATCCCTCCTTGTTCTGCTTGCATGGAGGTTGTTGCTTATAGTATGACACAGATAAAACTAATAAAGGAAAAAGAACTGACAAAATTCTCTTAGCCTGTACCAAACTCCCAGTTCACTTTGCTTTACCACATAATCCCATCAGCCTTCTGCCTGAATAAGGTAAGAGAGACCCAGGCATAAAGAAAGGAAAAGATGGCTTCTTTTATTGGCACTGGTGCCTTATTTTTGCTTAAACTGCATGAAATGTTGTCCTTGTGCACTGTGTACCCAGTTTGTAGCAACATCTGCCACTGTGGATAAAACATTTGAGAACATCCCATAGAAGTCAATGTTAATAACTTGTTTCATTCCATACTCTTAGCAAACCTTCATCTTTTCTTTTGTGGTATCCCTTTCATGTAGTATCCCATGTGGTTTTATAAGAAACAAAGTCTTGAGGAATACTGTTCACTGTGCATACTGGGTTTTTTTCTCCATAATCACTAAATGTTAGTGAAAATAGGAATGGGTGGTCTCTTGCTCACATTGTCTTCTCTGAATCTGCACAATTCAGTTTCCTGTTCTGTTTCCTTGTTCCAGTGCCATGACTTCTGAGTTTCCTCTTTCCTTTTCTTACTGAGTTTGTGCTACTAAGGAAGAAAAAACCTTACTGCGGATACTTGAAAAAACTTCACAATTGGGCCAATACACACAAGTTGCTTTTCTTTTCTTGCTTTTTGCTGCTTTCTATGCTAGTTTTACAAAAGTTCATTGCATTTATCTCACCTTCCTACCTTTCTCATTGTCTTCCTTTTTATATCCATATGTCCTACTTCTCTCACATTTTTCGTTCTCTTTTTCCCAGTCTTGTTTTTAATCTCCTCACATTTTTGTATATCTCTGCTAAACATATTCTACTTTCATATCTCCAGCTCTTTTTAAAATGCACTGCTCTTAACTATGTTGACTTCTTGTTTTGTTGTTTGTTGTACCTTTCAATACCATCCTTGGTATGTTTAGTATTAAATGTATTGGTTTTTCATGTTCCCTTTTTATGTGGCATTGGTTTTCTCTTTGTTTCCATTTCCTTCTTTCTACTTTTTTCTCATGCATTTCCTGATCTGTCAGTTCTCTTCAGTGTTTTCTTGTGGGAACAGTGTTTGTAGAAGAGAGTGGTTGTCATGTCCTGTATCCATCCCCCTGCCCAGTTTCGTCCAGGAGTTTGGAGTATATTGTTTCCCTTCGTGTTTCCTCTTAGGTCCTCATCTGTAGCAGTTCTGCTGTGCCTGCTCTTGTGTACATTTTTTTTTTTTTTTTTGGACGTGTGAGTAAAGAATGAGATGGGCACTTGGTGTGGGATTGAAATCTCAGAACACAATGGAGTTTATATCTTAATCACTCAGCCAAGAAGAGGCTTGGCAAACCAGCCTTGAGTGGACCTGTGTGGGATATTTGTGTCTCTCAGTGAGCAATCCAATAACCATGAGATTAGTTCTGTTGATTCTGCAGTCTTCCACCTTTTTTCCAACACTTTTGAGATTCTCAAAACCTTATCCAGCCTGCAGATAACCTTTTGCCATCAGTGCTATCTCCTCCGATGTTCTTTGGAATTTCATCTTTTGAGTTCAGTCTCTTTGTTTAAGGTCAGTATTAGATAGAGATGGATCATTTAGTGTAGCAGAACGAGATCTCTTTGAAGCAGTTATTTCAGAAAGTAGTTTTTATGTATTTTATCTAAAAATTATTCATGGGACTTTGACACAGCTTCTGTATTGATGTAAAATATACTTTAAAAATTATGTAACCTTCCTTCATATAATTTTTTGTTTAGTATTATTTTCTGATCAATATTCATTTCTGTGTATTTTCATTTCAGATCAGTGTTTGACTGGTCTATTACCCTGCAAGTCCTATAAAGAGACATGTGTCTGGATTTATTTCTTTTTTATTCCCCACCCCTTTCTGTACTCTTAGTAACATTAAAGAGCCTTCTCTGTCTGGTTTAACTTCTTGCAGAGGCAGGGTATTGAATTGTACAAGTACTTGGTTTTTTTGTAGAGTGCTGCTTATTCATGTAAACTGTAGCAATAGAGAGAAGTTATTTTAGTAATATGTAGAAGTTCAAAGATTTATGGAAATCAACATCATTTATTTGTATGTAGGTTTTGAAATGCTCATAAATTTCTCCCACTCTTCCAAAGGATTGGAGAGGAACACCTAAACCCCAGACCCTCGGAGTTATGATTACATCAGGACTGAAAACGACTGCAGTGTTGCCGTCTGAAACTATAGATAGCTCCAGAGTGCTCAGTTCTGATGTGTCTTTTTTTCAATCAGCAGCAACCTGAGTTAGGCAGAACTGCTCAGTGTATCTCAGGGGCTGCTCCGAAGCCAGCGAGGGTCGAACTTCGCACTTGGAGCTGGCACTGCAGGTGTGCATTAGGATAAATACAGCAAGATGCTTCTGATTTCTTCCCATCTTGGAGGAGAGGTTGAGTGGCCTTTTATTGAGGGGCATTAGAGACTTGTGAAGGAGTTGAGATAGAATTGTTGACCACTAGTGATCATCAGCACACACCTGTGGGAATAACTCACTGTCTGGTATTCTCACAGATGTGTGCTGATGATCACTGTGTATAGTGTGCACTATATAAGGTGTTCTCCAAAATGTCTCACTGTCTGAGTGAGTTCTGTTCAGCTCAGGTAAAGGACTGGCAGTTTTTAGTGTCAGGATGAAAGCTATTAACAAGCAATTTCAGACTTTTTAATCTGGTACTTTTCATATAGGGTTAAGGAATACATAGAATGTGTTACAATTCTACATTCACAGGGCATCCTAAAACAAACTATATAGATTTGTGTGTGTAAAATAAAAAGAACAGTTCTAGTCCCTGATTAAGTTTTCTTATCTGTACTAATAATTCTAATGAAAAGAATAAATCCCAAGCAATTACATGCAGATGGATACTTAATCCCTTAAAAGATGGTTGCTTGTTCAGAAGTTATCTTATGCTAAATTTACATAACGAGTAGGTTTTGTTACATATGTGTTTGGGCAAGAAACTGATACTGGTATGATACAATATTATTAGCACCCCTCAAAATCAGTTCTCCATGGAAAATTCCTTCATTTTTATTAACATTTGTTTTCTAAATTTCTAGCCCAGCAGCTCTTTTCTCCAATGATGGAGAGGGTCAGCTGGATGATTTACAGCATGAATGATGTGAGGCACAAAGTGCCATTCTGCATGACTGAGCTCTTCAACACCTGTCCTAGAAGCAGAATTTTCTAACTACGGTTGGCTTGATGCTCATAACTATTGGATACTTAAAAACTAACCTAACACCCACCCTTTCTTTCTAGAATTTCTGTGTTACTGTGGACTTCACTAATGTGTGTGTATGGGTGTGTTTCTGAACCTACATATATAAGGTTACACTTTTTTCCACACTCTTTCAAACACTTACTTGGACTCTTCAAAGAAAGACGCAACCAAAAGTCTTTTGAAGGCCTGCATTCTTATTATTGATATTTTTTCTTGGGTCATAAGAGCAGTTTTTTGGATAATTTACTGCCATAAATACAAGATATATGACTGAATGTGAGACCAAACTTTACTGCTGGTCACTGTGAGTATCCTTAAAACCCTACATTATAAAAATCCTTGTCGCAAAATATCTGGGCAACAATCTGTGTCAGTAAGTAGCAGATAGTGTTAATTTTGGTCTCCTTTTACCAGAAGATTGATCTTTATATTTGATTGCCTTTTTTATGTGGCACACAGTGTAGAGAAGTGAAAGCAAAAGAAATTTTCAGTAATTAAAATTTAAGGAAAATTACATCTGGGAGTGCATGAAAGAAGAGAGAGGAAAATGTGCTTTTATGACTCTTTCAGAGGTCTAGAACTTTCTGTTGGAATTCTGTGGTCACCTGATTTTTTCTTTCCATAACAGAAGTGTTGTCAGTGTGTTACGAAGATAGCTCAGTAAGCATGTGCTGGGTTCTTTTTTTGTGGTTTTAATTTTTTTCCTTTTCTCCTTTGTAAAAACTACTTTGGTGATAGTGGCTGGGAGTTCACAATTTAATTTTAGATTCACTGTGAGTCTTACCTTTGAAGTTCCCAGGAAAACAACAGCAGCACCAATCTTGTCGTCTTTCCTGGCTCTAGTGTCCTGCTATGCAGTTCTGCTTTGCCTTTTCCTTTTCCAGAGATCGGTGACACATTCATTCTGTCATCGGTGGAGTTGGGTATTTTCACCGAGCATTTGTAGGTTCAAGCCATGTGGTGCTGGCTGGGTGAGGCCTGTGTGTGCAGTATCCCAGTGTGGACAGCTTCAGACTTGCTGCAATACTTGTTACTGTGACCTAAATTGCCTCGACCTCTGGGTCTCCTTTTATCAAGTTAATGTTTCTTTATAGCAAATGAGAACAAAAGCAAACTCTTCTTTATCCATGGAATTGCGTGGTTTCTGCAGAACTGCAGGAAGCTGTAACCACATCTGTGATTTCATGCTGGTTATCTGACCTTGTTCATGATGTGAGCTTGAAGTCATCAGATGAGGTGGACATTCATCATAATGATCAATGTTATGTTCTCTTTAGCTAAGATGCATTTGCTTTCACTTTATACCTCTTTGATTCTTACATGACTAATTTTTTTTTTAGGTAAATTGACACAATGTGGAGCAACAAGTCTAATGAGGTGCCTGTACAAAATTTGAGGCATAACCAAAGCAGGGATTCTACCAGCGGTAAGGATTTTCTCTGTGCTGTTGCCTTTTTTGGGGAGATGTTTTGTCATGAGTTATTTGAAACTTTGAAGAGTTGTTCTAGAAAACTTTCTCTTGCCTCAGTTTGGGAGCTAAGAGCATGTGTTCTATGGCTTCCTTTTTGCAGACAGCAGTTTTGTACTCTGATCTCCGGAGTATTTGCTGATCTGCATTAGCAGTTGTCAGCCTGGGATATGGTTGCCAGGATGGCACAGAGACAGATTTTTTTCAGTACTGTAGAGGAGGAGCAGTGCAGGAACAGACATTGGGAACTGTTGGCTCTTGAAAGAAGCGAGGAAGAGCCTTTGTGGCAGTTGCACAGTTCTGGAGTGGTGAAAACACTTGAATTGCAGCAGTACATCTCCACTAGGATGACTTTTACAGCACTTTTGTCTCCCATAGCTGGAGAAATCGCATTAACTTTTTACTATTATGATTGCTCTAATTTAGGAAAGGAGGGGGCAGAAAAACTTTAAAATTACAGTACTTCCCTGAAAGATCTCATCTGTAGAGCCACTGAGTCATGTGCTAAGCCTGTGGTTCGAGATCAACCATACGATCTCCAGTATGACAGAACTGGACTTCAGAAGTTATTTTGAAAACAGAGAAAGATTACTATTTTATCTGTAAGAGAACGTTATTGCTGATTATTTCCTGTGGGATGTTCAGTTTCTTTTAGAATTACCTACTTTCTGAAGCTGTAGTGTTCTGTGGACAAGAAGCACCGTCTGGAGAAGTCAAAGCAAAGTTGTTTCTGTGCTACTTCCCTAACTCTCTTGGTGTTGTCTCATCTTGCCTGAAATGAAATTGGCAGCTTTTTTACTATAAGGAAGAGATTGTTTCTTTCAACTCTCTGTTACTACTACTATTCATGGTTCTGACACATAGATGTTGTGTTTTATAAACCATTAGATTATAAGAACCATAGAAAACAAAAGAAGATGGAAACTGAGGAAGTAAATATTTATAGAGGAAAACACTACTACATCCTACTGAGCTGGATTGCTCATGGAGTAGGTACTACCTGTTTAGATTAAAAGGCCTTGGTTAGTGCCTCCTGCTTGTTCACAAACATTATTTCTGTTTTGTTTGTAGGGTGTACAGTTCAGAAAGATTACTGTTCATAATTCTGCTGTTTGGAGCTTGGGTTTTGAGTAGAGTCTTTCAGTGACCATGTATTCATGCTTAGTTTACTGAAGAAGAAAATGGAAGGGGGAAAAAAAAAGGTAGTTAAACTATAGTATAATAGAAAAATATAAGATGTATATGTTGGGGTAGATAACCAGCTTCATTTTATCTTTTAAATATCTTCTATTATGTATTGTGGATTTGATTTCAGGTGTCATCACACATTCAACCTAACTTAGTAAACTCATAGCATGTTGCATTAAATACTTTATAGCTTTGTTAAGATGAACCTTGACTGACAACAGTCTTTCATAGAGGAGATTTCCACAACACAGTTCCAGACTGTAAAGAACTTGATTAGCAAACACATGAAATTGGTTTGAAGCAACATTTTATTTCATTGTTTTCCATGTACTAATGAGGAATTAATTTCTTTGTTTTTGCCCTGGAAGATCTAACTGCAGCATGGGCTTCTTTTTCTCAGAGTAAGGCTGCTGTAAGTACTTTTTTTTCTTTTGGGATTGTTAGGTTTTTTTCACTCATTTTCGAATCAGTTAGTGGCTACAAAAGCTTTAACCAAAGTATTATTTTACTCTTGTCTCTTCAACAAGTTGTAGATAGGACAAAACTGTTGGAGTATGCAAATGTTGAACATTGTATCTTGTAAAAAGTCTTCTGCACACAAGGAGGAGCTTTTGCCACAGCAAGCTTAGTCTGGAGTGTAACATATGCTAAGTCTTGAGTGTAATATTAGCTTTTTATTTAACAAAGTGGTGACATCACATTTTTCTAAAAACTTGGAAAAATGGCTCTCCCTTCTTACTCAAACCAGTCAGAAACTGGGGCACCACCAGCGTATTTAATAATTTTCCATTCTGAGCATTAGAGTTGCTGTATTTCTGTGGGAATTAACTTAAGTGCTTAAGATGGTATAGTAGTTTCTAAAACCTGGCTTCAGTGAGGCCAGTTTGGGTTTTTATGGAATTCAGCTCTTTCCCATAGCCTTTTCCCTCTTTTTTCTCACTAACTGAGCATCAGTGTGGGGTTTTACATGTGAAATTTGTAGCATGCTCCATTTATAAGAGAGTATTACCGAATTTTTTCCAAGTGGAATTAATATTTTATATAGGCCAAGCACTAAGTCTCTGAATGGCATGTTATTATTAATTTTTTCAAAACAGCCTTCTTAATGGAACAAAACTACGCTACAAAACCTAATTTAGATAATCTTATTAAACAAAACAGTAGTTTCTGCCTTAAAACTATACAGTTTGGCAACATCAGCCTTGTGAAGTTGTTTTTGCCTGCAGTTTTATTTGTCATGAAAAAGGAAAAATTTGTTGTGTTTGGGGGGAAATAAAAATGTAGCTTAAAAGTAGAAAACAGCATTCTAATTTGCATTATCTTCCAATTCCAGCTACGTCATATAGAGAACAAATTGGAAATACCTCCCACCAGCACGGCTGTGTTTGATTCAGTTATGGATGCCAAGAAGCCCTCTGCTAGTGCCAGCAGGAAAAACAGCAGGAAGGGTATGTATTATTGAGGAGAGAACGTGTAAGGCAGCATAAAGCCACTGCATTCTGGGAAAGCTTGGGTTCTCCCTGCCCCCAGGTTGTCTCCTGCCAGTGATCTTTATTCCTGAAACTCTGATTGCCCAGGAGAAATTGATGTTTCCTTCTCCGACTTAGGAAGGAGGGTGTTCTCTCCTAGTCACTTGGTTAGAGGGGGTGACAGGACTTGCCCCACGCTGTGAGTGAGCAGTGCTTATCCCACTCTGATGTTTGCTAAATCTGGTGCTTCTGTTATCTGACTGAAGGAGAGCATTTGCTTATAGGAAATAAGGCTTCATTTTAGATACTAAGAGCGTTCTGGTAGTGTGCTGCTGGAGAATAACAGACAGATCGACCTCTAGTGGCAACACAGTCAACTTCACAGGTTTAATTACTTATAATTAATCTTTAAGCATTATTATCTCTCTTTACATATGATCATTCTTTCAAGCACTTACTGTCTTGCTCCTAGTTGTTGAAATAAGCTAGTTGAAAGAAAGAGAGCTGCTCAAACCCATGAAAAACGATGTCAGTTATTCTGCCCCAGGAGCTTTCTCATTCTGGAGAGATAGATACATAGAGGATTCTTTGGTTTCTGCTTCAGGTTCCCGATCCTCCAGCCAAAATAAATCGAGCAAGGAGAAGTCCTCACGCAGCCCTCTTCGAGCAACCACTCTGGAAAGCAATGTGAAAAAATGCAGTCGTGTGGAATTTCGTGAACCATTGGCTTCATACAGGTTAGATGGGGACAGCTGACTATTAAAGAAACATGCTAAGAATAGATTTAAACTAATAGTGGTGTTTTTGACTACTCCTCAAAAATTGGTTTGCTTCCTCCCATCACCCACCCAACATGACAGCATGTGGTGTTGGACTTTTTAGTAAATATTACAAATTTATTTTTTATTCCGTGAATATGAGTTTAAAGTCAACTGTTTTGTAACGTGGCCAGGTCATCAAGTGGTATGCCTGTGGCCTTAGTGACCTGATGGGTTTGATAGGTATTTAGTTGCAGTAAAAAGAACCAAAAAGACTATTCCCTCATGCCTTTCCAGCTTTGTTTCATTAGTTTTCTGCATATGTTTCAAAATGTATTACCAAGACAGTGTGGAGCAAGAGTAGTACTAGTAGTACTAGAGCTAGTACTAAAGGTACATTCCATTTTTGTGAGTGTGAGAAACTCATACAAGAACAGCTTCTCATGGAACAAAAGTAGCACAGAACACAGAGCAGGCCATAGAACATGATTATTATCCTGACATCTAAGTTTTGGTCTCTTTTTCCACTACTTGTGTCAGCTGTGAGGTGGTCCTCCTTGTTGCATGTGAGACTGATTTGGGTCAATTTTGTTAGCTGAGTAACTTATGTACTAATTATGCTTCTCTTAAGTTCTACACTTGTTATTTAAGGCTTTTTTTTTTTAAATTGAAGGGTGACATTACTGCTTGCTGATTTTCTATTCTTGAACATTATATATAGTTATTTTCAGACAGAGTGCAACAAACAAAATTTTGAACAGAAGTCTCTGTTTCGTCAGACTTGCACTATTAAATGTGAGGTGATCAGACTTTAAAAGAACTTGCCTTTAAAGTGGAGCCAAGGTAGAGGAAGTCATGCATTTAGTTGATGAATGGGCTGATTGCTGAGTTTCAAGGTCCTATATTTGTGTCTCTAATGGTGAATTTTTTTCCCCTTCTGTTACATCAGGGATATATATAGTTCTCTGTCTTATCACAGTTCTAGCCAGCTTGAGGCCAAGCAACTGCTGTCTGGTTTGGACCTGAGCGAAGCAGAAGGGAAGAGTGAGCTCCCAGCCTGTCTGGCACATGACCAGGACGAGCGGGATGGGCACAGCAGAGGCTTTGACAGCCTGTTCCCTTCTGCTGCAGACGAGACCATTGTGAGGTACCTGAATGACCGACCAACCATCGATGCCTTGCAGAATAACAAGGCATTTCTGAGGGCTGCTGCACCTCCAGAACTGGAAGAGGAAAAAACCAGTGACTCCAGGGGAGATGAGAGTAGCGCTAGAGCTTCTCAGAGTAACACGTCCCAGGACAGTGAACTGAAAGTGTCTTCCCCTTCTGCCACAAGTATTTGCAGTGCTCACAGGCTGGAAATCCTGAAACAGCGGCAGCACGATGCCAAGTTGGAGAAGCTGAAGGAGAGGATCCGAAAGCAGTGGGAGCATTCTGAGGAGCTCAGTGGCAGAGGGCAGCACTTGGGATGTGCTGAGCAACCAGTCGTGGTCAGTAACGTGGAGAACACGGTGGCTCCCAAGGTCAGGAAGGTGGTAGCTGTACCTGCTGCTCCGTCATACAGAGGTACGGAGGTGCAGATCCTCTCCCTGCTGGCTCTGCTGGGTGAGGGGGCAGAGCTCAGTCCATTGAGCAGCATTTCAAAGCATGGACCTGGCTCATAGCTCTGCTTGGGCAATGTGTGGGTGAATAACATGTTTTGATCACAGATCACAAGAAAAAAATTCTTGCTAATTTACAGAAGTGCGAATTACTTTGAAATTCTTCCTGTCTCTTCTTAGAATTACTATGAAAAGAAGCTCGCTGTATTGGTGTTTGAGTTGATTGTAATAATTTTTTTATGGTCTCAGAGCTTAGTAACATTGTATTGATGGAAAAATTCACATATTTAATAATCTTTTCTTCACCCAGTCTGCTGTTTTTCAACTGCGAGCAAGTGGCAGACGGGTATATTTCTTTTTTCTAATTTAGCATTAGAAATTCACATAGTTCCTTTTTAACTTGGCAATTTCCCATCCCTTCCATCCTGACAAAGCTGTATTTACATTTTATGGAGTTATTTTAAACTCCTGAATTGTTTACTTTCAGGTTTCAATCCTGCTGAAACAAGGATTCGCGCTCCGGATGGAAAGATCTGGCATGCAGACGAGTTTTGTATTAGTCGGGAGCTTTACAGAGGTATTGCACTCCAGTTAAAAGGTGAGTAACAAGTGGAATTGATTAAGCCACACAACCTTTTCTAAGAGGCAGAGAAATATATTTTGTACAAGTCTACAAAGTCATGGAAACAAAAAATTGAAACAATGAGTGTTAAATATAATGTACTTCTCTCCACAGGAGGAATAACGTACTGAACACAAACAAAAAAAATAAGTCTTTTTCGCCATTCTCTTGTTCAAATACTTTTAATAGAAAACCAGTACTGAAAAGAATCAAGTAATGACATTTCTTTGAAACGGGAAAAAAGAAAAGTCTCCATTAGAATAACTTCGGTTTAATTTTGTGATTTCTTTATACATGTTTGCATGAATTAATGCAATTTCCTGGTTAAAAGGACAAAACTCACTTTTGGTTTCTGTTTTTAAATGTACTGCTCCAAGACACAATCTTTATTAATCTTTCACTCTGAAAAAACTGCAGTACCATTGGCAACTCTTTTCTCTGGGTGAGCTGGAGTAGGATGCCAAGTGTGCTTTTTTATTTGCTAGGCTGGTTACAGTGGAGTGCTGTAAGCTTGAATTGCCTCTGACTGATTGAGTTGGGGGAGGGGGAAGAGATCAGGTGGAAGAAATTGGAGGGAATGGAGAATAAAATCCCCAGAGAACCTCTAGTTTTGCAGCATAAGACCTTGCTTATTAAGAATAACTTTGCTCCAAACATATAAGACCGAAGGAAAATGCATTGAGATTTAAATCTGTAGGTATCTGTGTAGTGGCTGATATGGAAATAAACCAATTTGTCTTTTTTCCTTGTACAACTACTTAAGTTACTGAGGACTTTTTCCTGGAATCACTCATAAAAAATAGTTCAGAAAAAAAGATGCTCCTTTTCAGTAAAATTATTTTGCAAATACACAGTTCAGATCAGTCTGCGTAATTAATGCCAGATTTCCACAGACTTTCAAGCTGCTCTGGCATTTATTTTCTTAGTTTTGGCAAGCATAACGAGATGTTTATAGAAATTCAATTTTTTTTAAAAGCTTCGTTGACGAGATCCAATTGAAAGGCATTTAGATCATGTATCCAGTGCCTACAAAAGGAAGGAGCTATGTGTGTGTTGATCCATATTCCTGATGCCATGTGTAAAACAGCTGTTGTGGAATGTGTCTCCTTTCTGATGGTTTCTGTTTATACTGACTAGCTGATTTCTAGTAAACAAATGCTGGTGCTGCACGTAATATATACCATAGATGTATTTTTAGGTTGTCAGATTATCTATCCATGTGTTACTTCTGTATTGAATTTACAGCATGTGGTGTTTTGGGTGTGTACAGTCAGTTGTATCAGAACTGTTCTTTCCTCTCTAGTGCTAAAATAATCTGTAATATCTGATATCTACAGCAGCACTGTTCTTTACAACAGAAAAATTTTTATGTGCAAGCGTAGACCATAGAGTACATCTTCATCTTTGTATAGCAGTTAAGCTAAAGTACTTTGTGTGAACCCCAAACTTCCAGTAATTTTGTCTTAAAGATGTTCAGGATTTGCCACACTAGAACAAAATTGCTGTAATAGGAGTGGGGTGGGAAGCAGCCTGCACTTTCCTGCTGTGAGAAACGGGCTGTTTGTTGCTAAATGAGGTGAGGACGCAAGTGAACTTTCTGCAAATGCAGTCCCTGAGGCTTCTGGTGCTCAGTGCATTGATTGTCTTACCTGCTCTTGTTGTCCGCCTTAAAGGCAGCTAGAAAATTTGTAAGGAAAGGGTGTTAAGGGTGAGAAAGAGTCCTAAAATTCCATTCCTACGTCTTTGAAATATAACCTCCAGTTCTGCCTCTGATAATTTCTATGGACATCCATCAGAGAGTGGATTCAGATGAAATTAGGGGCTGTAAGTGTTTGCATTGGCATCTAAATGAAGTTTCAGATCTGTCCATAGAGGGGGTTGCATCTTGATTGTTTTAGGTTGTCTGATCTCATTTTTTTGAGAAGAGGAACCAGAACACAGTGGTAACATTGGCCACAGAGTTCCTTATGTGCTGAGTGTGCTGTCCTGCGTTGATGTGGAAGCAGCAGCCTGTGTGTTCTGGCGTGAAGGCAGTGCATGTCCTTGTGGAACATTAGAGCAGTACAACGTAGTATCTGTAGCAGAACAGAACCAACAGTTGTTCATAATAAACTGCCAGCATTTCTTGTAGAATAGAAAATTAACTTTCTAAAGATCTGTTATGGCATTGCTGTCTCTTCACTGCCTCCCAGTGTGTAGGTAAACAGCCCTTGATTCAAAATTCCCATGCTGTGAGGATTTTAAACTGCTGGACTGTAAGTCATTGATCTGGGTATATAATCTGGGAAAGTTCAGTGAATTCCATTGTGTTTCTCTGAGTTCTGGTTTTTCATATGTTGAAGCAAGCTTGTTATTCTGTGTTCTCGCCTGTGGGATATCACTTAACAGCTTTTGTTTGTTTTTAGAGGATTCAACAGTGAAAGGAAAATCTAGTGAGAGAAACAAAGAGAAGAAAGCAACCAGACCAGTGCGGAAAGTGCAAAAACTGGCACGGTTGTCAAATCCAGAGTCCAAACAAGGTGACTATTTCTACTGTAGAGGGAGGATTGTCACATATCCTTCAGAGATGAGTTTTGTCTCAAGAAAGAAAAATTAAAGCACATTGCTTTAAAAGTCTTCTTAGATGTGCAACAGTGCTGTTGTAGTGACTTTGTACACTGTGCTGCATTGGGGATTGTGTATGGTTTTGTTGTTGGTTGGTGGCTGTGTGCATGTTTTTTGTGGTTTGTTCTAATTTTTTGCCTTTCTACTTGCTGTGCGCACCTTGAGGAAACGGGGAGTGTGAGTTTCTTGTGGGGACACATAACCGTAGGTATCTGTCAGGGCAATGCAGACAAAAAGAAGCAGTAGCTCTGCTCTGGATCCTGTTTCTGTTCTGCTTGTGATGAAGCTGATTAGAGCCTGACCCACAGCTCAGGCAGCAATGCTGAGACGTGATGTTAAAATCAGTGCCGATGGGATTTGCCAAGTTGCTCTCCTCCGTCAGGTGACGAGGGGATGCAGTCAAAGCTGTTCTCTTGGATGATTTTTCAGTGGGGAAGCAGAGAACAGGATGCTCCTGGTTCTTGTTCTTCCACATTTCAAATTATTGCTATCCTGCACCTTCCATTCTGGCGTAACTCACTCCCAGCTTTTTCAGTTGGTGAAAGAATGTCAGCACACATTTCCTGACTAGTCTTCCAAATCTTGGTATTTTTAAAGAAATATGTATTTCTTTTACCAATTGAGAACATTTTTCCCCACTGTTGTCTGACAATTCCAATGATTATTAAATACAATTTAATTATGTAGAGAAGATGATGCAAGCAGGTTACTTTAGAGCAGTGCCTTATAAAGAAAATAAAATTAACCACATGTGGAATTCTGTCAGTGCTTCTTAGTTTTCCAGTAGTGTTAATCTTTGATATTGGCAGCAAAAGAATTAGGAAGACTTCCAGATATGCTTCGTATTTGGATTTAGTTTTCATACAAAGTGAGTAGTTACGGCTGCAATCAGACACACACAGCAATTTCTTGTCTTTAAATATATGCGAGTTTAGGCACCTCTTGAACCCCTGTTAAGGTTTTATATTTCTCCTTATGTACAGGGACCCATAATCTGTAAACATTTTGAAGAAAAAAAGAAGCTGCTTTAAAAATTTTTACAAAGGATTTTTAGAGTGCGTATGTGCTTCTGCACACTGTAAATCCTGAAGCTGCTTGTGAATATTTTGTGGTAATGAATACTAATACTTCAAATGATAAGCATGGATTTTCTCCTTCCTATGCTGATCAATCCCTAGGTAAGGAATCACACTCAGCTGTCTTACATACTTACGACAGTTCCAAGTGAGGGAGGAGCTCAGTGCACAGGACAACCCCAACAATCCCACTCTGTGCCTGAGGGCATTGCCCGTCAGTCTTGGGGCTATGACCACTGCCCTGGAGAGCCTGTTCAGTGACCAAACACCCTCTGGATGAAGAATCTTTTTCTAATATCCAACCTAAACCTTCCCTGACACAACTTTAGGCCATTCCCTCAGGTCCTGTCACTGGTCACCACAGAGAGGAGATCAGTGCCCACTGCTCTGCTTCCGCTTGTGTCCTCTCTGCCTTCAAGGGAGTCTACAGCTGTAAGCTCCAGCCCCTGCATTACATACAAAGCCACCCCCTGTTACAATGGATTAAATGTGTGGAAAATGATGGCCTGAAATCCCTGGAAGACAAGAACCAGCTCTAAGTGGCATATCCATGCTAATCCATGCTCCTCCAGTCATTGCAGTAAGAAACTGCTTACCATGGCCAAGGCTATTCATAGCCATGACTCGTGTTCTGCCCTGTTGGCATGTTTTAGTTAAACAGCTGACTTGAAATGGAAGATGACACTTTACACTGGCTCTTTAAGCACACACAGAGCTAATTGAGAACAGCGAGTTCTGCAGGAGAACCCCTTTGGCAGATGCCTCTGTTTCAAAGAGGCTTGTAGTGACGTGTTTCAAGTCACAACTTTTTTATTAAGTACTTGAATAATTTACAGTGCAAGCAAGGAGTGCTGCTAGCAAAGGGTTGAATAGTGGGCTGCAGACTTCTAGGTTAAAATAACAACAAGAAAAGAAAGGGGGTTGGAAAGTGAGAACTGGGATTGCCAAAACAGTGATTCTGCTGTCCTGGATTTCACTTGACATTGTTGGTATCCTTGTCTTCAAAGTGGTGTTTGGCCCAGTACAGTCCCTTTTTCATTTGGCTGTGGTGATCTTATGCTGCAGTGGCTGGATTTCTTTAGACAGAGCTGTTGGAGATAGAGCCTGAAATATAATTGTTAAAAATCAACTGCAAATTGTATATTCAAGTTAGGTACTTTTCTAGCAATTAAATACCCCTGAATGGTCTGATTAATTTATAGATTATTAATTATCTGAATTATCTAATTAAATTTTCTTTTTTATACTGTGCTTTTCTCCAAAGCATTTTTCAGGTCATTATTTTTAAAAAAGTTATTAGTAATATTGGCAGTTAGTGAGTTGAAAAGTGAGTTGAATTAAGCTATCATTTAATGTACCCAATATTAGGTAAAGATGCCACCATAACCATTCATTATCATTTCATTATATGTAGGATGATAAAATAATCCTATAACATTTTGATTTGGTTTCTGTCACCTCCAAGGTATTCTGTCCTTGAATCAAGTATCAATTAATAGGGTTTATTCTTAACTATTTTCAGTGCTGAAACAGAAGTCCCAGCTAAGGGACAGTGAGTTAGCATTGGTGTAGAACATCTGCTGCTCACTATTTTTTAACCTTCTCACAAGACATGTATTCCACCAATTAATTATCTGTAAAAACCCTTAAAGTAGTTCTGGGTTTTTTTCCTAAAGTATTAGCTCATATTATTTTAGTAGGAAAGACAAGAGGTTTTTATATCTCACCTTTATTTTTGTTCCTCTTATTGCAACAATTTAGTTGCTTTTATATTTTTATTTCTAATTTCCCATATTTGAGTGGTGATGAACAGCTCTAGAAATATTACCCCTGTCCATAGTAAGGCTTGTTTGTGTATTTTAGACCTGTATAACCCATTCTTCTTTTTTAAATCAGTTTTTGTAGGGCTTTCATGTGCTGCAGTGTGTTTTGGGTGTTACACTGCAGGATGTGTAGGTGTGTGAGGCAGCTGTGGAGTCTTCCTGGGACATCAGTGTTCTGCTTGTTTGTGTGACTGCAGCTACTGTACCACTTATGCAGAATTAAATGATGAATGATGAATGGCTGCAATGAATACTTCTTTCTGATACCGTGGCAAATCCTCTAGAGCTTGACTTTTATTTGTTCCTTGTTTTGCAGGTGGAAACTATGTGATAAGTGCATCCTCCTGGCGGGAGGGACAAAAGCTGGCAAAAAAGATCCTGGGTCCAGCTCCCAGAATAGAGCAGGACAGAAGAGCTGTATCCAGTGACAGAACAGGCCGAGAGAGAGCTGCCAAGTCAGGTAAGTTGTTTTTTTATCACTGGGCTTACTTCATTTTACTTTATTATATAACACTGCACGTCTGCAGACTAGAGCAGACTTCTGAGATAGAATGTTCTGAGATACAAGTTTCTTATCAAAATTGCTCCTATATTTAACCTGGAATTTGAAGGAGGTGGGGGGAAAATTTTTCTCATAACCATGGCTGGGATGCATAACCTCTGTTCCTGGGTGCATTATGGACTTTTTTTTCATATCATGGTCCCTGCACATGAGACTTGAGGGGTGGTACATGCTGCAAGGGTGCTTGGGGTGTCTGGAAAAGGTGAGATACAGGCTGCAACCAAAAAATTGGACCACCTGCAATCTGTCTTTGCCTCTTGAAGCCAGTGGGGAAAGGAATGGCTAGCAGTGGTCCACAGGCCAGATGAATTTTCCGGGTGTGCTATATATAATCCATAAAGTATGATTGAGCATCCCAGTTTAACAGGAATTGTGGTTCTTCCAGATACAGTATAATGTCATCCTTGTGCATCATAAATATTCATTGATTCCTCCACTAGCCCTTTTCAGAATTTATCCAGAATCTCAGACAGGGCAAATAAGGCATGCTGGTAACTGCTGTGCTTCTTATGGCTCTGAGGTGGTGAGGCTGGTAAGAGTGGGCTCAGTCTCAGGGAAGGCTGGCACATTCAAACTGTGACACTGAATGAAGCAAAGACCTGTTTATAGCGAGATCTGCCCTCCTCCCTCATCCTTCTTTTTGCAGCTGTTTCCCAAATTGCATTGTTACCTGAAATATTTGACATCTGACTCTTTAGCAGGCTGCATTGGAAGGACAGGTTCTGATTCTAGACTGGATGTTACCCGTACAAGCTCTTCAAGAAGTTCTGAAAGGTCAAGAAGTAAAGTACGGTCTGAGACCAATCTGAGAAAAGTGGAAGCTGCTCTTCCAGGCGATAACCAAGAAGATCATGCCTCTGTAAACAAGGATTTCCTGCCCATGGAGATACGTGGAATTCTTGATGACTTGCAGTTGGATTCCATGAGTACAAAGCAAGACACAGATGTGGAAAAGCAGAATCAAAAATCTGTTTTGCCTGCTCAAAATACAAGGAGCCACAGTCCAACCAAAAGGAAACCGGACAAGGTAGCTGCCAGTGAGGAGCCTCAGGTGATCTCTAAGAAACGCCACTATAACAGTGATGAGGTTCGTCAGTACATCATCAGGCAGCAAGAGGAGAGGAAGAAGAAGCAGAATGAAGAGAAGAAAGCACAAAAGGAGGCAACAGAACAGAAGAACAAAAGGCTTCAAGAGCTCTACAGAAAGCAGAAGGAGGCTGTTACTAAAGTGAAGAATGTGCCTCCTCCTGAACCTTCAGCAGCCAAACGGTTACAGGAAACCTATTCCAAACTCTTGCTGGAACGAACGCTTTTAGAAGAGCCACCTCAGCTGCCTGTGGTGCAGGAAACACAGGTACAGCTGATTCTAGTGTCTTGCAGTTGTTTGCAGGAATAGGAGGTCGTATGTTTAGGATGGTTGTGATTTGTGCTGGTCTGGTGGTTATCAGTTAAGAAAAAAGAACAAATCAGAGCATGCAGCTTTGTTTAAGCAGTGATTTCAATGTGCAGCCTCCTTGCTAGTGGCTGCTTTTTGGCTCAGCAAGACCTACTAAAAAGTTGACTGAAAATCATCTTTCTATTTTAAATAGAAGCTGAGTACTGGATATTGTAATGAGGCAAGAGCTCCTAAACTGTGACACACTTAAAATGCATTTTTCTGGTTGTCTTCATTTCTAGCCCAGACCTGGTTATCAACCATCTGGGGAATCTGACAAAGAAAACAAGGCTCAGGAACGTCCTCCGAGTGCATCTTCCAGCAGTGACATGTCCCTTTCGGAACCGCAACAGCCGCTACTGAGGTGAGCAAACGGGGCCTTGGGAGTGGAGGAAAGTGCTCCTGCTTTCATCTCTGAGAGGTGAAAATAGACCTGGCTCTTGAGTTCATATTCCAGTGAGAGTAAATGTCTTTATGGCAATTACAGCGTTTTCCTCGCAGTAAAGAGGAAGCTGATGCAGGAAACCATATGAAAATTTTGGCTATGGCTGGTTTGTGAGTGTTTAAATAAATAAAGTGAACGGTGGTTGCTGGTAATGTTTTGTTGACGTCAGTGGGATGTGGATTTCTTATTGGGACACTCTTATGTTCTCTGCCATTGCACAAGAGAAGCTGATCGTATGAATATATCTGTTGATTTTTCTTACTTGATTTGCTCAGTGTTGCTGTTTAATCTATTGTCTTGGATTCAGCCATTGGTTACTCTCTGTAAAGTACCAAAAACCTCTGCTTCTGCTTGGAATTAGCCTTTCCCTATTTCTTTTCATGCTGCTTTCCCAATTTTTGATTGTTCAGTATATTATCAAAGTTTTCTTACTGCAAGTCAAGGTGCCTAACCAAACACTTAGATGTAAGGAACTAAAAATTCTGAAGTTTCTTGGATATCCTTAATATCCCTGTTGTGCAAGTGTCTTCATTTTTAACTACATAATGAATGTCTGTTTCTTAAATGTACACTTGCTTCAGTATCTGTGCTCTGACTTAGTAGATTCAATGAGACCTGTTTCCCTTCTGGAAAAGTTCAAGGAAGTTCACTGGGAATGCCATGTACTACTGTGTGTAGAATAAACAGCTAAACCATGTAGTAAATATTGTTAGTGTAACATCATATAGAAAAAATGTAGTTGCTAATAGTAGAGGAGAGATGAGACTCACAGGACTGCATAAGGTATTCAGAGACCCTCATAGTAATCAGGGAGGAAGCTTTTTTGGGGGACTTTCAAGGTGTTCTAGTGTTCCAGACATGGGCAGGTGATAAGGAAAAAAAATTTTGTCCCTTTTGAAGTGAGGAAGCTTTTGGAAAAGACTTACTGCTACGGTGAGAAACCTCAGCTTGTTACAACCCTAAACCAAAGAGTACACCGTAAATGGCATTTCAGATTTGGGATGTGCTGTGTTGTTTGGTTTGTTGTTTTTTTGTACTAAATAGCATTCTGTATCTGTTTACTGTCCTTTTCCCTGCTCCTGTGATTCCACCAAAAAATATTTTGTCCTGAAATTAAACTTATGGCAATGATGCTTTAATCTAAGCCATCAATACTTGTGTAAGTCATCAACATAAATGTTGACTTTTCATTTCAGGAGTGATTTGATGGAGCCTCCATGGGTACAGCCAGACAGGTTGAGCCCAAGAGTCCAGCTCCCCCACTCACAAGCTCTCTTGGGCTCAAGTGGAGGCCCTCATTCCCAGCACTGGAGTCTGGAGCAGATGGACCTTCTGTCAAAGGAGTGTGATGTGATGTTGGCAGGCAGGAGGAACCATTCTGCCCCTGTGGGGTCCCTGTTGCCTCAGTCATACCTGAATTCATCTGCTGCACAGGAAAACCTCTTAGTAAAACCAACTGCCAGTCAGTATAAGAGCAAATTAGATCGCCTTGAAGCTTTGAAAGCTACAGCTGCTTCCCTTTCTAGTAGGATTGAAACTGAGGCCAAAAAGTTGGCTGGTGCTGGCATCAGCTATGGTACCATGTGGAACTCAGAATTTATGCAAGAAAACCAGGATGATGGACGGTGGGCAAAGGCTGTGAGTCCTCCTGTGAGAGAGGAAAATGAAAATACTTTTTCAGCCAGAATTCAAAGAATGTTGGGTGCCTGCATGTCTCATACAGCCTTTGATGACAACCTTCCTGGGGTAGGCAACCTTAGTGAGTTTAAAAAACTCCCTGAGACCATCAGACCTCTTACTGATGTAGTCAGCCTTGGATTGAGGTCTCCTGCTGCTAACAGGCATGAAGGGATCTTAGGCCATTTATCCAAGAGGCAGCCGGACTCCCCAGGGCGTGAGAACCAGGCGTATCCTCTGAACAAAGCCGCTACTCCTCGTGAGTCCAGCATCGACTCCATCAGCGAAGGGCCTCTCCTGAGTGAGGGGAACCTCTCGGAAGAGGAAGGAGACCAGCACAAGCAGCTGCCGCTGAGGATGCTGGAGACATTAAAAGAGAAGGATTTCTGCATTCGGGAGAGAAATGCTTTCGAGCCCATAGAGGAGTTTCAGAAAGCGGCTGAGAGGTACTCGCCACTTTTCACTCAGACAAGCGACACACAGAGCAAGGGGCCCTGGGAGGAACTGGCAAAGGGAAGTCCCCACAGTGTCATCAACATCTTTGCAAAAAATTACCAGCTTCATGGAAAAGGTAAAAATGGAAACATTTCTCAAAGCTCTTGTGAATTGCTGTTTTCTCAGTCTTACTGCTCCATACACTTTATACTTCACAGTTAAGGAATGTAATTTCAGAGGTCCCAAACATGAATCTGTGTAAGACACAATTTACAGCTGTCTCATACAGGATGCTTTGTTTCATTTTCATTTTTTGTACAAATTTATTCCTCATTTTATGAATATTTTGTCTCTGTCCTGGGGCTCCTCATTCTGAGGAGGTATGTTTTCTGAGAAGTTGATTTTTGTTTTGTGGTTTTTCTTGATTCTTTTTACCTTCATATTATTTTCTTTAAAGTTGATTGCATGAAATTTTCTGCAGATAGCTCTACTCTAAAACACTGTGCTCTTCAAGAATATTTTGGTTGGAGTATGTTAATGAAGTAAAGCATTCAGTAATTTACAAAAGGAGGAAGATTGTGCTTGTTCTGTTGCATTAAAACTGCCAAGGGATGGCTGTACTGATGTTCTCCTGATGATTTTGTGTCTGAAAGGAAGTCACTGTAACTCATGGTTTGGAGCATTTGAATTCCTGCAGTTTTATTACCTATTTGATGCATGTTTGCATTTGTTATAATTTTTGTCCTCTCCCTTCTTTCTCCACACTTCAGTGTTTGAAGAAAGGCTGAATGGAGGGTCTGCCCTTCTGCGCCCTTTGCTCCCTGCCGTGAACCCTCCAGAGAGCGTGGCTTCTTATGAAGATGATTTTGCCTCATCGCAGGGAAGTAGCACTTTAACAGACAAAAAGATTTCACGTGACCTCAGGTAACTGTGTTAGACTTCCTATAAAAATAAAAATGCAGAATTCAAGAGAAAATAGTTAATACAATATTTACTTCATAATATGCTGGATATCTTTTCTGCTGTGCTGTACTATACTAGTCAAAGTGATGAAGTACTTTCTTAGGACCTTGCAGTTAATACAGCAGCCAGCATAGTTAAGATAGAGTCCAGTATTCCTGCTCCCTGTCTAATTTTTGCTGTCCTTTAGCCTGGACAAATAGCTTTTAGACAAGATTCTTACCCTTTGTAGTCTGGTGAAAATTAGTTCTCTGACTTGTGTGGCTGCAATAATGCTCAATTGGGTAGTCTTGTAATTTAGAAAAAATGGAAAAACTATTTGAAAGTGTTAAAATGCTTTCAGTACTTCAAAATTTTGTGTAAAATCTGTAATTGCTTTCGAATAAGCATTTGTCAGTGCTTACTTGGTAATAGGTACATAAACTGTCTGTGAGAGCTTTTAAAACCTTTTGTTCAGATTTAAATTTGAGGACTGTAGATCCTAAACTCTTCATGTCTACTACATGGCTTTCTGAACTTTCTAAGACCTCCTTTTTTTGTAATGAGCTATATTTATATTTTTTGGGCACCTTGGGGGAGGCAACAAGTGTGTTCGTACCAGTGATACTTAACCTCAGAAGAAAAGAAGTTAAAAGGCACTTCGCACACAGAAATTGTTGGCTGCAAAAAATGATTTCTTTCTGATTAAAACTTCATTCTTCTGTTGGTATTATTTAGTGTATGATGCATTGGCATGTCTCTTTTTTGCAAGTCTTTGTAATCCTTTATTGAAAATTGCTCCTATTTCTGCCAGTTGATATCTGTATGCCCAGAGATTATGTGAAATGCAGTCACATTTTGAGACATTCTTATGTTTTTCAAGTCTGGAGTCAAATAGCTCTGAAGAGTAAAAATTGGAGAGGATGCTTGTTATCCATCTTTTACTCATTCATATTATTGGAAGCATTTTTCTATATGTTCTATATCATATCAAAGTTCCCAATGTTTTAGCTGTCATAGCTTTTAATCTCAAAATCAGTGCTTTTCTAGATGGGCTGCTTAGTGCAGTTTAGTCATCTGTCTCTAATTCATAATGTGGTAGTTTTGTTTTTTGTGTGCAGTGTAACATGGGAGCTGGAAGTCCTTAATCACTGTCAGTGTGCTCCCTTTTAGTCTTGCTGGCAGCAGTAATTCAAGCATTCAGGAAGAAATTCCAAGTAGGAAGTCTCCCCTTGAACCTCGATCTGTGGAGCTTGGTTCTCAGCACTCAACTGGACCCCAGTCTGCAGCATCTTCCTGCACATCTGCTTCCTCTAAAAAGAGAGGGAAAAAGAAACGTAAGTGCAATACTTGGCTTTAGAGTATCCTTTCTTATGAAGGAAGTTTTAGGCTTTCTTGTTAGTGAAATTGCAGTCCTATATATCTTGAAACTGTAATCTGATACTGATAGAATGATTGATTTATTCCTCCAGTGATTCCTTTCTAGATTCTTTTTGACTCTGGTTATTCTCTGACCTTAAAATACAGTAGTTTAAAGTTAAATAAGCAAGAGGTTGTTAACAGCATTAAAAAGTTTCCTTTCCTAAGCCAGCCTTCTGATAAATCAGTTAATTTTAATATTATGTGGGAGCTGTCCTTAGATTCTTTACTGAGAAAATGCCAATAGGCTTCTGAGTTATGCCCATGTTTGTGTAGGTGACAACAAATTTGCCTGAATGCTTTGTCTTTCGATCACAGTTTTCATAAGTGCACAAATTAATAAATACATTACTTTCTGTGGTAACCTGTACATTACGAAAGAAGCCTGAGGCTTAGTGTAGTCATAGTATATAAGCAATGAATAAAAAAAGTTAGGTTTTAAGCCATTAGAAACATGACAAAAATAGGATTGGGCATTCTAAATTATCTCTCTTTCTCATCTTTCACAATTCTTTACCTTTTCCCCAAGAAGCTAGGCTGTATTCTTATTATCAGTAGTAAAGAATCAAATGTGTATTTTCTTTATTTAAACTGATAGTGTGCTGAAATGAAAGCTGAGTGACAGTTTTGGCAGAGAACATAGTATACAGAAGAGAACTTCATCACCAATTCTACATTTCTTGCTTGTTGGATTTATAGACTTCTAACTCAAAGACTTCTTTCATCGGGGAAAAACTTCTTGATTAATTGTGTTGGGGCTTGTGATGGTAAGGTATTCACATGTAGAACCAAACAAACTCTTGACACTGTTATTGCTTTTTAGGGTTGGACTCTTTCAATGGAAGTTCTCACCACTTCTCTGTGGAAGAAGATAAAATACTGTCTGAATTAGAGTGGGGATCCCAACATGCTAAGAAATCCTTATCGAGTAGCAGAATTTCTAGTAAAGAGCATGAACAGAACCCAGATACAGACAGCACACTGGAAAACTTGTCTGGACACTCCCTAATGAGGTAACAGGAATGTTATAAGACTTTATGCAAATACAATGATGCTTGGTAATATTACTGGCTGTGTCTTTGGATATGCAAAAGGGAAGTAACAGAAATGGTCAAATGTTAGTAGGATGGACATGCAGAAAATATTTTCCCCCTGTATTTTAAATATGAAATCTGGTGTCCTGTCATGTTCAGTACCTTAAACATTGAAATACAGTTTTTGTTTCCCAGTTCTACAAAAGGTCTGTTAGAAGTGTCTGTTAGTCAACCTGTGCAGTCACCTTTTTTTTTTTAGTAGATACACAGACAATTTTGGCTGTACCTGTGTTCAGCTAATACTCGCAAAGCCTATCCAGCTCTGTGAGTCAATGCTTTTTGACAGATGAACCCATCCTTGGAAACGAGTGTATTAAAAAAAAGAAAGAAGCATAAGTTTTCTGTTGCAACCTCTTTTTGTCTAGCTAAAAATGCAGTTTTTCTGCTAATTGTCCAATGAAAGTGGTTATGAAACACTCAGTTTTCACTGTGTTTTTTCTAAAAGGCATCAAATAATATGAAGGATCTCTCATTCTGTGTTGTTTAGAGCAGTTCTGACATACTGGCTTCTGTTGGTGACTCTTGCTGACACCCAGTATTGGATTTGAAAGGTCATTTGACCTCCTAAGATGTGCCAAGTAAAGCAGAATGTCTTCCCAAAGGATTTAAACAGCCATTGTTAATCCTTTTCGGCTTAATAAAATTGGAATAGTAAATTTAAGAAGCATCTGTATTATTTTCTCTGTTTAAAAAATAAATGTCTTCTCTCAAGAAGTGTTACCACAGTATTTTATGAATTGTTTAAGTCAAGTTTTGGCTTCCGTTGCATTTTAGAAGAGAGATCAAGACTCAGGGCAGTGGCTTGTCACAATCAGTTGCATCCATGTGCTGATAGTAAACTGTTTTATTTTTTTAAATGCATGTGCAGATGATTGCATTCTGACTTTCTCATGCCAGGCTCCTAACAGGAGGCATTGAAACTGCTCATCTGGTCATGTAGAGCATGAAGATACGTGTTAATTTTTTTTTTTAATGCGTGTGTGTGTGTGTGTTAACTAATACTTGGGGGAAAATAGAGTGCTCTAGAAGCTTAACTCTGAACTGGGATTTAGGGACAAAACCCATCTCGTGAGGCCTTTTCCTGAAGACAGACTGGGCCTGTGCAAACCATAACAGACTGTGCCCTTTGCATGGATCTGTTTGTGTGTTGGAGTGGAAGAGCAAGGTTATTGCTTTATTGTTTTCAAATGGCTGCACTAGGAGAACATTGACTCCTTTCGGTTTCTGTTTCACTGTCAGTTTCTCAGATAAGGGAAGACCCCAGAAGACACCGACTTCTTCCCCATCTCCCAGCTCCCAGAAAATGTTGCAGTTTGATTCTGTAGGCAATACATCAGAAAAAGTCAAGTCACCTGCTGGCTTTTCTGGAGGTACAGCCCCGGGGCTGAAGCCAAATGTAGCCTTCCCTGACATGAGTATGGGAACCAACAGGTCTGCAGCAGGAGCGGCCTCAGCAAGCAGTGAGTTTTTGTAAAAAGCATGCTAATCCCAGAGCAGCCACAGCGTTTTTCCTTTAGCTGTTGCTGTGGGACACTGAAGTCTGTGAGGGTGAGCAGTGTGTGTTGTCCTGCAGGATGTATGCGCTTCTCCCCTGCGGGGCTGCAGCACCGTTTGTCAGCGGAGCTGAACTACCTGAGCGCTATCGAGGAGTCTGTGCGGCAGCTCTCAGACCTGGAGCGAGTACGAGGCATTTCACTTGCCCAGCAGGAGAGTGTTTCTTTGGCTCAGATTCTGAAGGTAATGGGAAGATACTTCTTTATCTTAATCTTTCTTTTTTTTTTTCTTTTATTGTTTGTTTGCAAGAAAATTAATCAAGTTAGAGCAAGTTAAGCTTTTGTTAGCAGTGCATCCATCGTAATGGGCATGATGGGGCATCTCTGATGATGTCCATTTTTTAGGATTAACATCTGTTATCTTTCATATTTTAAGTTGACACCAAGGAAGTAGCTACTCTGGAATATGTGTTATTAATATACCATTAGCTGGAATCACTGTTTTGGTTGTGTTCCCCAGACAGATAAGAGCACAGTTGTTTACTGGGATTGATGTTGGGTTCCAGTGCCATGCAGTGTAGTTGTTTGGGCTGGATGATTTGTTTTATTCTACAAAAACAGTATTTTTGGTTGAAGTTTCCTTATGTTGACAAGAGTGTTTATTCTAGTTTGCTGAATTAATTGATCTCCTAAACTCCTTTCTGCACTGTGGTGGAAGAGTATGAGGAATGTGCATTGCCTTAGAAAGGAAGAGGGTCAGTAGGTTAAAGATTCTGTTTCAGCAGAAGAGACACCCCCAGCAGAGTAGATTCAGATCTTTCATAAGTAGTTGCAACCAGGGGCTAAGGCAAATCAGGTGTTTGTATTTAACTTGCATGGTTAAATCTTGTTTTCCTAATCTGTAGACACAACAGCAGCGCCATGAAAGGGACTTGGCTCTTTGGAAAATCAAGGCTGAACAAGAAGCTTTAGAAAGTCAGAGACAACTGGAAGAGGCAAGGCAGAAGGCAGCTCAGGTAAGGCTGCCCTTCAAAAATATGGAGTGTGTAAGAGGCACAATACTGGAAGTAAATCCGTGTCTACAGGTATTCTTAATTTGAAGCTGTGAACATAGGAAAGTGCCGAAAGGGTTTAATACAGCTAGAAGAAACCCTCGAGAGCCTATTTCAAACTTTTTATCTGCCAGATTTTGAGAAATAAATCTGTAGTTACTATAGCAAGAATATTTTGAAGAGCTGAACTGTGTGTGTTTTCTGCATAGATCCATGCAGAGTCACTGCAGCAGCTGGTCCAGTCACGGCAGGAGGCTGGACAGGAGCCCCCGTGCAAGCCTGCAGCCAAACAGGCAGAACCTGCACTGCTCACTACAGGTGCAACTCACCAGCTCCATGAGGTGAGGCCCCTAAGGAAAGAGAAAAGCTGTTTTAATTTCAGTATTACTGTGAATACTTTTTTGCCTTTTAAGTTATTTTGTTTGGTGTCATTCTTGGTACAACTTCTTCACTTTCATAACATGACAAATGATAGGGCTTCAAAGAAGCTTCTCTGGCATCATTACTTAGAAGTGAATCAGCAGCCTTAAATCCCTGTTCCATATTCTTATGATCTTCCAGTTAATGAACTGTTAAGAAGTTTGTTCTTCCAGGGTAGATTGATGACAGTGAACACAGCATCTTTAGTTTGTAAGAGTTGCTTCTCATCAGGGATCAATCCTGTATCTGTTTTATATGCAAATTAAATCAGAAAAGCAGAGAATTGCAATTTTGCTTACTGCTGAAGGTAGAAGAACAACAAATAAAATTTGAAAAAAGGAGAGGGGAGGATCTTCAGCAAAGCTCTTGACTTGGTACTGAGTTTGAAATTTCCTTTTTTTGAATCTCTCTTTGTTCCTCTTGTGCTATACAGAATAATTATTAGTTTTCAGGGTTTTATATCAGTTTATCAGTTTTATATCAGTTTATACTGATCCCAGTATGTAGCAGCTGCTTCACACATGGATAAGGAACACAGTAACCAAGAAATGCTCTTACACCATCACAGTTTGGAAATCACAGTGCCTGTGGGTGAATGTTACGGGATGGAGTGCAAAAGGCTGATGAGCGTGAACAGGACTGTTTCTTCAGAGCTCATGCACGTCTTGGTGCTCACCAAGGCTGGTTTTATGACGAGTAATGGAACTGTAGAATAATACTGATGTACTTGTTCTGGGCTGTGCCAGAAATATGGCATCCCAAATATGTGAAGTTTAAATAATTTTTGAGTAGACAAGAATGGGTTAAAGGAGCAGAAAAGCTCAGACACCTCAATAGATGCAGTGTATTGGCCACTGAGAGTAGGTAGTGAAGTCTTTGATAAAGACAGAGAAACATTTGTAGTTTTTAGAGCTGAAGTAGATAGAAACCAGTTAAGAAAGAATGTAGAAGAAACAGAGACTTTTGGTGTAGGGTTTTAATCTCTTCAAGTCTTGCTTGAAGTTTGAAGTCTGAGCATAAGAGGTGCTAGTGGAGAGGCTGATGGGGATGACTTTGTCACTGATGCTGGGTCAGCAGAGCTTTTCCATCTCCATTCACACTCAGTTGAACAGCCGTTTATTTTAACTGGAATGCAGTGGTGGAAACACCTGTCACCAATGTGCTGGGAATATTTTTGAATGTACACTGTAATTTATTATGTGTAAAGGAATGGAATATGGAGGAATATGTATTCACAGAGCAGTATGCACCTCTACAACCTGAAGTGACATGTGTAGTTACAAACCATCGTCACCCCATGTCTTACACAGTTGTTATAAATCCCTAAATTGCCCACCAGAATGATTATTTTCTCTTCCCAGAAGCATTTTGATGCTGACAAGCTCACTGTATTCCCATGTTTTTTGTTGTACTCAGATGACAGAGTTAGCACGCACCCAAATCTCAGACACTGTTGGTGCCCCAGCTGCTCCAGTCACCACCTTGTTTGACCAGCAGCGGCAGCACCATTCAGAGTTCATGAAGCAGCTGAGAGCCCGAGCTGATACAAACAGGTTTGGCTTAATGTTTCACTTCTTGGGAAGGGGGAAGCAAGATCTGTTCGGTTGTGCTTCAGCTACTCTTGCAGAAAATTTTAAGATGTCATAATGAGTGAGCATTTAAGATGAACTTGGATTCCATCTTTCTGCCCTTAATAGCATGCACCAAAGGTGACATTAACTGGTTGTATGAAACTCTACATAAAAGAGTAGAAAAAGATGATCTAAATGTTTTGTGGGATGATCTAACTAGTTTAAGCTTTAAGAAATCATATGGCAGAAATTTTAGCTGCTACTACTTCTAGTAAACTGATGAAAGCTCATGAAAACTGTATTACTCCTATGTTTAAGACAATGCAGATTTACCCCAAATGCTTCTCATTTCCAGGAAATGTGAGTCTGGTGCCATATCACAAGGTAAAGAGGAGATAGGTGACTCGAAACAGACATACTCACCAATGTTTGATAGTTACTCTGAGTCCTCAAGATCAAAGGTTCATGATCAGAGGTAAGAAGCTTTTTGTGTCCTGTTCACTTACCTGGTCTAGTTAGGTCCCATGAAATTTCTCACAGCCCTTCTCCGATCATGAACTGAAAAAATTTTGTCCTCTGTAGTTCTCCTCTTCTAAAACAGAATTTCTAACTTACTCATTCTTTTAAAATCTGAAATAATATTTCTTTGTGTTGGTTTATCATCACTGCTCACTGCCAGGTAAAGGATGTGCATACCTTCAAACCACGTGGATGTTAAGCTAGAATAAAAATAACAATCAGTAGTTTGATGAAACTTAGTATTTTAAAGTAGCCAAGCTGCATTTTAAGACCAAAACGAAACCCTCTGCATGTTGTTTATTGTTGTGATGTTAATCATGGTGTGTACAGTAGTAATGTAATATAAGTACTTTGAAATGTGCAAAGTAATTTTTTTAAAAATCATCTCTTGATAACACAGTAGTACCAGCAGCCGCCAGGAGAGTCCTTCAGTTCCATCTTCTAAGGAGAACGAGAAAAAACTTTCCCATCGTGAGAAAACAACCAGCAATATTGAAGAGCAGGCTCAGACTGCTGCAGATGACTCCTTGCCCAGTGACAGTGTTTTGTCCCTGCCAGATGAAAAAGGTTGGTTGTACTGTTGGTGTGTGATGGGTCTGAAGGTGGTGAGGGGAGAGGAAAGGAAGGAGGGAGTGTGGTGCTGTTTCAGAATGAATTTCTGAAATAAATGAGGGAATATGTGTGAAGAAAGCTGAGCCCCAGGTGAATTGCAGTATCTTAAGAGGTAACAGAGGATGGCACTTTGAGATTCTGCTGTGTTAACTTAGCCAGATGCTCACTTGCTGAACCTGCAGGCACAACACCAAAAATTTGAGCAGCTCCAGACGTGTTTATAGCTGTGTGCACATGTCTGTTAGGTCTCTCGAAGCTGAGTAACAGAGGTCCTCTAACACAAAATCGCTCTTTCCTAAACACCCATTTTTCTACATTGGTTATCTCCCTGTCTTTCTGGCCCCCTAACTTTACCGAGATGAGACAGACTAAAATTGCATACCAGGTATGCATTGTGCATACCTGAGTGTAAAGCCACTTCCCTGATTTCTCCCTCAGATTCCGCTTCTGTTGCAACAGAGTATTCCCTGAAATTTGATGAGTCCATGACAGAGGACGAGATTGAAGAAAAATCTTTTCGGTCTTTGCTACCCTCTGAGAGTCATCGCAGGAATAACCTGGAGAAGAAGCGGGGCAGTCGTGATGATTCTGATGAGGAAGTGTCCCCAGACAAAACAGCTCTGACATCTGTCAAGGTAGATCGGGCAACCATAGTTAAGTTAAATTAACTGAGCTGATGTGGTTAAGCTGATAAGCTTCAAGTGAGCTGTCCTTAGCTGTGTTTGCAGAGTTGAGGGTTCTTTTCCTCCCTGTGATTCTCTGAGCATTTCAAAACAGAGAGATGTATGAATCATGCTGCATGTCACTGTTGTACAAGTGTGATGACTTATGGAACAGACCATCCAGACCTCTGCCTTGTGACTTAGGAGGAGTGACTTTTTGAGGTAGGTTTTAAAAGCCCAGTGGATTAAGTCCTCCAACTACATTAACACATAGCTAGGAAATACAAGAGGATGTCTCATCTCTCTGGCTGAAACTGGGACCTCCCAAAACTGTCACACAGCCCAGGGCAGAAAAAGCTGGTCTGCACAAAACTCAGAGAAAAAACCACTTGTCCTTCCTGCATCTATTTTTGTGTATCTGTCTATACACACACACAGACATGCACTTTGTAATTGACAAAAAGCCTTGGCATTTCTGTGTTATCATGCCAACTTCATCTTTCCTTCTAGGAGCTAAGCATGCCGTTCTCAGGGGGGCAAGATAGTTTCTCTAAGTTTACCATGGAGATGGTAAGACAGTACATGAAAGAGGAGGAAATGCGAGCAGCTCATCAGTCCTCGCTGCTCCGGCTCCGGGAAAAAGCTCTCAAAGAGAAGACCAAGGCTGAACTGGCTTGGCTGGAACACCAAAAAAAGTAAGGCAGCTCTGAATATATGTTATTGCTGACTGACCATTTCCTTCTACTTTTCAAGGTTTTGTTTCCTCCTTACCTCTTCATTATTAAGTATTAACGGTTGAACTAATCTTGTGACATCGGTATTCTGTACAGTTGTTACTGGGACTTGGAAAGAACAGGACCCAGTTTATAAGTGTGCTTTGATACTGACATTGAATGTGGTTTAATTAAAAGCGAATTTCACTGAAACAGTAGAAGATCAGAGTTTGTTGTCAGTTAGAGAAGGTAGTTGCCAACTGTTACTCTACACATCTTAATTCAGGAAGGTATAGAACTGTCAAACAGTTTGACCTTTCTTTGCTTGATGTATATCAGAGGTCATTTTAGTAGACTCGGGCCACATTTTGTGAATCTGGATACCTGTTACGCTTAGTGATTTGTTTCCAATCTAAGTTATGCTTTGTCCTGGAGTCCAGTTGAAGCACCCACTGATACTAGTAAACAGCAGTGGCCAGATTTAATCAGTAATTTTCTCTGCATGAGAGTACCATTGTTCAGCAGACATTTTCTTACAATTTCTTGTTATTGTGGGTTTGACAAACAATTGTTAGGTAGTGAGACAAGTGTCCTTCCTTTTGTATTTCTCAAATGATGAGTGTGCTACCTCTGCAGAGCTTCTACCCATTCTTGTTGAGATCTCCTATTACCTGCACTGGCCTTTTTACTGTGCCTGTCTGACCAAACAGTGGAAAATATTCCACCGTAGAGCATGCCAAGGATTAAGGTATATACCCTTCTGCAGAATAGGAAAAGTAAAGTTGTTTTTTTTTTCACTTTAAAGAGTGAAAGACCTGTTGTGCACTTTTTTCATATTACTTTATTATTATTTTTTATTATAAAGTAATTTTACTGCTTTATTTATATTTCTTTCTTCCAATCTATTTGCAGGCATTTGCGAGACAAGGGAGAGGATGATAAGATGCCTCCTATTCGAAAGAGGCAGCGTGGGCTGCTGCTGAGATTACAGCAGGAAAAGGTAAGGGATGCCCTCTGGGAAAGTCCTATTGAAAGCCATGTGTAGACCTTAAATGTTTCAGACACTGTAAATACAGCAATGGAGAACCAGCAGTATTTCTTACCTGTACATTTTGTTTGCTTTTCAGTCATATTCAACACATTGTTCTACAGGGTCCTTCTCTATCTGTAATCTCATAATTGAGACTCTGAAGTATTCATTGATCTTCAGTTCTTTGCTACTGAAGTTCAACCTAGTTACTTCATCACGTAGTTGCAGTCATGTCAAACCCATAGCAAGGTCACTGTGGCACTTGGAGTGTGTTCTTGAGTAGGGTCTGTCAGTGTTCTTATGCTGAATCTTTTATACCTAAAAGGCAGAAATTAAACGTCTTCAGGAGGCAAACAAGGCTGCTCGGAAGGAGAGGCAGCTCATCCTTAAACAGCAGGCGGAAATCGAGCGGATCCGTCAGACTACGATGAAACTGCAGGAAAAACTGAAGTCTGCAGGAGAAAACAAGCTGGTGAGTGTTCAGCACAGAAACTGGAGTCTTCACTCTTCAGCCATACAGCTTCAGTGTTTACAGGAATGGAAAGCTACTAGATTCGACCTATTGCTTGGAAGTTTTGTCTGCCTGGAATGGTCTCACCCCGTTATCTCAGCAATTTCTGTTCAATTTCTTTAGAGCGTCATTTAAGGAAATGCCTTTGGAGAAGTTACAAAATGTTTTAAATGCACGGTAGATGGTGTTTGTTCATTCTCAAGCTGAACTAATGACTTCGGGAATGTGAGTTTTTTGATGCTTAGATCTCTCAGGCTTTGATTTTTGTTTGATTATTTGTCAGGCCCAAAGTACTAAGTATGAATACTAACCCCAAAACTTCCTGCTATGTGTGTTAGTATAATTATGCTAAGATTTTTGCATCCACTTTACAAGGTAACAAAATGAGGTTTTGTTGACTGGCTGCCTCCTTACAAAATTTTGAGAAGACTCAAGTTTAATAGTAGTACTATAGAAAAGATTGGTTTCCTGTTTGGGTAACTGAGTTCTGGTGGTTTGTTGTGTTGGGGTTTTTTTTTTTTGGGTTTTTGTGGGTTTTGGTTGGTTGGTTTAGGTTTTGGGGGGTTTTTTTTCGTTCTGGATACAGTTAAAAAAGCTGTGTGTCAAATAAAAATGAGGTTGGAAAATGAAGATAAATCTGCAAGTGGACAAATTTATCTGAAATAGTATTTCATGTAATCTAGAGAGAAGCAAGCTAAATTAACACAATTTTTAAAGGGTTTTGGAATATATTTTTAATGTTTCGTTTTTATTTTAACACTTTAATTGCAGGAGCTTCCCAGCGAGGATGACATCAAGCAGAGCAATGGTTCCAGCCCACTTCTAACTGATGCAGAAACACGCAGCCCTTCCCCAATCTCTATCTCCAGCAGTGAGACCAGCAGCATTATGCAGAAACTTAAAAAAATGCGCAGCAGAATGGATGAAAAGTAACTATATATTTTTTTTCTTTTACAAAAGTTTGCTATTTTAATGGAATGAGTTGATTTGGCCCACATCTGCACTAAAAATGGCCGTCAGAAATATTAGTGGTGTTGATATCACACACACTTTGATCTGAATTGCCTGAAAAACAGCTGATTAGAAGCATGAATAAAACTATATTAATCTTTGAATATAATTTAAAGGCTACAGTTCTTGCATGAGTACTAAGATTCAAACATCACCATGTGGTGAAGGTTTTATTGTAGAAGATTGGGTTTAATACTCTTTGTACTTGATAGAGCTGGTAAAAGCACATCAGCTTAAGAGATGTTGATGTTTGTAGGTACAAGCAATGTGGACAGGTTCAGGCTTCACAGCACACCTTGTCAGAGTTTCTCTTGCAATGGGAGACCTGAAGTCAAATGGTCAAAATGGTGCTTGTATTTTGTATCTCCCCTTTTACCTTAAAGAGGAAAAAAATACAGGGAGAGAGACTCTGGAATTACAGTGCCAATTTTTATCTTGAATTGAAATGTAACTTATAATAGCAATTGTCTTATGCAAAAACTAGTAACTGAGTTTCAGATCTGGCTCACAGAAAGACACTGAGGTTGTCAGGTATGTGATTTCTATCTAAATACCCAGCTGTTGAATTTTAATTCTGATTGCATTAAAATCAGTTAGGATTAATTCTTTATATATTTTCTTTATTAATGGAGGTAGTATGTATGTGACTGAGAAGATATGTGGTTCACAGGCTGGAAAAATGTTGAAAATGTTTGTTAGGCTTCAGAGGAAATAACAAAATCTATGTGCAGTTCCTGGATCTGAAAACCTAAAATTAATCTCCTGATTTCACTATTGTTTTAGATAAAAAATGGTTTCTGCATCCTTTCGGTGTAGGAATTACTTTGGGTGCATGAAACATCCCAAGTACTTTACCTGCTTGTGCTGATTAGTTCCAAGCCCTAAATTCTTGTTTGAGACTAATCCATTGAAAGTCTCCCTTCTGCCAGTTGCCACAAGAAAGAGTCTTTGCTTAAATAATCCTTTTGAGCTTAGAACCAAGGTAGTCACTGCACTTTAGTCTGTGTGGGTGATCTTTGTAATGTGTTTTCTCTTGAGACTCCAAACACAGCTGGATAAAACATCACAAAGCAAACAGTGCCATGTAGAGGCCAGCTGTCCTTGACTCCTTAGCAGCCTATTTGCTTGCAGTCATTTGAGAAGGACATTTCCCACACATGCATGTATTTGAATATGATAAAAATAAAACCCAAAAGCAGTAAGGGAGGCTTTGATATAAGTAGGAAAAACTAAAACCATATTGTAGTTTCATGGCCTTCGTGTCTAGCCTGAGTTGATTGCTGTTTTATTCAGACTCCTCTGGTAGCATCTGGTAAACTGAACAGCCAAAATCACTGATAATTAAAAGTTTCTGAGGTGTCATATTTCCAAAACTAAACTCCTGGCATTCCAAGTTGTATGGAAACGACCCCATCATCATAGTGGCAAATTCTCAAAGTAGTTTTTGAGACTTGTAAATGGCTTAAGATGGGAACTTGAAAAGCTTGTGTGTTGTAGGCCATGCTGACTTCTAGGGTTTCAAGAAATTTTTTATTTTCTTCTGATCTTATTTTTTTGTTAAAAGAAGGTCTTACTCTTTTTTCGCATAAAAAATTCAACAAATTTCAAATGGTGATAAAAAAACACTCTGCAGCTTATGAATTTTGAGATATAGTATTAATACTAAAAGAGGTGGCAAATATACTTGTATATTCAAGGCTTCCTTTGTCACTTTTTATGAGGTAGTGGCTTTGTCAATATTGTTCTTGAAATTTTATTTTTTCAAAGTACCTTCATTTCTAAACAACGTTTACGATTCCATAAAGACTTACATATTGATAATTGTTATGATTACAAGGGATGGTATCAGATATAAAGTATGTTCTACCTTTAAAGGTGTTTTGATCATCATTTGATTATTATTTTATGTAGTTGGAAATACTGCTCACCTGGAGAATACTTTTCAAAAGCTGGATACCAGGATTTGAGATGGAGCAATTACTTTTAGGCAGAATAAGTGGAAATTGTGTGTGATGTATGTGGTCATGTATTTCTGGTTTTATGTTTGTAAAAGTCTTGGATTGTTGTATATGTTCAGAGGAAGAAGGATGAAGTATTTTGTGTAAGCGTAAATGATTCTCTAAAACCTGATTTCCCTGTTGTACAGTTTTTGCATGCCTTTGGCAGGTGTTTTGGTAGTGATGGCAGTGCCTGTTCATTGGAAAACAGTGCTGACTTGGTATCCTTTTTTTAACGTCCTGATTTGTAAAACACATAAAAATAACAGAGTAAGGTGTTTGGTTTGGGATGTAATGATAGCAAGCTGCCATGTGAGTGGAATTAGGATGGGAAATAGGGCACAAGGAAAAGCTGAATGATAAATACAAAGGAACTAGAGGAAGGAATTGGGAAAGCTTGCTATGCTGGATTTGCTGTACTCCACAGCAAGGTGGAAATCCTTTGGCTTCCTTACTTAGAAGGCAGCTTTAATATTTGCCTGCTGCTAAAAGGGTAATGAAAGAATAGTTCTGTTTTCATTTTAACTGATGAGTCTGTGTAGCCTGCATGTGAACAGGAGCATGCTCTGTCAAAGAGAATTAACCACTTTCCCCTGGCTTTCCTTGCATATGCAGCATTAATGATAATCTGTGCAATAATGGATTAAATGCTTATTTTCATTTGCTTTTCCTTAGTGTGCTTCTTGGCTTGCATTGTAGTTGATAGAGCTAAATGGAGCATGGTATTTTTCTATAAATTTGAGAATTCATTAGGAATTAGGTTAAAATGGTAATACTCTTAAGAAATATCATCTTAAGCAGAGCTGTAAGTTATGTAGATTTTTTTTAAAAAAACATAGGTGTTATCTTTCTGCACTTAGTACTTCAAATGAAATATATGAATATTCTGAGGTCAAGTCTGTACTTTGTTGCTTCCCAATTAGCAGCTAGAATGTGATTGGCAGGTGTATCTTGGACTTTTCCTGGAACTGTTTATGTTTTAGAAGTAAATGATTGAAACGCTTTTTTCTTTGCTCTTTCACTGGTGCTTACCTTACTGTAGAAGTAAATTTACTGAGGTCTCACCAGGTGAATGAAAATGTGTGTAAAGTTTCAGACTAGCAAACTGTTGATACTGCAAAACCAGCATGCTCTTTAATACCAATAATACACTCTTTTGAAAGAATAGCATGAGAAAGGTCAGGCTGAGATACATTAACTGGTACCTGTGGAAATCTGCATCAAAGTAATAAAACTCTGCAAAATTTAAAGAAAAATACAACAGTGTGAAAGTAGCTTGTCTTTCATTAACTGAAAATGAAGTGTTATAAGTTTATGTTCTATAACCTTCTGCATAACAGTGTATAGTTTTTGTACTGCAGATGTTGGTTATTAACTATACAATGTTAAATGCAATTAATTTTAAAGTTCTTTGCTAGATGCTGTCCTTTTCTCATTCTTTCTGCCTTAATTGCTATCTTAGGTTTAAACTCTTCCTCCTTATTTTGTAGACACTGCTCTCCTGTTCACTACTTCTTCTCTGTCTTTACGTCTCACCACTGGGCCTCTCTCAGTGTCTGTTTTCCCAACCTCCACCCCAAATTCCAGCTGTATATCTACAACCAATTGGTCAGGTAACTGTATATTTCTCCAGTGATAGACTCTTTGATAGAGCATGCTCTGTTCAGTCCTAGAAAGTCCAGAGGTTCTTCACCAGTGGATGTGTTTGACACTTGCCTCACTGTTTCCAGATCTTTGTCAATGACATAGACAGGGGGTCAGTCCACCCTCAGCACCAAGCTGAGCAGTGTGATTGATTTGCTGGAGGGGAGGAATGCCATCCAGAGGGACCTGGACAAGCTTGAGGAGTGGGCCAGTGTGACCCTCATGAAGGTCAACAAGGCCAATTATAAGGCCCTGCAACTGGATCAAGGTAGTCCCCAGTATCAGTTCAGTCTGGGGAATGAATGGAATGAGAGAAGTTCTTCAGAGAAGAACTTGGGGATCCTGATGGACCAAAAAATTGGATATGACTTGGCAGTGTGCGCTTGCAGCCCGGAAAACCAACTCTGTTTCGGGCTGCATGGAAAAACATGTCAGCAGGTTGAGGGAGGTGGTTCTACCCCTCTACTCTGCTCTGGTGAGACCCCACCTGCAGTCCTGTGTCCACCTCTGGGGTCCCCAGTATGAGGACATGGACCTGTAGGGGCAGGTCCCAAGAAAGCCACAGAATCAAAGAGAGGGAACATCTTTCCTATGAAGAAAGGCTGAGAAAGTTGGGCTTGTTCAGTCTAGAGGAGAGAAGGCTCCAATGAGACCTTATTGTGCCTTTTCAGCATATACAGTGAGGTTATAAGAAAAGTGGAGAGAAACTTTTTAGCAGGGCCTGTAGTGATAGGGCAAGGGGTAATGGTTTTAGACTGAGAGAGGGTAGACCTAGATCAAACGTTAGGAAGAAGTTCTTTACCATGAGGTTGGCGAGGTTGCCCAGAGAAACAACCTGTCCCATCCCTGGAAGTGTTCAAGGCCAGGTCAGCTGGGGCTTTGAGCAGCCTGATCTAGCAAAAGAAGTCCCTGCCCATGGTAGAGGGGTGAAACTAGATGATCTTTAGTGTGCCTTCCAATCCAAACCATTCCAAGATTATAATCTCTTATTCCTACTGTGTTCTGAGTGGCAGACAGACAGTTCACTTTGCTCCCACTGTCTGTTTACTACTTCAGAATAGCTGCTGAAACCACATAGTTTGGGCTTATAGTCAATATACTTTAAAATGTACAAGCAGAGTTCAGAGCAGCAGGTTAATACTAATATTTGAAATGCATGGATAAAATGTGTGAGGTTAGCACCAGGGAAATAGACTTTGAAATCAGGCTGCTGTAGTCTGAGTGCTGCTGCTTCATCATTGCTCCCCCACATTTCCAGCTGCATAGATGCCAGATGTGCTTTTGCAATTTTTTTTTCCTGCTTTTGAGGATAAATGTGTATGCTTGGTGTTGCAACTGGAACCCTCTAGACTGCAGTAAATATTAAGGCAATGCATCTGCTGCTTTGTGGCTCTGGCCTTTAAAACCCAGGTTTATGAAAGAGTCTGCATCTTTGGCCATGCTGCTTTGATCCTCCTCTTCTTGTGGGTTTTTTGTTGGAATCCTCTTTCTCTCCCATCACTTCTGTTGACTTATTTTTTTATTAAGTAGTTCTTGTGTGATAATTATTTTCATGGCAATTTCATAATTCTCTTCCTGTTTGTGGGCTTCTGGGTTAATTCATTTGACATCTGCTTTTAAGGAGTCCTACTCTTTTGATTCCATTTATTTCAGCCTTTCTCTTGCATTTTATTTCAATTGGACTTCCTTATCTCAAAATCCAGTAAACTGCAAAACTTCCTGATGAAATCAAACAGTAGGTGAAGAAAGAAGAAAAAGTTGCTTTTTGCATTGAGGTTATTGTAATAATGACCTCCAAAACAAGTTCCAAATGCATGATTGCTGGACTAATTGGAACTGATGTGTGTGTGAGAGCGAGAGTGGATAAATCTGATAGTGCTGGTGAAAGATGACACAACGTTATCATGACTGTCCCTGTCATGTTTGTAATGCAATTGCTATTGGTAGTTTGCCCTCTTAATGATACCAGCCTGTCAGTTTTGCCTAAGTGTAGACAATGTTTGATGTTTGTCTATAGAAAGTGATAAAATAATGCATAAAATCGTGGAATCTGTCAGCTTGAAGGTGGCAGATGTTTCAGAGATTCTGAGGTGCTTCTGTTTTTCACCTCTTCTTGGTTTGACCACCAGAAAGAAGATTGTAAGAGTCTCTTAGTGGATTCTGAAACTTTTCTCTTCATGTCATAACTTGCTCCCTTTGTCTGAATCTGTCTTAGAGAAGGACTTATCTGAATCTTAACCTTTCTGATCAACTGCCAGCTCACTTTTCCAGGGAACAGAACAAACACTAAGTGAGCAAACGAGAAATGTCCCTTAGCAGGCGAGACCTGCACATTAGTCCCCTGGCCATTCCAGTCTCTGTAAATAAAAGGGGTTTTTTTAAAACATGAGAGATTAAAAAGCACAAATGAGATTATTATCTGCTTTGCAGCTTAAAAACTTTGATGCTAAGTGCTTGGGATAGCTTGAAAATTATAAAGACATTTGCAAAAACAAAGTATCACAAGTCTTTGATGTCTGCCTTTTACAGTACCGCAACTTCTGTACCTACGACAAACTCTCTCTAGCTGGCAAACCATGTACTTTCTACAGAGTGATTCTATGACATCTTAAAGCTTTCAGTGTAGGAGATGAATGGATTGATAGACACTCTTCTCTGGACTTGGCATGCCAGAGGAAGTGTGTGCAATTGATGTTGAACTTGCTTCCAATTTACTGTCTGAAAGGTTAAGTGCTGTGATCTTGGTTACTTCAATGCTCAGAAATGAGACAAGAGCTGGCAAAGAGAACAAGTGTGTGCACACAAACCTGTTCATACCTACAAAATCTTGTGAGAGTTTTCTCAATTCTAAGTTTCCATGGATCACTTAAGAGCTATTTGTCAGAAAGAAAATACCTGCTAATTTTCAGCATAAGCTTTAATTTTTATTTCTTCTTAAACTACCAGCTTGATATGTTAGTAGCTGGGAAGAAACAGTCTGGCATCATTATTCTCTTGATGCTGTCAGCTCACAATTAACATTCCAAGTGGGGCAATCCATAGAGATGATGCTTAAAGGAAGAAGGATTAAAGCTCCAGGAGGACTATTAATATAGAATCACCTTCTCTTATAATTACATGTTTGGAAAAAACTGTGGGGCAACTGAGGTTACAGTTTTTCTGTCACTGGGATTAGCAAAAAAGAAAAGTTCATTTTTCAAATGGTCACGGCTTTCTAGAAGGTTCCAGTTTAATACCACAGGTACTTTCCATGTCCTGAAACTGAGAACTTTTTCTGTTCGGTTTAGTGCATAATTTGTAGCACTTTTAATGATTTTGAAGGTTTAAAAAATGTAAACAGCCTGTTTATAGTATGATGTAGACATTACTTTCTGCAGAGAAAAGAACCCTTGTCAATTTGTGGGGTTTTTCAGCAGCACATCAGAAGTCTGGGAGATAGTAGTTAGTGTGGATATTATCCTAGAAAACTGAGCAACTGCAGTTCTGGGAATGGTGGCAGTCGAGCATCTGGCTGTTGGGATCTCAGAGTGTGGCTGGCTGTTTTGCCATTGTCCCCTGCTCTCTCTGTCAGGTTCCTAACTAAGCGGGAGCAGAAGCTGATGCAGCGCCGACAACACGCGGAAGAACTGCTGGAGTGGAAACGCCGCCTGGATGCAGAGGAAGCAGAAATACGGCGCATGGAAAAGCAGGCTCTGGCTGCCTGGGACAAAGAGCTGCTCAAAACCAAAATAGCCAAGAAGGAGCTGGGGGATCAGAGAACTGAGCCCAAAGGTAATGAGAAGTGAGGGGAAGTGACACATATGAGAAGAGTGAAGCATCATTTGACACAGGGATTGCTTAGGTTTGCAGTTGTTTCCTTTTCTGATATTTTGGTTGTTTTCTGGACACTCCTAGAATCTCATTTTCTGCACTCTGTTGCCTGTTTTACACTGTAGTTAAATGTGTATTTCTGCTTTGCTCTGTATCCTCCCAAGTGAACAGTGCAGCATAAGCCCATCAGTTACTTCTACATACCATTTTCAAAATATGTTTCTGTCTTTCAAAGCAGAAATTTTGCAGTATGGCATCATCTTTTGCTGGTAGTGTTCTGAACTTACTCTGTTAAAACCATTTTCCTCAGTAGTGAGCAAGGGGTCTCTCCTTGTTAGCTTTAGTACTATTGGTGAGGATGGCTCCTATCAGGGGCTGTTTTGCCATTGTTGGTGCTTTAAAAAAAATTGAAAGAATTTTTTTCTTCCCTACATTGTTAATGCAACCTGTTTGAAATGTGTAGCTGTGGTAAAGTATGCTAGGATGTAATTAGTATAAATGATGCTATTGTGAGGAAAAATTGCATTTCCAGATGTTGGAAGCTACAACTTTGCAGTTCTGTCTTAAGTGGACCATGCTGAAGCACAGGGAACTGAATTGCAGTGAGAGAAAATAATTTCAGGGATTGTTCTAAAAACATACCTATTTTCCTTTTTTTCCCTGCTTTGCTGAAAGTAGGCAGCACATCCTTTGAATGTGCAGAGGGAATTCAGAAAAATTCCCTATTACGCCTGTTACTGAAAGCAGTCATGTGGATTTTAGACATTGTAAGACATTTTAAAGATGATATGTATATGAGTCAGTAAGTTCCAGTGAACAAAAATTCAGCACGAATACTGAATTCTCATCAATAAGTGAGAAAACAGCCTTGCTTTCTACTGATTCTACCTACCAGTAAACATTGGAGCACAGCCCTGCTTCAGAAGGAAAAGTTCCTCTCCCCAGCCTTTGCTCAAACACTGAATAGCTCTCCATGGCTGCCTCAGTAATGCCGTGACTCCTACGGAATTTAGTAAACAGGAGTATTGAAAACCCAAGTTATTATTTTGTTTGTTGCCGTTTGAGAGACTCATGATGAAATCATAACATTAAAATGTTTTCTGCAGCTACTGTAAAGGAAGCAATCAATTCTAAATTCAAGATCTGGCCTGCAGATTATATCCTCCTCCATGACTTCTTCAGACTAATAGTGACTCTTGCTTCTGTATGGTCAACTGGAAGGACAGGTTTCCCTAATAATCGTTTTGGAGTTTGTTGTCTGGAAAATGTTAGAATATCCTGAAAACCTCTTTATCTTAGATATGCACCAATCACTAAGAATGTTGAGCAGTTTTCACAGATGAACAGAATCACTTGGGTTGGAAAAGGCCTCGTGAGATCATAAAGTTCAACCTCTTACTGATACCACCTTGTCAACTAGACCAGGGCACTAAGCGACACGTTCAGTTGTTTCTTGAACACGAACCATAGCTTTAAATCATACTTCTCTGGTAAACAGGCTTTTTTCTTGCTAAATATTTCATCATCAGTGTCTAGGTGAGTGAAATAATGCTTGTTAGACATGTAGTGGTAGCAGTTACTACTTTTTATATGCAGACAGGATAGAAAGTTTGCCTTCAACCTTATGCCTTCAGCCTTATCTGCCTTCATCCTCTGCATATAAGATGGTGCAAGTTCTGATGTGCTTTGGTTTTTCTCTCATTGAATCCCAGAAATAGCTAGTGAGGAAGGGTCTCCAGTGCCTTCTTGCTCTCATCTGAATAGTGAAAGCTCTATCCCAGAAGATCTTGGCAGTCTGGCTTCTGAGTCTGTCCCATCAGAGCCCATGGGCCATGGACAGCCAGAAAGCCCAGATCAGAGTACAATTAATGAAGAAATGGCTTATTCTGAAGATTTCAAGTCCTCTACTTCGCCTGGCAAACTGGTGAGTGACCTGCTCTGCTGTAGGTACTCGTACACACTCTCAGTGAAGTAGCAAGTATAGCCATCTCACTTGTCAAAGCAGAGATTAAACTATTAACTAAATCTGTTTTCTGTGTTTGTGATACCATTTCACATTACTTTGAGTAATCACTGTGATCAGACGTGTGCTTTGAAGTCTTGAGGGAATACTGTTTCCGCACAAGTTTAGATATTTTTAAACCTGTGGGTAGTCTTGCAAACATTTTGCGTATATCACGTAGGTATGCAGTGCTAAGTGGTGGAACACTGACCCAGTTTACCAGTGTGAATTAGCTGTAGGCTAGCTTGTTGCCATTTTATGAATTCTTTGAGGCCATGGAAACTATGCTCTGTTTTTCCACTTTGCCTTATTTGCAAGTAATGTATCCCAAAGTGTAGCTGTGGGATGAAGAAGCAGACCTGTAACTTCATGCACAATCCTTTGGGTTTCAGATTATGTCTGCTTGCTGCTTAATTCTGCCTTATTGTTCTATTCCAATTGTTATTTCTAGTTGAATGATAATTTTGATGAGTTTCATCCTAACTTTACCCTGTGCTCAATAAGATAGAAAATGCAGTGTCTGTGGGCTAAAAGAACTGCTTATCTAGACTTACTACAAATAATTTCTAGACTAATTTGCTGAGGAGATAATAATAAAATGTCTAATGTATGCCAGAGGTTATGTCCAAGGTGTATTAAAGGTTTGTAGGATAATGTTGAAGCATTAAACAGCATTTTGGAAGAACATTTGCTCTTTGAATTTTTTCCTGGCCTCAGAAAAATAGTGCTCTGTTGTTTCACTGATTCAGAATGTCATCTTGCACCTCTTACATGAAGTGGTTGATTTCATTTGTTTCTTTACTCAGAGCTTCTTTTGCTGCGGATGTAACCAAATAAGATGACACAAATGTATTGAACACCAGTGAGTCAGAGCCATGTCAGTTCACTTAGGTGGTAGTAGAGTAGTCTAAGCAAGTTTATTGAAATCTAAGCTCAAAGTAAGCAGTCAGCTATTGCTGCTCTTGGTATTTTTGTTTTATTGTCTAACAAAGATTAAATTCTTCTGAAGATCATTGTATAGGTACCACTGTTTGAGATGTTCTCTTTTCATGCTGTTCTTTCCTTGTAACTGACTCCTGATGACAGTGATCTTCTACTTTCAAACTGCAATTACTTATTTATCCTTTTCTTCTCTCAGTCTCCTCCCAAAAGCAGTGTGTCTGTATCAAAGCAAGACTCCAGCAAAAGCAGCCACAGAACTGGAGGACAGCTACGTTCACCTGTGAAGTCTCATCAGACATCTCACAATTGGTCTGATGAATCTTTATCTATGACACAGTCAGGTAAGTGTAATATCCACTTGGGTTTAAACTGCTTTTTCAAAGCTTTTGCTTTTAACAAACTTGAAATGCAGACAGATGTGGGGGTGCAGACAAATTCCTGGAAATTGCCAAGGCTTGGGGTTGGTGGGAGTATTTTCCCATTATGTAATTTGATCTCTTCATCTGAAGAAGATCTTAATGTAAGAAGGTTTATATATTATCTCTTCTTGTAGAAAGCGATGCAGGTTCTGCATACAAACACGAAGAAGATAAGAGTCAATAGTTGAGGTGGTCCTAGGATTTAAAAATACCCCCTTCTGCACCCAGTGTGGCTCCAGAAGCAGTACAGCTCTGTTACATGGCAGTTTGGGGGAGACCCTTGGGCCTGCTCTGCCATGTGCAGAATCAGTGGGTGCTTCAGGACATAGAGATTTATTTTTGGAGAAGGGTTTGGTATGTGTGCAGTAAAATAGGGCCTGAGGTGGCATTTTGAGCTATAAAATACAAGATCTGCTATGTGGATGCATTATACCCTTTATCCAGTACCCAAGCTGGCTGCCAGTAAATGCTGAGGGAAGGAATACTGGAAGTGAAGTGGTACAGAGCAGCCCTTTCCCTGCTGTGCTTTCAGTCATGTAGATTGCAGGGGTTCCTGAGCCACCATCTGGTGGGTCACCATAGTCCACTCTGTTCACCTGAGAAGTCTGTTCCGACTTTTTCCATGCTTTTAGTCTCTAGAACGTCTTGTTTTGCACACTGCAATTGATAGATCACCACAAAATACTTCTTAGCAAATGAGATAGCATTTTCCTTCTTGCTTTTTTAAAATGGTAAATCTTTAATAGAAGAAGAATTAGAAGGTTCTCTTGTGTATACTGGCTGTTGTTTGTGATGGTTGGTAACTTACTGTGAGAAACACCTGGTTATTTGCACTGAGTAGTTTGTGTTAGGATTCTGTCTGGAGAGCAGTTTCCAACACAGTGAAGCTTTCAGCACCTTGATAAAGTTATTTTCAAGCTCTGACTCAGCAGCCATATAAGGAGGCTGTATGAAATATAGAGCAGGCAACAGCGATCATGAAAATAAACTTGCGTAAAACAAAATATTCACAGTCTTTGATATCAAATTCTAAAGAAGGGTATAAGAGGTGGGAAGCCGATCAGGATGGTGCTGGTTTCACAAGAAATCATTCCACTGTAAAGACACAGATGTTCTGGCCTACTGAGTAGCAATGAAGTCATTGCCCTGTCAGTCTGATGCACGCGTAGATAAGATCATCAAAGATGAAAGCATGTACGGATCTTTCCCTTATGAGTTGATTAAGAAATTTTGTAATTACATAGTGGTCACTTACTGTTAGGGAGGAGCTGCTAATTACAGTGGCATCACAAAGTGCTCCTGATTGGCAAGTGAGATTCCATTCTTTTTGTTTGGGTTTTGGGTTTTTAAAAATTCTTTAAATAGTTAACAACAGTTGTTAATGCAAAAAGAATACATGATTGCATTGACTGGCTGTTGTTAAGGATGGAATCCTTCTTTATGGTGGTTTGTTATGTTCAGAAATGAGATGGACTAGGAAAATGTCCAGCTGTTCCTGCTAACTGACCAAAGCATATTGGTAACTGAGTTTCTAAACTATTAAGTAAAGTAATTGGCATTTATGAGCATCCAGAAAACATTACAGGTGATACTGAGCATTAGAAAAACAAACCAGCCAAAACCCTCCTCTTAGGAGCTGCAGCTATAGAAGAGGAAGGGGCACATCAGTTCAGGGAGGAGCTCCAGTAAGGCTATGTCAAGTAAATACTTCGAAGAGTTTTTGACAGTTAATTGTGGTAGCACCAATCTGGGACAAGGATCTTGGTTTGCACTGTGTTGGTATACATTTGAAACAAGAAAAAAGTGGACATAGTCAGGTGGGTGGAAAAAAAAACAGCTAATGAGAGACTGAGGCAGTCTCTCTACAGAGTCTGAGAGACTAAGAAGAAATAAGGAATGCCATTACGGTAGAAATAAGTAAATTAGCAGTTATTGATAGAATGGGGTTGTCATGTAGAGTCTAGATCTGAGTATCTGGGGACAGTGACAATCTCTGCATTGTTCAAATTTACTTTCTTTCCAGCTGTTGGCCAGTCAGTTCTCTATTTCATAGGTGTATTTAGTCTAGATGACAGAAAATCTGTATTGGCCAGAAACTTATCCTTGATTTGGTGTCAACTGTTCCAAGTGACATTCTCATCAAAGAAGTGTACTTTTCAGCTTGAAACTCAGTATTATAATTGTAAGTCTATGTTTCAGGTATATTTTTGGCGTGCAGCTTTGAGTTGCATTTTCAAATACGTCAGAAAATTAATTTCTGCAATATCCAACATGACAAGCAGCTAATGATGAACAGCATAAACATGCGTGGTTGATGTGAATAAGCTTGATTCAGAGCCTATCTCTTTTAAATTAAGTAAGATGCAACACCTTTTTTTATCTTACACACATAGTAGTGCTTGGAATCTGAAATCCCACTTTTAAGAGTCTTACTATGTTAAATAACATGTTGACATCAAATTCTTTGGCATTTTCCTTGGACTATATTTTGTAATTACTGACTGACTGTTTATTGCTTTGCTTAGAATTGTTTTGTGAGGTGCAAGTTGGTAAAGACTAAAAACTAAACTTTTTCAGAAACCACCTCTGATCAAAGTGACATTGAAGGACGCATCAGGGCCCTGAAGGATGAACTACGGAAAAGGAAGTCTGTGGTTTACCAGCTGAAAAAGGAGCAGAAGAAGAGACAAAAGGAGAGACTGAAGGCTCAGGAAGCCAGTTTGATCAAACAGCTGGAGGTTAGGAACAGTAGAAAGAAGGGCAAAGTAACATATTGTTAGCCTTGGGTAAATCTTTATAGTATGAATGTTGGTGGCAGAATATTGCATGAACAGCTGTGAAGGACATACTGTTGTGATAGAAGTGTGACTATTATCCAGAATCACAGGATGGTTTGGGTTGGAAAGGACCTTGAAAATCCTCTCATTCCAATCCCCCTGCCATGAGCAGGGACACCTTCCACTAGACCAGGTTGCTCAAAGCCCCATCCAACCTGGCTATTTAATAATTTCAAATCATGAACCAGAGCCTTGAGGCAAAAATGCCATTCCCTTTTAAAATGTCTGTCTGTAATGGGTTACTAGCAGAGTTCTGGGGGTTCTGTATGTTTATATGCATTAGTATCCTAGCTGGGATTAAAGGTTAGTGGTCCTGTAATTTGTTTTTGGAAGTAAAGTATTGAAATTTCTAGGATTTGCATCTGTAGATCTTGGCAACGTTAAATAGATTGGTTTACAGAGAAACCAAGTGTATTCTTTATTCACATAATAGGTTTTGACTGTTGATTTGTAGTTGTGGTTTAGTATATTAACAGCTGGAATTGTTTTCCATGTGCAGTCGTATGACGAGTTTATCAAGAAGACTGAAGCAGAGCTGAGCCGAGATCTGGAGGCATCACCAACAGCCAAACCTCAGATTAAAACTCCATCCTCAGCTGCTGCTGAAAAACCTAAGATCAAGGCACCACCACTCCATAGGTAGCAGGGATTTCTCCTTCTTCTTTTTGAGATTGTTCTGGAACTGTGATGATTGCTGTTTTAGCAAAAACCATGGATGCAAGGAAAGCTGGTAACTGCTCTGCCTTAAAGCACTGAACAGTGGCAGTATCCTATTGACCTCACCAGGTGCTGCTCTCACCAGGCCCAAAACAGATAAGATTTACTGTGTCTGTAATCATATGCACCTCACTTTTGTTCTGCCCAGCCTTTCAGGCTGTATTTTCAAGTTTTTTTTAATAATTTTTAAATAATCATTTTTTGTTGTGCAAGAATTCTGCCAAATGCTTTGTATGGATTATCAGCCCGAAGGCATTTTTTTTCCATTTTGATCACTCATTATGTCCACTGCACTGTGTAAGGCAAACCATTCATCTTTGCAACTTAACTCTGGTTTAGATCTTAGATTTTAAAGGGTAGAGAATTCAACTGATTTTCTGCACTTCCTACTGTATTTTTAAGTGTTTCATTTTCTCCAGCAGATGGTGCAATTTTAGTGCATTCAAATGAAAAAAATAATGGATACAACCCAACTCTTTTTTCTCTGTTTTTTTTTCTGGAAAGAGATAAAGTTTGATTAGTCTTTTGAAAATTACTTTCCAGGACTCTCCAGACTCTCTTCTGTATCCCCATTCCTATTTTCTAAGGTCATAGTATGTTGACAAAGCAAACTACTTATGTTATAATTATAATGCCACATTGGTGTGGTGTTGTAATTATATATGCTTATATTTCCATTTTTATCTATTGAAAACAAACAAGCAACACTCTCTGGTGTAACTGTAACTCATGCAATTTGATTTTTCCAATTTAGGCCCGAGACAGCTAAAAACTGGAAATCACTGACTGAATCAGAGAGATCCAGAGCATCTTTGGAATCCATATCAGAACATGCAGGTATGTAACTGGAAGAATCCTTTCTACAGATTCAGATCTTGAAGACTGACTGTTTTAAAATTCTTTAACCTTTTCCTTCTTGATTCACAAAGAGGTTTTAATAGAGGATGCAGAAAAAAAAAGTCATAAAACCATCATGATAGAGCTGTATTTTTTGCAGTTTTATTAGCAGGATTCTGCCTTTGCAGAATACCCTGTATATTTAGTATTTAGTTTACTCTTTCTGAGGTTTATATGAAACCATAATGAAGTGACAACCTTTCTACTTTCTTTTTTTCTTGTTCCTTTACCACTTGAGTTCAGATACTTTTCACGCTTGTGCTCTTGGTGATTATCTCTTCATTATCTCTTCATTATCTCCCATTATGATCTTCCTTGTATTTGTGGCTTGCAAACTGAGTCCTTACCTTGGGATGCTGGTTAAAGGAACAGAAGCAGAAAGAGAGCTTTATAACGCTGGAACTAAATGGAAGTTGCTCATGTTCATAGGACAGCCAGAAGTATGTTTCTTTTAACATAGAAACCTTGATATTAATTTAGTTGCCTGTGATTGCAGTTTGCAATAAAACAATGTGGGTTATACAATCTGCTGAAATTCACTTTTTATTTTATTTCAAGATGCTGTGTCATCAAGAACCGAGAGATCTGTGTCTGTGCATGCCAAGAAGGTGGCTGCGACAGCTGTTCATGCAGGAGAACCTTCTGGAACAGCTTCCTTGGTTTTAGTGTTACCAAGGAGTTCCAGAGCAGGATCTGGTGATTCCTCAGACAGTGTCCTCTCTTCAGCTCTTCTCAAAGACATGAAAGACATTAGCAAGATATCCCTTGAGTCAGTGAACGAAGTGGTAAATGCATCCAGTGTTGGTCCTACCATTAGTCATAAATCTGAAATTACAGAAGACCTGGAATACATAAAGTCAGAGGAATATGAGAGTGGAGGTTCTTATGTTAAGCCTTTGGAGAGTTCTGATGTCTTGCTGACATTAGATAAAGGACAGGAGAGTTCACTGGATCTCTGCTCTGAAAACAAACACTCTCAGAAGGAACTGTTTGATGTGGCTGTGGAAAGTCTTCATGGTACAGAAGAAATCTTAGAACAGAGACAGTCAGATAAAGATGCAGTAAGTGGCCCAAGCATAGAGAAGAATTCTCACAAACTCAGCAAATCCGCAGAGGGAGAAGATAATCTGCTTTCAGAAGAGCTCTTTGGTCAAAAAGAGCCATCGTACCTTGAAGACTTTGAAGGGTCCTCTTCCAGAAAAAAAGCTTCAGCTGAAGAAATGCTGCCTGGGGAATCCTACAAAGATGACTTTGAAGGATCCCTGCTCTCTGCTAACGGGGAGTCCCTGAGGGAGCAGTTCCAGCACACCCAGGCCAGCCGAAGCAGGTCCACCAGCCTGGGCAGCGACGGCGAAATCAGTGAGTGCCTCAGTGACAGGTCTCTCTCTGGCAGCATGCACTCAGAGAGACTGCTGGAACTTAAGTCCCCAACAGAACTCATGAAAAATACTGAACGCAGAGATGTGGAGCAAGAACAGGCTCCTACTTGTTCACCACTGTGGGCCTCAGTTTCAATCACAGAAGAAACAAATAGTTTGTCCAGTTTCAACATTGGAGATAGAGTACTTGTGAGTAAAGTCCAGCCTGGAACATTGCGGTTCAAAGGGCTGACTAAATTTGCCAAAGGGTTTTGGGCTGGCGTGGAGTTGGATAAACCTGAAGGGAACAATAATGGAACTTATGATGGTATTAAATATTTTGATTGCAGAGAAAAGCATGGTATTTTTGCTCCTCCTCAAAAAATCTCTCACATTACAGAAAGTATTGATAGCCATTTAGACACAAATAAGGATGAAGACTCATTCTTTGATGATAGACTGGAGAAACAACATGAAGCTGAGCAGAAAGACAGAGAAAGTTCCAAACCTGGCGAAGATGCTGAAAGCCAGAGCAGAAATGCAACAGAGAATCATTCCCAGAATAAAGCTCCTGCAGACACAGCTGTTTCAGAAGCCTCAGCTGAGGAAAGGGTTGATGAAGAGTTGTCATTTAAAGCAAACAGCATAAAGGAGATTTCTGTAGCTACTGGTTGGTTAGCCCAAAAACAGTCAGTGGTGGATTACCTGAAGGATGCTGTAAAAGAGGAGGCCAGCCACACTTCTCTCATTTCTAGTGTTGTGGATGAGATTTCTGCTGTTCAGTTGGATGACTTGTCAGATTTCCTTTCTGAAAAACTGGAGAGGCAGAAGACACTGGGAGAAGAATGTGCTGAAAAGTTAGATGATCTCTCTTCTGGTGTCGTGGAGAAGCCTGCAACTCCACTGCTGGATTTGCTGACAAAAGAAAAGAACCAGTTAGAAGCACAGCTCAGCCTGCCTCTTAGAGAGGAAGAAAAGTCGAAAGACCAACTGGAAAAGGTCAGTTTGCTGACAGACAGTCTGCTTAGAGATTTTGTGAAAGACACAGTCAGTCAGTTACAGCAAATACAGAAGATCAAGAATGAGAAAATCCAGCTCAGCAACCAGGAGCTCTGTGATGTGAAGGAGGAAGCTGGTACCCCACCCCAGCAGGTTGAAAAGCAGATTCCAGATGGGCTGAATAACTTCTTCCTAAGTTCTGATTTGGAAGATGACAGAGAAGAGCTTTCCTCTCCAGACATGTGTCCCAGACCAGTGAGTAGCAGACATCTTGCACTGATTTTAAGAGTTGATTGTGCCTTTGACTGGGGATGATTGAATCTGAGGAATGTGGTGTGGCACCACTTTTTCTCCCAAGGTCTGTTGGATGATGCAGTGGTTACATGTATGTTCTGTATGTGTCTCATATGTTTCTGTGTATCCCAGTGCATGGCTTGTTTTGGTAGCCATTTATTGCCAACTACATCGGTAGAGCATTTAAAAATGTAAGCTGAGTGAGACAACGGTGTGACACTGCTTTCATATTTACTCTGTGGCTCTTAACTTGCAGGAGAGTCCTGTGTTTGGTGCCAGTGGCCAGGAAGAGCTTGCCAAGAGACTGGCAGAGCTGGAGCTCAACCGGGAGTTCCTGAGTGTGCTGGGAGATGATCAAGACTGGTTTGATGAGGACTATGGCCTGAGTTCCCGTAAGCTGCAGCAGAAGCCAGCTGAGGAACCAGCAGTGCTGCCCCAGGAAGAGCCTCAGAAAATGCCAACAAAGCCAAGTGAGGAGCCTCTGGCGGTCCCTCACACTGTGGTGGAGGTGGAAGGAATGGTGCATGCAGCAGCTGAGGAGCTCTGGAAACTGAAAGAGCTGGGTCACGATCTTCAAAGCTGCAGCCTTAAAATAGATCTTAGTGGTACCCTCCAAGAGCAGGACACAGACACCATAAACAAGCAGGTTTATAGAAAGGTACAGTCTTCAGATGTTTTGGTCTTGCCCTTTGAAAATTTATCGTGGACAAAAGAAGCCATAACTTTTACTACTTCCTTTGTTCAGGTGGTATTTGATTTAACAAGAGAGATCTTTGGGGAGATCTTTGCCGAGGATCCTAATCTGAACCAGCCCATTTGGATGAAACCGTGTAGGATCGCATCTGCTTATTTTCGCCGAGTCAAAGATCCAAATGATCTGGATGAAATCAAGGTAGGAAGAAGTCTTTGTTGTGCAGGGAAAGTAAGATGAAAAATACTGAACTGGCATTTAACTGACTGTTAAAAGACCATAAGAGGTGTATCAAGCAAGAGATGAGAAGAGAAAGGAGACTACAAACCTGAAAGGAAATCTGTCAAAATGGTCCTTTTTTACTCAACAGATTGGCCTCCCTGTCCTTATGGCTGCTACTGGTTGTTTTTAAACCTCAGTCCTCTGTGCAGAACTGCCAGGATACCTTGATCTTATAAAATTGGTATGCTGACAGGCTGCTGCTTTAGCAGCTTTCTGTGAAACTCTGTATGGCTAAATTGGAATGAATCCAATGGTAGGGTTGAGCCAAATGGGATAAGCTAGATTTTTCACTCAGATACACACACCTGTGCCAGCCTCTCTGAGGACAACAGGAGTTGCCCAGAGGAACCTAAAATTTGACTAGTGAGGGCATGGTTGTATTTGACAAGCTAGGGGAGGCCTCCATGGTACTGGTGGTAGCACTCAAGGAAGGGCAAAACCCCAGAGCCTGGGGAACAAACTAGATCCTCACTGGACCTAGGTTGAACTTGCAGGGCTGGACATTGGGAAAAAAAAACTGTCTCCCTTAAAGTGCTCCACAAAGAACCTTCCATACAGCTCATCAGGACACAAATGAAGACTTCAACCTGTACTGTTTCTTCTGAAATTGAGGGGGGTTGATGAAGTTTTTATTAACCTGCTGAAGATACAGCATGTTAACTGTCCAGAAAAGCAAAGCAAAGAAAAAAATAGTGTCTAAATCACTCTGTTAGTTGAGAAGACTTTCAAAAGCATGCGGCTGGGGACAGCAGGGGCACAGGACAAGGACACCAAATTCCCACCCTCCTTTTCTTTAATATTTTCCCATAAAACAAATTGTCAGAATCTTCTGTTGTGTAGTGTTGAAAGTGTCTGTTCTCAAGGTTGCTGCAGCAGTGGGTGTCTTGGTTTTTTCCCCCCCCACTTTTGGGTTTAATAATTGTGCTGCCTGTGTAATGCTGCTTGAGAGACTTTCAGTGTAACTTTGCTGCATGCACTGTATGTCTCTGAGCTAACTGAAAGTTAATGTGAATTCTGTAGTTCGACTTTTTAGGAGAGCTGCTTTGTGCATACCTTTAATTTCTTAGCTCAGATGTCATAAATCTCACCTTTACTGTTCTGTAGAACTTCATTGCAGCTGAAATACTGAAGTTGTTCAGCCTGAGGAAAGAGCCTAATCACAAAACTGACTGGCAGAAGATGATGAAATTTGGACGGAAGAAACGAGACCGAGTGGATCACATACTGGTAAGTGCATGAAAATAAGCAATCTTGTCAGATACTGTCCACCAGACTGAAGTGTGGCATATGAGTGTATTTTCAGTATTCAGTCATGCTGTTTAAAGAATACAAAGTGTGCATGAGGTGTTAGAGAAGGTGCTTAATTTTAGAGAGCACTCTATTGACAAAAACAGAAGTCCAGTGCCAGTGAGCGAAAGTGACCTGAGTTAATTCAGCCTACTGATTTGACTGGAGTATAAATTGGCTCACTCCCAAAAAGTTTAAAGCATGAATTTCCAGAAGGAAACACTGAAATATTTGACTGAGAGTAAACTTTTTCTTTGAGAAGGGAATATGTTTTTCCTCTTACTTTAATTTAAACTGTTTTTATTTTGAAGTAATATTATTTAATTTGAGACAGTGATACAGAGAACATAATTAAAGCAGTGAATGCAACTGCCACTGGGGCAGAAACAGTTCAGTGTTAAAACTGCCTAAGAGGAAGCATGTCTGGCTGTGTATAGTTTTTGAAAGTTTCTTTGTTGGCTTGTATTGCCAGAATGATTAACATCTTTATTGGCTATAATGATAGTGAAGGTTCTGCTTGGGAATATGAGTTGTCATGAACACTGTGCTTCACTTAATTACACATGAAACTGATTCCACACAATGAGCACACATAAGTCATTTGGAGTCATGGGTCCTGTGGTCTTTTAATTGCCCATCACTGGAGGGTTTCCAACGCAGGTGTTTAATTGTATCTAAATAGAATATCTATTTATAGATCTCAGTGCATCCTGATACACTTGATTCTGGGATATAGAGGTTGTTAAAACATGCACAAAAAAGTTCTATGTTTAGATCCCCGAGGGAACTAATATTCCAGCTATTATGCATGTGTACCAACTTCCTAATTTTTTTGCAACATAGCTAGAAAGAAAGATTCCTGACTGGAAAAATTTGTTCTAGTTGAAGGCATCCAAAGTACTTCAGGTGAAGTTTGAAGTTTAGACAATCCAGTCTGTGATTTACATGCAGACCCAGACATCAAAGATTAATGGAGCTCTGACAAGTTTGGCCTAATAAATAATGTGTTTAATTTTATTTTGTTCTCACAAGAATATGGTAATAAAACTTCAGCTGAAGACTGGGAATAACTCTGTGAAGGTTGCATGCTTTGCTTTAGGAATAAAGCAGTTTCATGGGCATTGCTTACACATTTATACTGTAATGAGAGACACTACCAGAGGAACTTCTAACTGAAAACCTAAGGAGATAGTGTTCAGTTTCTCTTGCCTTATTTTATTAAAATCTCTATGACACATGAAGTATCTGGACAGCTTTCTGTGTCTCCTAGTCAGCCCCAGCTCAAGGTCATGAGTTCTGTGGTAACACAGATCCAAGGCCAGAAGCAGATATACAGGTGCAAGACCTCCTGACTATCCCCAGTTGCTCATGGGGTAGCCCTAAACTGAGAGGCCAGTTTTAGGGTTCTCTACATTTTGTTGAAAGTGTATTCAAGTAGTACAAGACAGCAATTTCCTGAAAGGGAAAAAGAGACCATTTTTGTAGGTTTGAGTGCTATAGAATTGTCTTTGAAAATCACAATTCAAAATACATAGTTCCAGTTTTTGTGAAGATGTAGCCAGTATACACCACTGGAATGTGTAGAGGATGTCGTGTAAATACATACATGAGCTGATTGATTCTCCACATTCTTTTGATGCTTGTAAAGACAATTACTGTGAAAAGTAAATGTGATCTTTTTAAAGCAGAGATGAACATTCTTAGGTTTCTGTAATTTGCATTTAAACTTGGAGCACAGTTTCTTCCCAGCTTCTTCATTTCCATTTTCAGTCAAATTAACCTTAAAATGAAAACATCCTTTCACAGTTTTCTATTGAGACAGCTGTGTATTTTAGTGATATTGGGAGGATTGAACACATCTGACTGTCCAATACTGTCTGACCCAGGAGCTGGGCATGACTTTTATTTCTTCTGTAGGCACAGAAACAAATGCCAGGCTATTTTACTGACCTTACTCTCTCCCTGATTATGCCTGGATGTGTCCTTCTGGATGTATCATATTAAACCCAATTCCTACTGGAAGGTTCATCCCTGTGGGGAAGGGGCATAGCAGGAGAAGCAGCCTGTGCTGCACTGGTGCTCTCTGTAACACTGGGACCTGTGAGGTGGCTGTCACACCTGCTGGGAACTAAGGGGAGAACAGGATGGATTAATCCTTTGCCTCCTTGCTGTGCCTTGAGCTTTGCTGCTTCCTTCAGTTGCTGCAGCTTTAGTTGCATTTTCACTTTGGTCTGTGCTTTTCCAGCATTGACACCAATGTGGTGAGTCATGTTTTAGTGCCAGTGATAAAAGAACATCTTCTTCTTCTCTTTTTCAGCACTCTTTTTGTCTTTGATCATGCATCTCTGTCCTCAGAAAGCATTGGTATTGGGATTCTTCAGGGATCTGTCTGATCTGCTGGATATTTGCTCCAGTTACTAATATTTACAGCAAATCTTGGCTTTCAGTAAACAAGTACAGGAGATTCACATTTATGAAAAGCTGCTTTGTTTAAAATCAAGTTAAAGGAATGTCTACGTGTTTGCTTTCTTCCCCTCTTGTCCCTTCGTGTTGTTCCTTTATCGCGTGTGCCATCTGTGCTTTGTGGAGACTGTCAAATGTACGTTTCAGTACATCAGGGCTGCCAGCATCTTTCAAAACCTGTTCCTAAACTACAGCAAGAACCCTCATATCTCCTTATTTAATTAAGTTCAGGTGCTGACGGTAGGTTGCTTCCACTCCTTTTTTTTCCACTTGGGTCTTCAGCCAAAACTCCCTGTGCTGATTTGTTTGCATGGGGCTAGAACAAACTCTGCCATTGCTTTCCCTGCCAGCCCCCGTTGTCTTTTATCTGGAGCTTGAGAAAGCAGAGTTCACATGATACTGCCAAACCTATGTGTTTGGTTTTCACACCTGAGGAGCCTGCCAGCAGAGTGCTGAAAAGTGCTTGATCTTCTGACCTGTTCACTTAACAGCCAGAATGTTTCTCTCCGTGCAGGAACCCTGCAACAAAGCAGGGCTGTTCCTACCAAGCTGGCTTAATTAGAAAGCTCGAGGTGCCACTGCTGCAGCACCCCAGATCTAAACCCAAGGGGAGTGCACAGTAAGAAGAGACTCAAAGGCTGCTTGTATTCTAAGTTGTATCTTAAGGTTTCCAGGCACTCTGAGAGCAAAGGGCTGTGAGAATGCACCTGCCTTGCTTCCTCCTGCTGGCGTTCTTCCAAGACACTACTTTTTATCTGGATATTTATTCTTTTCAGTCTCCCAGATAATCTACTGACTCCTTAAATGTAGTTTATTTTAGAGATATTCTTGGTTTTGAACAGGAATCTCCAAAAATTGAAACACGCTGACTCACTCTCTAAAGTTCCTTCTGACTGTATTACTTTATGTGGGGTTTTTTTAGGTACTGTGACATTTACTAGATGGCCAACAGGATCATGTGACCATGTTATCTTCTGATTTTTCTTTTGTATGCATGCCCCCCTTCTTTACATGTTTGTTTTTTTTTAATAAAAAGTGTGCGTACAAAAAAAAAGGCACACAGAAAAAAATACCACACAGCCTTCTGCATTGCATCACTATTTATCTTTTCCTGTAGGATGGAATTCAGTTTCATTAAAAGCATAGTTTTCCTGACTTTACCCAAACACAGTTTCTTTCTGGTATAGAGATCTTGCTTCCTGGTATGAAAGTTTTGCTTTTGTCATGAGAAAATGCAAAGTACTGAAGAGAAGGCAAAGCCCAGTTCCATACAAGCCTTGATAGTTGTCAAATATTAAAAAAACTGTCTCAGTTGCTTAGGAGCAGCTTGTGGTAATACAACAAACGGTTCAAACCTTTCCCAGACAAAAGAGTTGCAATTGCCTTGGCTCAGATGGTGCAGCCAGGGCTGCACAGCAGCATGGCAGTTTCCACGTGTGTTCTGAATACACTACAAGCAAGACTTGCCTGCAGCTGCAAACTGCACATTCTCACAGTTTTCCAAAAGTATGCTCAAGGAGGTCCTCCTAATGCCAAAGGACACTGTGCACTCTGCCTCTGAGAGAGGGCAGAATGATACAGGCAAGAGAAAATTAATCACTTTTTTCTGGTGCTATTAAACATCCAGCCTTTCTCTGCCTGGATCAAGTACCTTCTCCTCTCTTGTTTACTTTTACTTCTTTATCCCATGTATCTCTTTTCCTTCCTAGAACACAGTAAAGAAATTGTCTCATCACACAGTTGCAGGGAATCAGAATAAACGGCACTTAACGTGGATCTGGCCATTGGGGTTTGTTCAACGCCAATGAGAGCAAAGTTTTTAATCTGCTAATTTACTCACTTGCTTCCCCCCAGCCCCAGTGTTACCTTCACTAAGTCTTGACTTCACTTTTCAGCAGTGGAGCCGCTGCTGGCCTGGGAGGGTCAGGCAGAAAATCCCATCAGTCACTATCGTGCAGCTGCTCCAGGTTACCAGCCTTGGATGTCCTCGGTCCAAGTCCAGGGGCATCCCCTGGCATTTGTCTCCGCCCACTTCCTTCATCTTCAGGATCTTCACCCATTTCCAGGATCTTTCCTGCAGCAGCCATCTTCACCTTCTCCCATTGGGGCCTCTGTTTTTTTCCCCAAACCACTTCTGCTTTTAAGGAATCCTTTTTTAGTATCACTTCTTCTTTTCATGACCCCAGTCTCTTTATTTTCCTTATGTAAATAGTCTGTGAAGCAGACACACAACACATGATCAGTCTGCAAATTGCTGCTTCTATCTTATGTGTCTTTATTGATGGGAGGACTTGGGACATGCTACTGTTTACTTTATCAAAATTTACAACCAGCACATACAGGTTGCAGGCAGCACATTTCTGTGTGAGAGTTCAGGTGTCTTTCAGACATTCACCCCCACACAAACCCACACCCAATTATCTACCACTTGTTAGCCTTCCATTTAAATTATTTTTCACCTACAACACTCCTTCAAAGTTTGATTGCAAATAATGTTGCTTCTTCCTTATTAGTAACAAGCCTAATGAAGCCATTAATGCCTCATCCTTGATAGCTGTGTGAGAAAGGTGCTGGCTGTGGTAGCACAGATTTGTAAGCAGGCAATGTGACTCTTCCAAAGCTGTTTGCAGGATGAGATTCCTGCCCCTCTCCCCAGGCTCTCTTAAGAGAGGGAGAAAGGAGCTGTCAGCCTGAAGCCTTGTGTCTAAAAGGGCCTTATGAATGGCTGCAAATCCTGCAGCAGTGCCAGTTCCCTGGGGTTCCCATAGCAGCCTCTTCTTGGGCTTCACACTGTGCTGGGGTTATTGAATCATCTGCCACAGCAGCTGTCAGCTTCAAAACAGACCAGTTTCTGGGAGGTTTAGCTTCAGGCTAAAGAAGGAGAGTATCTTGGGGCTATAGTTCATGTGCTGTCTCAGAAAACAACACTATTACTACACTGATCCTGGGTTAGTGGATTTTTCAGTATGTTCAGCCTTAGTTTGGCAGTGTGTAGATGTCTGCCCCACTTGTACAGTCTAAATGTATTTTGAGTTCAGAGTGTAAGATTTATGGGCAGAGAAGGTTTCTGCTGAAGCTGAGCAGAGACAGAGCTTTCAACAAGTTTTCCTTGTCATTTTAAATACGAGTGATGTTTGCACTCATTCCTTCTTTTCTAAAAAGTTTGAGCTATGTTGTCTGTAATACTGAAATGGTCACTAAGACAAATTTTTAATGAGTTTAATCGAAGATGTCCAGTTTGGAGAGACTCAGTAAAACTTGATTTGCTGAATGAAATTACATATTTTAGTCTGATACTAAACCACCTATTTGTCAGTGAGCAGTAAAAGAGGATTTTCTTTGTCAACAATTTAGTAATAGAAGAAAATAAATACTCTTCTAATGTACTAGTACAAAGTCCCATTTATAGTAATGCTGTCAAATCCAATGAAGTGTGGAGTATTCTGTTCAAATTAATTGTAATTCTCTTATAACACCTGCACACATTTTGTCTTCCTATGCAGAAAAATTGGAGGTTAGTTGTTTCCTTAAAGTTTTCTTATTATATTATAAACTGAACTGCAGTGAAATATTTTCTTTTTCTCCTTCCCCTGTTCAAGGCCTTTGCAGTATTTCTTACCAGTTTAAGCCTCATGCAGTCAGCTTCTTGCAAATACATAATTAGTGACTAATTCATTAATAGAGCTTCTGCTGTTGGCCAAGAATATCCCATGAGCCGAGTCCTTTCAAGTGAAAAACTTGTGCAGGAATATGAAAGCCTTTAAAATGGATGCTACAGTGAAAAGTAGAAAAGATTCATACAGTGAAATAGCCTGGTTCAAACAGATCTGTGTCCATTTTGCTATTCCAAGCGTTTCCTGTAATCTCTTACAAAGACAGATATGTTGTTGGCAGATACACTGCTTTGGACTCTTTCTGGAACTTTGCAGGCAATATTATTTTAAAGCAACAGAATTGTAATGTTTGTACTGCCTTTCTACCCTCCAAGGTGCAGGAACTCCATGAGGAAGAAGCACAGTGGGTGAACTACGATGAGGATGAACTGTGTGTAAAGATGCAGTTGGCAGATGGGATCTTTGAGGCCTTAATCAGAGACACAGTTGATGTGCTGAACCAGATAAACGAGAAACAGCGGAGGCTGCTGCTTGTCTGACACTGCTGAGGTGAGCTCAGAACTGCCAACCACAGAGTCCCAGGCCTCTCTGGCTCCTGACCTGCTCTCCTCCCTGCACGTACTGCGGCTGGACTTCCACGCTCGGTGTTCCCAGGCAGGTCAGATGGGATGAAAAGAACCTGGACTGGCTGCCGAGACCTCGCACCAGATTTATTGTTTGGAACAAGCTGATTCCCTTGCTTGAGGCTGCTTTGAGGAGTGCTCAAGACTGTTCATGTGCCACTGCAGTTATGTCACATAACTGTCAGCAGCTGCCTGGGGCCCTGGCCTTGGACTTTGACATGTTTGACTTGTTCCCTGAAAGGGTTGGGTTAAATTGGGATATTGGCTGTTTTGCTGGAATGGTGGTCAGCCATCAGTACTCAAATTGTCTTTAGAAATGTGAGTAATTTGGAGAAGCAACAGTTGGTCAGGTTTTGGTCATAAACAGAGACTTACCATACTGAACAGTGTTATAATCTTAACACCTCTTCTCCTGCAGCCCTAACAATGTGCATCAGTTCCTTCTGCTTCAGAGCCCGTTTAATTCACTTCTCTGTGAAGCTGGTTTTCATCTTCCTTCTGTGATGTGGTACCAAGCATGGTGCCAGCCCAGTCCAGGGAAATTAGATGATGTTGCTTCCTGCCTACAAGTAAAGAATTCTTGCTGCTTTGCATCAAGGCGGAGCAAGATAAAGTCCGCCTAATGTCAAGTGTGAAAGATGAGCCCGTGGACAACTTTCCTCCTACCGTGTAGCACTTCTCTTCCTGGAGCACCAGCTGCTCCCAGATAATGGATACTCAGGATTTTCTCAGGCACGAGACATGCAGGAGTGGAAAATATTTCCTCACAAAAATTTGGCCTTCAATTCCTCAGCTTTCTCCCTTATTGTCACCTAATGAATCAGAGAAGCTGTTACTTGAACAATTTAGAGAACAGAGTGTATTCACCAAAGAAAGCGGTGTCTGGTGCTTGACTGTCTGCATGTTTTGTGCTTGTGGGTTTTTTATTTATTTTCAGATAATTTATTAAGTGGATTACAGGAGAGTGTCTTGTGCAGTTGGTTGCACTGTCTTGTGTTTTGAGACAGATGAACTTGAGAGAGCATCTGGTTTGGAAACTTCCAGAGCCCCATATTCTTCGCACAAAACCTCCAGCTTCGTGAGGTAGATACGAGGAGGGTGAAGGTAGGAAGAACCAAACCTCAATGACCAAGGGTGGGATGCTGAGACAGGACTAGGAGTGGAGCTTGAAAACTGAAGCACCTGGTTCAGAGATGATGGAGAGTTGAGAGGGCTGAGCTGAAAAACTGCGTGAAATTTCCCAGCTCTTTCTGTTCCCTTCCTTTTCCAGAACTTCTACACCATGTTATGTGGTTGATTTGGTGCTGGATTCATCTACAGTTGTCGTTCTGCTGAGTGCTGATTCCTGACCTGTTCCTCCTGTTCTTGTGTTTTTCATGGAGGAACACGGACAATCTGGGGTCGAATGTCGATGCCTTAATAGTGGATGTCCCTGTTTGCTAACCTGGGACAACGCCCAGAGGAAAGTCAGATTCTCCAGGCACTGGAGTGTAGAAAGACACTTTGAAGCCCTCAGAGGTGCCCCAAAGATGCTGCAGCCCACAACAGGCATGGCAGGGAGATCTCAACTGTTTCATCTGCTTGGTTCTTGGGCTTCCTTCTGTGCATACCCCTCCTACTGCTCCAGTTTGGTTTCTCTTTTCCATCTTTTTTTTTTTTTTTCGGTTGGGTTGTTTATTGTTTGGATTTTTTTGAAAGCTATCATTGGAATATTTGCATTTTGCACAATGACACACAACTGGTAATTCTTCAGGGACAGCACTTGGAAATGTTGGATTTGCCAGAGGTCCATGCAGATTCTCAGATGTGGTGTTGCCAGCACCTCACTTGTGAGTTAGTGGTGAGCCATATCCATGGGAGCTCTATGCGTGGAAGAAGAAGGAGGAGGTAATGATGGATAGGGACACCTCCAGTGGGCATATGCATGTCTGTCCTGCAGCAGTGGCCCTTCTGGCTGGCTGGAAGTCAAATGGTCTTGGTGGAGCATTGCTCAGCTATTTTTCTCAAGTGATTCATTTGTTCATGTAAAATGTCGTGATGCTGAACCAGGAAAGCCTTGGATGCTTAAGACAGAAGTAAACTGAAGCTGCTAGATTTAACCAGCATGGTGTCACTGATTGGGTCACCACCTCAGATTCCCTTTCCTGGGTGTATCTCTTTCAATAGCAAGGATTGCTATTTTTATAGGTTGCAATTACGGAAGGAAGACAGAAACTTGCAGAGTAGGTTTGTACCTGGAGCATCAGGTTAGGTTCTGTTCTGTAGATACCATGGCCAGTGTTGAGAAGGTTGTCCTGCATCTCCAGGGCTTTTTGCTGTTCTGAGGGGCTCATGGGGTGTTTCTGGTCTGTCCAGCAGCAGGGAGGAGGTTGTGCAGTGGGGCCTGACAAGGAGCCACGGTCCGTTGGATATTGTGTGCATGTTGTCTTCTGACTGTAGTACCCTCCACAGAAGCACTAACTGTTTTTAACAGCTGTTTGGACAGAAAGAAGCTGTGTCTAATTAATGGCTTTGTTCCTTTGCAGACATCACTCATCTTTTTTGGTAGCAGTCCTTGCTAGGAGCAACCCTAAAATGACTTGAACGTACGTGAATTACCTTCTCAATACCTCACGTGTGTTGAGTTGCTTTGAGCTGAGTGTATGTTCAAAACCTTGAGTGGGTTGAGTACTTGTGGACTGATGATTACTGCGATGAAGCAAGGGTTAGGCTGGCTTGAGCTGGTAGTGAGGAGATATGGGGAAGCCTGGAGTCCCACAAACAGGCTTGAGTTCTCTGCTCTCTCCCCAGCCTTCCCTTTGTAAGAACAAGATGATATTTCTGCATCCTGGTTATGTCAGTGAAACCACGTAAGAAGATTCAAGGCTGGGACATTCTCCATGAGCTGTTTGGGGCAGCAGCTGTCATCACTGGGGATGTGCTGTTCCATCTTTGGAAGGATCTCAGAGCCAGGTGGGAAAGCCCAGGCTAGTGGGAACATGGAGTGCGAGTACTTCTGTAACAGCAGGACACTCTGGGAGCCGAGCCCTGGAATATCAATACTTCTGCCTTTCAGAAAAGGCTTGTTGCTCACAAGGTGGAATGAGGGATTGAAAAATCCCATCTTGTTCCCTTTCCTTTCTTGAAAAAGTGGCCTTAGCTTTTTGCAATACTTGAATAAGTGTGTACCTGCAGAAGACCTTCAGTAGCACAGTGGCAGAGACCTTTTAAGTGACTCTTCTGCGAGGAACTGTGTGCAGTTCCCACTTTCATATCTCTTTGCTGCTTTAAGAATATTAGGAAAATAAAGTACTTTTCAGCAGACAAACAGTTGAATCTTGTAAGGTATTTAGTGCATCTGAAGTGTTTACAAACCAACTAAAATGGAGAAAAGCAAACTATTGAACTTATTTGTAATTTAAGCGTTAAATGCAAAATTATATAGAGATGAAAAAAGGAATACAGTAATTAACCTGCATTTACTAGGTTTTTTTCCTTGATTTTGCAGAGCCTTTTGATACACATTTGCAAAGCCGCCTTTTGGGAGGCTCGGTCTCCCCGTGTACTGTGTTGTGGAGATGCTGAAAAGAAACCCATTTACTGTGTATGTGTAAATAACCTGGTAACTTGGGGTTTGGGCCAGTTTCAGTTCATGTTCACATCCACAGCAGCTTTGCACAGTAGATATACCCAAGGATATGGGGGTTGGGGAGTTTTTTTTGTAATTAAGAACTGTAAAATAACCAGGGTGGTCCCTGTGTACACCAGTGTAAATATCTTTGGTAACTGAAATGTACTTTAAGAGAACAAAATCTGTAAATAAACTGATTTATAAATTAATCTTGTTTCCTGGTTTTTATAAAATGGGGCTTTGTAATTACCCAAGCACTTGCTAATTCTGAAGGTGTCCTGGAGATTTGTCCCTTGTACATTCCTCTTTCTGTCTGATGCTGTACTTGGGATGCCAATCACAATCTACAAAATCCCATTAGAGTTGCCTTAATTATAATCATAACCTTATTAGAATTTCCTTATTGTTAAAGCTGACTGCTGATAAAACCAGAAAATAGCATTGAGCACTTATTGCAGGAGTTCACTGTGGAAGAAAAACTACTCCTTGCACATGTTTATTTAAAGTATGTTTTTAAAACTCACAGTTTAAAACATTTTCATGTTAAACAACAGTTTTGGAATTAAATTATTCAGAGCCTCAGTCTTGTTTTATATCACTCAATTAGGCTCCTAAATTGGGACAGCTCTGTAGAGCTGCTGTTAGCAGCACCAATCCCTTCCTCACCAAGGGGCAAACATGGCTCTCTGGAAACTTTATGCATTGGTGGAACTTTTCTAAATCTTTGCTGTTTCCTTTCCAGCACAAAAAAACTCCCAAATCACTTTAACATGTGAAAGGTCCTGGAGTTCTGTAAGAGGATGGCGGAGCACTTGCAGTGCCAAGCCACAGGTGTGGGCCCATGGTGGTGGAGTGTCAGCGTGGAGGTGTGAGCTGGGGAGCACAGGTGTTTATTGAGCCTCCTCAGTGCCTGTGGCCACTCCTGCTCAGGTATCTCTGCTGTGTTTTGGTGCCTTTTATTAATGTACAGCCCAGCAGAAAAGGCTTTGCTTTCCATTTACTGCAAACCCTGTACAAAACCCAGCATTGGTCTTCCTAGCTTGGAGGATGCTGTGTGACAGTCAACTCCTCACCTCCCTTCTCTGCCTGGGAGGGGTGTTTGCATTAAATGGGGGGGACCTGTGTGAAGTAAACCATTGCAGTTATTTGTTCTTTGCTTTTCCTTAGCAGAGGTACCTCGTCCTGGAGGAGGACTTGCTGCATTCAGGCTTCCATTATGGAAGCAACTCTGCTGCAATCCCCCAAGTGCCAGTGTGCAGTGGGACTGGTCCTCAGTGGAGCGTGCTGGAAATACCATCCACAGCCCTCAGACAGACAGGAGGACGTCACAGCCCTCTGAGCTCGAGGGTTGAACCGGCCAAACGCAGCGGTGGGTCCTTGGATGTCCAAAGGGCCGAGGCAAAGTGGTGGTGCAGCCTCTGTGTGCTCATTAGTGAGCAGCAGGAGAGCGTCCGTGTCGTGCCTTTCCTCGCCCTACAGCGCTTTTACTCCACGAGCCCTGTATTTTTGGACAATCATCTACTTGCATCCATCCCTGGAAGGGGCTTAGAGTGCATTTCACATTGAAAAAAAAAAAATTGATCCGCACTTCTGTGGCTCAAGAAGAGGCTTCCTTTAAAAACAGCTCGAGCGGTGGGAATGCTGCCAAGGCGCTCCGGCGGGTGACACAGCAAACTGCTGCATTGCTCCTGCTGTCCTTGCCCAGGATGCCCAGCAATCAGCGTGATGAAGGCTCTCATTTCCTCATTTGCAAGTCTACATTGCTTCACTTTGTCACCGACTTTCTACCCGTGGTGTTTGTGCAACTCTTCCCAGAACCCTCGGAGCATGGTTGCCTTTGACAGCCACTTCACCTGGGGACTTGGTGAAACTCCTGGGTTGGGCAATGGCAGGCAGCCGCCTTCCCTATGGCACGCTGGATTGACAGGACTGTTTGGTGCCTCCCTTCCCAGGTACAGCCCACTCCCAGGTGCCTCCCTGGGGATCTGGTGCCAGCTGCAACCATCCCGCGTCCTAAAATGCCTGGCAGAGCGCTGGAGCACTTGAAATGTTGAGTGTGCTCCAGATGTCCTGTGCCATGCCTAGCACAAGGGCTTCGGCCATGTCTGGGCTCTCATTAACACAGCCCTCGGAAGAAAAGGAGCTGGTGGGGAGCAGCCGAGCGCCAGCAGCTCTTCAGAGTGCAGGAAGGAGAGGAGGGGGGCTGCCCAGCTGCTGGCACCCAGCCCAGAGCATGGGCCATTGCCTGGCAGGAATGCAGATGAGATGTAATGAACTTTGAAAGCATAGGGCACTCTCTGGGATGCCAGTCCTGTGGGGGAGGGAAAGGCGCCCTGTGAGACCGGGAAACTGGAGCAAACAAAACCCATAGCCCCGGCCCCGCACCTTCCTGCCTCTTGCTGAATGAGGTCCTGCAGAAGTTTGGGGAAAAGGAGGAGAACAGAGTAGCTCTGTTCAGGAAGGTGATGGTTGGGCATGTTCAGGGGCATAGAGGGGGCTCTCAGAGCACAGATGCCTTCTTTTGCCTGCCAGGTGTGCTGTGTGAGGATGACCTGGAGCAGGTGGTTAGTTCTTGCTCTGAATGTTTCTCTTGGCCCCAATCTTCAAGCCCTTTGCTCCGCCTGTACAAGACCTGCTGTGTCCCTTGGGCTGTGTTCCCTCCCTGATGTGGGTTTCCAGTGGCTTCCTCTTGCATGAAGTCTAGACTGACTCAAACTCAGATTTTGTCTGAGAATTTGCTGGAGGTGGAATTAACACCAGTTCTGGGGGTTGTCTCAGATTTGATTTGATTTTATTCCAGCAAAAGAAAGGAGGCTGCAGGGGATCCCACTGTTCATGTGGCTTGGCTTGAGGAGCTCAGCAAGGAGCCTGGTCCGGTGTCTGTGCCCGGCTGTGTTGCTCTGTGGACTGATGGAGCCAGTGCTGCTCAGTGAGCCTGTGACTGGGCACAGCAGTCCTTGGTAGCTGAGACCATGCTTACGTTGCAGGGCTACTGTCGCAGCAAGAGAGGAGTGCTTCGTTGTCATCCCTGTGGTATTCTCAGTTTCATGTGCTGCAATTAAACCACCTGCCAAATAATGATGTGGCAAATCTGGGCGGTGTGGCCTCCTCCAATCTGCTCCTTAAAGCTGGAAACATGAGCTGGACTGGAAAATATCTGCTCTGTGCAACCTGGGTCATGGTAATCATTTATGACTGTTAGTAGATCTGAAATTTGCAGGTAAAACGTTTCCTACCCAGACATACCAATGACAGTGCCAGTTCCTTCTGGTCTCCCTGGGTTCCTCTGAAAAGAGCAACGGCAGCGTGGCTGCTGTCCTTTGGAGCAGGGATGAATCAGAAGAGGGTGAATAGCAGAAGGTTGGTACTGCTGTAGTCTCTGCAGATGCAAACTGTATGAACACATTCATCACGTCCTGAGAATGCACCCTGGATTTGCTTTGGTGCCTCTTGTTCTTACAGGCTGGTTGGGTTTGAAAGGTAAAAATCAACGATTTCTGACCAACCCTGTCTCGTGGAGTCAGCAATTCCCAGCTGCCAGTGGGAGCTTTGAGGGGCTGTCCTGGTCGTCACAGGTGTCAGCCTGGCAGAGCCAATGCAGAGTGTGGGAAGCAGCTGGGATTCACATCCACTCCGGGTGTTATTCCCTGTCGTGCAAAGCTCACAGGTTTGTGGCACAGATGCTGCCAAAGGTCTTGTCTGAAGCCACGTCTCAGCTGAGGTGTGACTTGTGCCACCAAGGAAGAAGTGCTGCCTGGACTGGAATGTCGGGGAGGTGGCAGGTGGCACAATTTTCACTCACTCTCTGGTGGAAATGAGGCTTTTTTCTTTTATTCACAGAAGGACCATGCTTTTAGCAGTGCTGTGCTACAGCTCAAGGAGGGCTTCCTTGAGTTCATCATCTCGTGAAGTCTGGAGAAAGGAAAACTGTTGTGCCTCCTCTGCAGCTGGTATTTCCAAGGCCCTTGCAGGAGACTTGGATGCAAACCTCTCTAAATGGCCTCCGAAATGCCAGTGACGGGGTTGCCATGATTGTATCATGAGTCTTGCATTGGTTGCGTGTTTTCCTTGGAGTCAGTTCCTGGAATCACACAATTAGGTAGGAACGTGTTCTTTAATTTTCAAGGAAGAAAGTCCATTTCAGGATCTCCCTGGCCCTGAATCTTCACAGCTAAAGGGAAGTGAGAAGGTCCTGGATCTGCTGGCCTGGCCATTTTGAGTATTTTGTAGACAGATTCATGCTTTTAAAAATGGACAATAAAAGCCTTTCTCCACTTTCTGAAATGTAGTCTTTTCCATCACGACAAGGGCTGAACACATAAAATTCAACCACTCTTTCCTTGTCTCCTCTCTAACCCAGCACAGAGGTGATCTGAGTAGCTTTGTGTCTGAAAATGATCCATTTTGGGTGCACGAAACAAGTTCTGCAGGGCTTAAATGATTTTGGTGAGATTGTGGCCGCCTTTGAGGTTCTCAGTCTGTTGATGTTGCCCACGCCTCACTGACTTCAAGGAGATTCCTGCTGGGTGTTAGTCTGGGAAAGGAAATTTCAGAGCTGATGAGCTTAATGAACCAAAGCCACTGCTCAGCCTCTGCACAGAGATTGTGCAGCACAGGAGTCTCTGTGGTCATCCTTAGCCCATGGCCTTGCTATGGAGTAAAGAATAACTCTCCCCAGAGTTAAGGATGCCGAGGTGGGTGCTGAAGGCTTTGCTATGAAAACCAAGCAGGTTCCTAAATGTGCCATGGGAGCCTAAAGCTGAGCTTTAGGGCTGGCTGGGGCTCAGCAGCCAGGCATCCAGAGTCACCCAGCACCTGTCCCCTGGTTTTGCTGCCTGCAGGTTCCATTGGCAGCCAGAGAGGACAAAAAGGCAGAGGGCGCTGGGAGGATGTTTCTAAAACCTCCCCAGCCTTCTACGGCATCTTTGTTGCCTTTAAATCCAACTTCAAAAGGGTTTCATGCACTGCATTCAAAGCCTCTGCCTCGTCTTTGACTTTCCATGCCCTGTCTCAGGGTGTTCTGCAACGAAAATATGCCTCTTCCCAGTCTGGGGTGAAAGAAAAGCCTCATCTCTTGCTTTGCAGCAGCATTCAAAGGAAAAAAAGGATTTTTGGGCAAGTCTGTGCCTGGAAAACTCCACACCCTGCTGCTGAAGGAGGCTATTACCTGTGGAGCCTTGGGGATGGGACGTGCCAGCTGGGCAGTAGGGTCGTCGGCAGCACCCCGGCTGTTCCCAGGGCAGCAGGAAGCAGGAGCATCCCCACCCCAGGGCTCTGGGGGATGAGCAATGGCATGGCTCACCTGCAAAGGAGCCAGAGCCCCGGGGTGTGGGCTCTTGCCCCTCTGCCTTGGTGTTAGATGCTGCTTTTGCATCTAAAAAAGGATTCAAGGAATTTGGGCTTGCCTGGGAGGAAGGTGTGAGCTGGATGGTGAGGATGCTGGCAATTATACTGGCGCTGAACACCTCTCCTTTGCCTTGGTAACCTGATCAAGCTGATGAACCCTTAAAATAAGGCTTTAACGCAGGATTCTGTTCACCCGGGGTGAGAGAACGGTGGTGACATCCCTGAACATGGGGATTTTTGTGTTTTTATCACCAGCTGGATGAGGACAAATCCTGGCAAGGTCTCTGTCAGTAGTGAAGGACCACCTTTCAGAGGAACCTTGCACAGGCTGGGTTGTGTCTCTCTCCCTCCTGATTAGACAACGAGGTGTGATAATCCCTGAAGGATTTAATTACACCTGGCAGGGCTGGAGCGGACCATCTTCTGCCCCCTTCCCATCAGTCTAGACCTACAGAAGATGGGTGGGAGCAATCCCACAGGTTGTGTCCGCCGTGCTCTGTCTCCCCAGGCCAGGCTGTGTCAGGGAGCTCCGTCGTTTCCCAGAGCCGTGCCCCGTGTGGAGCCCCTGCCCTCTGCTGCCCCTGCGAGCCTGGGCTCTGGCAGGCTTGTTTTTCTAGCATGGCAAGTCTGCCTAAAATGCTTAGGTGGGGCCCAGGATGGATAATGGCCTTCCTGGGGACAGAGCCAGCACCAATCCCTCAGCACCACCAGTGCCAGAGGTTCCCTGGCCTCAGGGGCTGGAGAGGGAGCAGAGAGCTGGAGTTTGGGGCTGTGTCCACCCTGGCAGTGCCTGGCTCTGCCCCGGGGCACTGAGCAACGGGCACCTTCCGTCTGGGAGCCAGTGACGTGGGTGTGTGCGTGAGCAAAGGCACGGCTGGGCTGACCGGGAGGATGGAATCACAGATTCCTGGAATGGTCTGGGTTGGAAAGGACCTTAAAGAACATCTAGTTCCATCATCCTGCCAACGCTTCCACTAGACCAGGTTGCTCCAAGTCCCATCCAGCCTGGCCCTGAACACTTCCAGGGATGGGGCATCTACAGCTTCTCTGGCCAACCTGTGCCAGGGCCTTACCACTCTCACAGGGAAGACTTTTTTCCTAATATCTAATCTAACTCTCAGTTTGAAGACATTACATCGAAGAGGCCACTGGGGATGGAAGGCTGGTTTTTGATGTAGAGCTGGATTTTGTGGGTGTCACTGGATATCCTTTCTGGACTTCCATGGCAGGGTTTGGGAGAGGGCAGGGATGTCTCCAGGCTCCCCATTCCACAGCGTGTCCAGGTGGTGCCCAGTGACGCTGGCTGACGTCAGGGCATCTGACCAGGGCGCTGCTTTCGGGGTGCCCATGATGGTGGCAATGTGCATTTTGGGGTTGAATCAGCTGCCTTCACCATTACAGAATCACAGGTTCATTTAGGTTGGAAAAGACCTCAGTGATCACCGAGTTCAGCCACTGACCCAACACCACCTTGCCAACCAGACCGTGCCACTCAGTGCCAAGTCCACTCTTTCCTTAAACACCTCCAGGGACGGTGACTCCGCCACATCCCTCGGCAGTCCTCACTTTTATCAGAATTGTATAATTTTATGCCATTTGTCCCCTCACGGAAGGGTAACACTGCAGCAAAGGGGGGGGAGGAGGGGCGTGTTGGTGCCCCCCATGACATGGGGGCGCTGAGGGGGGGTCTGGCGGGCTGTGCCCCGGTGCATGGGGGCTGTCGGGGGTGTTTGTGCTCCCTCCCGACGCGGGGTGCGGCGTTGTCCCCGCNCCGGCCGCCTCTACTCGGCCGCTGACCCCCTGGAGCTGCTGGGGCCGGGGGCGGAGCGGCGGCTGCTGGGCTCCACCAGCGCCTGGGCCGTCGAGTTCTTCGCCTCCTGGTGCGGGCACTGCGTCCACTTCGCGCCCACATGGCGGGCCCTGGCCCACGACATCCGCGGTGAGTGCCCGGCCCCGCTGTCCCCCTCCTCCTCATCCCCGCCTGCCCTCCCCATCGGCGCCCCGGTCCCTCCCTGAGCCCTCGACCTAGCTGCCCTCCACCCCTTATACCTGTCTCGGTCCTCTTCCATCAGCACCCTGTTTAATCCTTGTGTCTCTGCCCCTCCACCCTTAAATTCCCCCGCCATCTCTGTCTCTTCACCCTCCAGCACCCCTAAATCCTCCTCCCTGCGCAGGGGGGGTCCCCCTTCCCCTGAGACCAGGAGCATCGGGGAATCCCTCCTGCGTCCTTGCCTCGTCCACCTCCTCATCTCCTCCCGCACTCTTAAATCCTCCCTGCATCCGCGTCCCCGTCAGCATCCCTGCATCTTCTCTGTGCCCTTCCCACCACCAGCCCTCAATCCGCTCTGCCCTGCCCTCCATCAGCTCCCCAAAAGCCCCCTGCGGCCCAGCTCCAGCCTCCCCGGAACGTCATCCTGGTAGGAAGGCCCAGCTCTCTCCCGGTGTCCAGGTTTCCCCCCCTCCCCCGACATCCAGGCCTGGCTTAGCAGCATCCCTGGATCCCCTTAGGCAGGGATAAACTCACACTGAGCCTGCCCCAGGCATGGGGGGGTCCCGCTGCCCCCCAGACCTTCCCTCAGCCCCGCTCCTCCCGGTGCCCGCAGGGGTAGGGACGGCAGGTTGCTGGGCGCTGCTCCCAGCTGGTTTGTTCCCGGCTTTGACCTTGATGCCCGGCCTGGCCGGTGCCAGCGCCGCCTGGGGACCCGCACACCCCGCTGCTGGGCCCCTCGTCCTGCCGGGCCTCCTTCTGCCTGCCCCGGAACGCCGGGGTGCGCGCGGCTGCTCCCTGTTATTGCGCTAATTGATACAGCGCGGCGGCTGCCGCATGACCCAGGCTGCCGGCCGGGCGGGCGGGCATCCCGTCCGTCCCTCCGAGGGGATGCCGTCCCTCCCCGGGGATGCCGTCAGAGCTCCCCGACGGGCAGGATGTGAGGAATGGGGTGCGTGCCCGGGCCCCGCGGGGGAATGCCGGCTCTCCTGGCCCGTCTCCAAAAGAGGGCTCCCCTAGGGCTCTGTGCTGCGCGGCCCGGTGTGCCCATGGAGGCAGGGCGGGGAAGCCCACCCCGTGCTGCTCAGCGTCCTCGCTGCCATTCCTACGGGTGGGTTTTCGTAGGAGTGGGCTGGACGCGGGGGATGCCAGGGTGGCCTGCGGGCGCCACGTGCAGATGAGTCCGGGAATGTGCCTGGCTCCCTGCAGCAGGGCTTGTCACCAGCCCTCCTGTGCCACGAGTGCCAGGGCTGTGGGAAGCAGCTCACCTGTCCTGTCACCTGAGACACAGGATGGTGTGTCCCTGCCTCCAGCATGCTCCCGCCCAGGGCAGCATGGGCTCCCTCTGTGTGCCAGCACCACGTCCCTCCCTGTCCCACTCTAAGGATAGGCTGGGCACTCTCCAGCTTGTATCCTTTACACTAAAAAGAAGCCTTTTCAGAGCTTTATTCTCCATTTTCCTGCTGGTTTTTGGAGCCTGCTGCTTAAAATGCCTTCATGCCCCCTTTTGTTCATCTGTTTTACCCCAGGGACCTGCTGGTGTCCACTGGGGAGGTCGTGGAGGATCCTTGGGGAGTGGATGCTGAGAACCTGGGCAGGCTCTGCTGCAGTGCCCTGGCCTGGCTGCTGATTTTGGGTTGTTGGCTCTTGGTTATCAGCTGTGCCCTTGGTCTGGGGTGAGACAAGCTGGAGCCTGTGTTCCTTGCTGTCCCTGAGCTGTGGTTAGCCATCCCTCCCCTTCTCCTGGTGTTGTCCTCCTGGGAGCTGGGGCAGAGGCTGGACAGGCAGAACCAGCCGGGCAGGCAGCATGGGCAGAGCTGCCCGTGCTCCGGCAATGGCAGGGCAGGGCGTGCAGAGCTGGGTCCCGCCTTGCATGGCTTTCCCTGTGTTCCTGCTGCTCAGAAAGTAGGGCACCACACACCAGTAGGGACCACAGCTCGGGGTATTTGGGCTTGGAAACCATCGGTCGCTGTCCTGCAAGGGGCAAGCAGTGATTTTGGAACAGGAGAATCTCTGCCACTGGCACAGCAGGAGATCCCTCCTATCTCCACAAGCAGCTGTGGGGAGGAGGGTGGTTTCTGGGACCACGGGGGTGCTGAGCTGTGCTGACCTCGTCCTCTGTCTCGGCAGAGTGGAGGCCTGCAGTGATCCTGGCGGCCATCGACTGTGCCGACGAGGACAACCAGCAAGTGTGCTCCGATTTCGGGATAACCGGCTTCCCCACGATGAAGGTGAGGCTGCATGTGCTGGGTACTTGCTGGGTTTCACTGTGCTTTGCCTTTTGGCCTGTTCCTCTCTTGCTCAATCAGATTGACAGGGCTGTTGCACCAAAATACTCCCCTTAGGGCTTTGCAGGCTGGAGCTGTTTCACCCTTCCCAAAACAATGCTGTGTCCAGTGCAACTGCTAGGCGATGAAGCAACAAGGAGGGGGGAGAACCAAAATGCTGTTTTGTGGCAAAATATAGGGGCTGGATCTCTGCTAGGATGAGGGACGGTCTGAATCCTGAGTTGGAAGTACTTGGGGTATGCTGTTTGAGAGCAGAGGGAGGTTGTAGGCGCAGGTTTTCGAGGAGGGCACAGGGATGCTGCGGGAGGTTGCATCTCCTGGGAGCTTCCTGCGGTGGCTGGCAAGGAGCCATCCCTCCTCCTGGGCCTGTGCCCAGCCCTTTAGCTGTGTCAACACACTGTTCTACAAACAGAGCCTTGCTCCAGCACAAGCAATGAAGCTGAAGCACTCCAGGTGCTACAGCCAGCAGTTAAAACCAGGATTGCCTTGAGATGGAATGGGTAGGGATAAGGGTTTTATCAGATATGCCCTTGGTCCCAGCTTACAGGCTCAGCTCCAGGTGGGGTCAGATTCGGGGTTTTCCAGGCAGGTTGGGTTCGCCCCAGCCCTGCCCTGGGGTCTCACAGAGCACCCACTGCCCTGGGAGATGGAAACACACCTCCCAGGGCAAGGAGGTGTGCTGATGTGGCCGTGCCAAGAAGTCCAGGAAGGACTGGACAGGGACATCCTGTGTCCCTGCCAAGCACCTTTTGCAAACAGTCCCAGCTCCCAGCCCAGCCTGCAAAGCAAACACCTGGCTGATGCAACCTGGTGTTGCTGCTCTGGCTCTACTCTGGGTACTGGAGCCACTGTGGGAGGCCAGGAGTGGGAAAACCCTCTTTTTCCTGCTTTGTCAGAGCTCTGGAGCAGGGAGACTGGTTTGCAGGACTGGGAAGGTTCTAGCTGCCTCCCTGGGAGCCCTGGAGACACCTGCTCCACTGCCTGACAGTGCTCAGCCCTCGGCTGGACATGGCTCCCAGCCCATGCCTGCATCCCTCCCCTCTGGGGATGCCCCAAAAGACTGGGGATACGGCTGGGAGCTCCCTCTGTGCTGGCTGATGTCAGTTGGCATGCTGCAGTGTTGTAGGGAAACTGAGGCAAAGCTGGTCTACAGGGAGCCTCAACCTTCTTGGTTGCACTGCCTCCTGTCCCAGTCCAAACACTCACTCCAATTTCCCCTTGTGGTTTTTTTTCCTTTCAGTTCTTCAGAGCTTTTAGCAAGAAGGCAGAGGATGGGATAAGGATTACCAGTGAGTATTCAGAGCCATGGGGTTTTTTTACCCTGGGTGTGAATGGCCCTGCTGCCCACACCTCCCATGTGCTGGAATATCAGGGACCTCTGGGGGGACAGCTCCAAGCAGCTTCCCTTGGCTCAGCCCCTGGGATCGGCTTCCCCAGGACTGACCCCTTGGTGTCCTGTCCCCCTGCAGATCCCAGTGCCACTGTGGAGGACCTGCGTCATGCCATCATCACCAACCTTGAGCAGAGCCAGGATGCCTGGCCACCCGCCTGTCCTCCACTGGAGCCAGCAAGGTAGGGGCAGCAGGAGGCTGGGTTGGCCTCTGTTCCACGGGGAGCAGGTTTCTGGGGAAATCCTGATCCAAAAATGAGCAAGGAGCACTGGATCACTCACGTCCCAGGGAGACACAGATGACCTGGCCAGGGTAGAGCCATTTACGTGGCCATGTTGTTGCATCTCGTAACGAACCTGCTCATCAGCTTGACTTAGAGCAAGCAATTCCTGGGCCCCAAATTCTTTGGGACGTGGCAGTGTAATGCCATGCTGAGTGAGGCTGCATTAGCAACTTTTTCTTGTTCTGATGAAGGGTTTTCTTGATTCTGTACAATTTTGTTGGTGTCTGAGTTGTCCCTGCTGGATGCAAGCAATTGCTCCATTGTCCTGAGAAGGAGCCTTTGGATTTCCCAAAGCAACGGTTGAGCCAGGCACATGCCTCAGGTACTCTGGTGCCTCTGTGTCTTAGCCAAAAAAACCCCAGCCCTGGTTCAAGTTCATTGCTGTTTTTTCCCCTGGGCTAGCGTGCAACTCCCTCCTGTCCTGCTCTGTGCTTTGTTCTCTACCTCCTTGGCCAAGCCCAGTAGATTTTGTCAAAACCTGTGAACCAGAGCACAAAATTCGGCTGGAAACTTCAGCAGGAGGAATTGTCTGCTCTGTGGGGCTGAACCTGCATCAGCATTCCCTGCCAAATCCCAGCAGGCAAGGGTCAAGCTCCATGTGAGTGGGGTCCAGAGCATCCTGCTGATGCCGAGGCACCTGCTGCCGTCCTCCTCTCTCTTGCAGCGCCGAGGAGGTTCACACCTTCTTCCAGAGGAACAAAGACCAGTACTTGGCACTCATCTTCGAGAAGAGCAACTCCTTCGTGGGCAGAGAGGTGGGTACAGCTGCATTTATCCCCGGTTTCTCTTGGAGCCTGTGTCCCTGGTGCCTGGTAACTCCTAGGTGCCTTTGGCACGGCAGCTCTCTCCAGGCAGCCTCCCTGCACAGCTTGCACACATCTTAGCCAGTGCTGGATGTTACACAGGGCACTAAACAGCTCTGCTGCATGCCTGGTGGGGCTGGAGAATCCCTCTGCGCCTTCATCTGACCCTGGGGCTTGCAGGTGGCCCTGGACATGCTGCAGTATGAGAACATTGCGGTGAGGAGGGTGCTGAGCAGCGAGGAGGAGCTCGTGGAGAAGTTTGGCGTCACCACCTTCCCCTCTGCGTACCTGCTCCTCCGCAACGGCTCCTTCTCCCGCCTGCCTGTGTGAGTGTGGGACACGGCGGGGTGGCTCTGGAGATGCTGGTGGGGTGCCAGCCTTGTGCCCCATCTCTCTGTGCTCCTTTGTAATTGTGGGAAGGTGCATTAGGAAGGAGACAGTGGCTGGGTAGGGGAGGCTAGTGGGCACTGAACTGCGCTGCCAGCCGTGGCTGGAGCTGGCAGAAGGGAAAATCCTTGTGGCTGAGCCATGCCCTTGCCACACCTGCCTGGAGGTGGCATGATATGGCTACCTGGGGCTCAGCTCCACTTCAGGATGCACGTAAGGATACCCATTGCCAGGGCAGGTGGAGAGCATGGACCACCCTGCACTCCCTCCCCAGGCCTGAATTACCCACTTGGCTAAGCCTTCATCTCCTGTGCTTCCTTCCTTGGGGTCAGGTTTGGGAGGGAAGAGGGTCTTAGGGCTTCTCCTTCCCGGCAGGCACATAGAGGCGCGCTCCTTCTACACCTACTCCCTGCGCTCGCTCCTGGGCGTCACCCGCGGCTCCTACAAGCTGAACACCACCGCCAGCACCTCCAACGACACCGACCGGGCGCCACAGCCTCTGCGAGCCGACCGGTCAGACCCTCACCCTGCCGGGGCTGGGCTGGGTGGGCGGAGGGCTGGGACCGTGCCTTTCCCTGGGAAAGCCCCTGGGGTGTGGATTAAGGGGCTGATGGACCTCGTGTTGTGCTGCCCTCCCAGCTCCAAGCTGTACATGGCTGACCTGGAGTCCGCGCTGCACTACTCGCTGCGGGTGGAGGCTGCCCGTGCCTCCGTGCTGTCGGGAGCCCAGCTGGCCGCCTTCAAGTGCTACGTGGCCACACTGGTGAAGGTGAGGAGCTCTGGGTGTCGGGAGAGTAACTGCCTGTGCCTCCACTTGCCTGTCTGTGAAGTGCAAATGCACAGTGTGGGCCACCGTGTCCCAGTACTCACAGGCAGTGAACCGTGGTGGTCTCAGGTGTGGGCCCTGTGTCCCAGTGCTTAGTGTGTCCCATGGCTGCTGTCAGGCAGTCCCCATCCCTGTGGATCTCCAAACTCGGCCCAGAGGCCCAGTGGGAGGTAAGAGGGAGTGCTGGAGTGTTTCAGACAAGGTGTGTGTTTCTGGCATTGGTGGCAGTGGGATCAGCACTTGCAGGAGGTCTTTTCAGAAGAGGCTGTCGTCTGCTGGGGTGTCAGAAATGGTCAGAGGGGTTTGTTGCTCTGATCTGGATGCTCGTCTCAGGGAGCCAGTCTCTGCAGGCTCCTTTGATAATAGTCCAGGAGAGGAATTCCCACTCTGAGTCAGGCTCCAGACAAGCCTAATTTAAGGTCTCCTTTTTACTTCTCTGTTGGGCCTGGTGTAGCTGAAGTGAGTGAGAACTTTGAGCCAGCACAAGCAGGGCAGTTTAATTTCCTGCTGCGATGGAGTCCTGCTGCATTTGGCTGTTTCCTCTGCTGGGCCTGCAGGAACCCTGTCTCCATTCCAATCCCTGTCACAGCTCAGGGTACTTGGCACACTGGAGCCATGCCCTCCTTCTTTGCTCCCTCTGTTGTAACCCAGGGTCTCAGGCTCAGTTTGGACCTTGCATACCCCTCACTGATGTGCAAGACACCCCCTGCTCCCACCCCCATCTGCTCTCCCCCAGGAAAGCGCTTCAAACACATGCCTTAAGTGCTCAGACCTTCATGTGGCTCCTCTGCTTGCCCCCAACCATTGCCCTTGCTCTTTCTCCTTTTAATGTGAACTACAGAGATAGGGAAATAAATTCCCATGGCAGCAGCTCCCTGCCTGTGGGTAGGAGTGTGCTGGGGTGGTGGGGACCAGCAGTGGTTTTATTTGATCCATTTTTAATTCTTCCTGCAAACCTTCCCCCCAAGGAGCTGTAGCAGTGGGTGGTGAGTGCCGGGGTTTCCCTAAGGAGATGCTGAGCCAGCGCTGCCATTGCCATGCTCATCCACAGGACGGAGCAACATCCTCAGTATTGCCAGCCCAGGGGAGCTCAGCCAGCAGGTCCCAGCCTTAACTCTTGCATTCCCAAGAGGTGTTAAAGGAAAGGAGAGAGGGGAAAAGTCCTGACGTGGAAATAAGTGGTTTCTAGAGGCAGGGAATCACACAGCACAGCCTCCTGTCCAAGGAGTTGGGGGACACTATATTTGCAGCAGAACTGTCAGGTCACAGATAATTCCCCTGCAAATTTGGGTCTTTTCATGGGATTCCCCATGGACGAGGGAGGAAGAACAGCTCAGACTTAGCAAACTCCTCCTTCCTTTCGCTTCTCCATCACTTCTCCTGCATGCTGGTGTCTCCTCCTCCCCACAGGTCGGTCCCTCTGTCTGTCTGTCTGTTGGTGGCATGGGCTGCCAGGCTGCTTCTCTCCCAGGAGTGGTTTTGAAGTGCAGCTGCTAATCGGCTTTGCCAGCCTTATGGACAGAGTGGCTTTTTGCCTCCCTCAGCTGGGGCTGGGGTTTGGAGCCTGAGCGTGCACACAGGGCTCTTGCCACCCGGGGTGGGGGGACAAGGTGCAGCCCCCAGCCCCTTGGAGATAGGCACCAAAACCTTGTCAGGACCACGCTGCCCTCCAGCATAGAGGGTGCTGGTGCTGCCCAGTGCCTGTCCCGGTGAGCCAGGGGTGCCTGTGTGCTGCCCTGCTGCTCCCAGGATGGAGTCTGTGTTTTCTCACCCCTCTCCCCCTTTGCAGTACTTCCCGGGGCGCCCCTGCGTGCAGACCTACCTGCAGAGCCTGGATGCATGGCTGAGGAACTGGACAGAGCCCGAGCTGCCCCGCACCGCTTTGAAGGAGGCTATGAAGAATAACGGAGATGTAAGATGCCCATGGGGACTCCCAGCCCCTGCTCTCCTTATCCCTGCCCCTTGCCCCCAGCTGGCATTGCCTGCCAGCCCCATCACACCGTGTCCATCTGTCCACCAGGCCTCCCACCCCTCCATGCTCCCCACCAACGTGACCTGGGTGGGCTGCCAGGGCAGTGAACGCCACTTCCGTGGCTACCCCTGTGGGCTCTGGACCATCTTCCACCTGCTTACTGTCCAGGCAGCTCAGAACGGCCCTGACAAAGGTATTGGTGTCCCTGGGGGTATCAGGGGCTCAGGGAGGGAGTGTCCAGGTGGGCTCTGGCATGGGTAGGAATGCTGCATACGGACAAACCCTTGTTTCTCCCCTTCTTCGTCTCATCCACGGGCAGTTTCCATGGGGAACAAGAGACAGAGTTGGGGTGTGGGGTTGTACCTCAGCTGTGGGACTGTGGTGGTGGCCTTGGAGTGTTCAGACTCACCCCCATGCTCTGCCTCCCCCAGAGTTACCCCTGGAGGTGCTGAGCACCATGCGCTGCTACGTCCGGCACTTCTTCGGCTGCCAGGAGTGTGCCGAGCACTTCGAGGCCATGGCGGCCAAGTCCATGGACAGGGTGGCGAGCAGGGAGGAGGCCGTCCTCTGGCTCTGGTCCCACCACAACGAGGTCAATGCTCGCCTGGCAGGTAAGGGGTGCTGCTACGAGGTGGGTCAGAGCGGCTTCCTTAGGGAAAAGGGGAGGTGAGGCGGAGGAACATCCCTCCTCCTGCATGGATCTGGCAAATGGCTGCAGGGTGCAGCAGTGGGGACATCCTGTTGTCATGGTCCCACATCCCAGGGGGCAACAGCTGGTCATGCAGCATCAGACTGGCCTGGAGATGCAGCTGAATCTTACAGGGAGCTTCCCAAAGCCTCCTTACAAGGAGCTTTCCGAAGCTGCTGTTTGCGCTTGGAGGACCCTTCCTCATGAGGTGGCTCCTCCAAATGTCCCCATACCCAGCTGCTGGGTTCTCTGGGGTCTTTGTACGGGGGAGGGTGCATCACGTGTCTCCTCTAACCCCCTCGCCGGCTCCGGTCCCTGCAGGAGGTGACACGGAGGACCCCAAGTTCCCCAAGCTGCAATGGCCTCCGCCGGACATGTGTCCCCAGTGCCACAAGGAGGAGCGGGGGGTCCATGCCTGGGAGGAGCTGGCTGTGGTCACGTTCCTCAAGGCACACTTCTCCCCGGCCAACATCTACATGGACTATGTCGAGCCTGACCCCGTCCCCGTGGCCAGGGAGGGGACCGGCGCCAGGCTGGGCACGGAGCGCCCACGAGAGGAGAGGGAGAGAGAAGAGGAGGAAAAGGAGGCGGAGGGAGAGGCGAGAGTCCCGGGGCGCCCGGGCTCACCCGAGCCGCGGCGCCCCAGCATCGTGCGGCTGAACCCCAGGCTGCGGGACGGGGGCGAGGACATCGTGGACCTGGATTCCTTCAGCGAGCAGCACTTCAAGAACCAGGTGCTGCGAGCGGCCGCCGGCCGGCACCGGCGCATCAGCAAGCGGGACACCATGGCCCTGCCCCGCGGGGCCGCGGCGGGCAGGGAGCGCCGGCGGGCTCCCGGCCTCCTGCTCCGGGAGGAGGAGGAGGACGCTGGGGAGGGCCTGCGGAGGAGCCCCTGGCTGCGGGTGCTTGGATTGGGCTTCTCCCGCCTGGACATCAGCCTCTGCGTGGCCCTCTACTTGCTGTCCTCCCTGTGCCTCCTGGGCATGTACACCTTCTTCCGCCTCCGCACCCGCGCCCGGAAAGGCCGCCCTGGCTTCCCCATGGCCTGAGAGGGGTTAGGGGGCCCGGGGGCTTTCCCGGGGCGGGTGGGCTGCTGAGTCAGGGCACCCCCGGGACAGCGTTTTGACCCACAGCGAGGAGGGGTCTGGCACATCCCCCTCCAGAGCCGCCCTGCTCCAAGGCAGTTGTCTCCCCCAGGGTAGGGGTTGGAGGGTTCTTTTTGGGCGGAAGGAGGTGTCAGAGCATTCCCCTCTCAGGTCGTTTTGCCATGTTTTTGGGCGTGTGGGAGCTGGGACATGAACGGTGGTTTGTGTTTTGGCACCCAGCCGCCCTCGGAAGCTCCCTGGCACTGGTCTGGTTTCAAACTGTGAAGCCCAGTCCTGTGCTGGAGAGCAGCCCTTTGGGGTCTAACCACTGGTGGGGCCAGGAGGGTGGAGGTTTAGCCCCCTAAAAAGCAAACACTGATGGGTGGGGGCAGCAGTCATGGGTTCAGATGCATTTTGTGTCCCCCCCCTTTGAGATGTGGCCTGGGGCCTCCCCACCTTTCCTCACCCCCTCCCCACGCTGTTGTTTGTTCTCTGCTTGTCTTAGTGAAATAAATTATTTTTGCCGACGCCTGCCCTGCTGTGTTGGCCGATGCCTGCCGTGTGGGCGTGCTGGATTACCACCCCTCCTTCCTGACGTCTCTGCTCCTGCCTCGCCCCCACCCCGGGAAGAGCACTTGGTTTAAAAATCATTTCAATATTTTTAATTATTATTATATGTTTTCTCCTGCTTTTTGCTTCGGGATGATGCACCTCTGGCCAGCTGCCCCCTGTACAGCTGGTACATTGCCAGGGCTGGGCTGGCTCGTGGTTTCTCCTCAAGCAGGGTGAGGGAGAGGAAGGATGTGGGGGCCAGGAAGCTGCTGGAAAAAAGTTGGCATGAGCTGTGGAGCTGCAGTTCAGTGCTGACCATGCCTATGGTCCGGAGCAGGGAGACACACGGCAGCAGCCCTGGGGCCCTTGCTTTCCATGGGTGTGGGCCCCCTGTGCCTGCCCCTGATTCTCTCTGCCCTTTTATCCTTGTTAGGAATCATTAAGGAAAATGGTTGTTTTCCAGAGCCAGGGCAGGGGCCATCTGCTCTCCCAGCACTGCCTAAATCCCCCTGTAACAAATTCATTGGGATTACGCTGCCCTCCCCTAATCCTGGCCCATCCCCCCACGTGGGGGATTTAAAAGGATTAAGAGCCCTGCCGATAATAAACTTTATTAAGGGGGAGGGGGGGCGTCAATCCGATTTGGAGCCTTTTTCTTGATATCTTCACTTTGCCCAGGTGCGAGGTGAGGGCGGGAAGGAGGGCACCCACCTCCACTCCTGCCCTGACTCCAGGAGCTCTGGCTCCTCCCACCCTTCCTCCCTGACCTGCCCATGAAATAAATTTTCTCTCTCCTTTAATTCCTTTAATGTTTGTGCATGGTCACGCCTCCGGGCATCGTGGGGCTGGCACCTCTGTCCTGCCACCTCTGGCCCACTTGGCCTTGGCCATGTCCCTTAAGAGGATGCTCAGTGGCCTTGTCCCAGCAGGGAGTGGGGCTGGGTCCCCCCAGCCGCGTGCTGGCCCTGCCCACGGCCGGGTGATGGATGGGGAAGGTCTCAGCGCTGCAGCCCTGCTGCCTCCTTGATTTCCCTTGGGGAGTTCACTCCCAATATCAGTAACGCCCCGTGCACCCCCTTCCCTGCCAGCTGCTCCCGTGTGTGGCATTGAGGGACTGCGATGTGGGGCTGCCTGTGGGTACCTCAGCCCAAAATATCTTGGCAGGGAGATACAGCAGGTGGGTGCATGGGGGGCAGCAGCAGGGGGGAGGGGGATTAGGGCTGGGGAGGTGGGCGCTGCCGGAAGGGGGTTAGCAGGATGCCCAGATTAGCATCCCTGACAGGCCTGCAGCCTAAAGCTGCTGTGCACGCAGGAAAAAGAGAGTCTAGTAAATAGACTTTCTGTAATCCTGTTTGGTGCCGTCCCAATCCTCCCGGCCCTGACTCTCCCGGGCTGTGGCACCGGGGTGTCCCCCTCCAACGCCTGGGGAACCCCAGTGCAGGGCACAAAGGGGCCAGGCCGCTGCAGGGCTTGGCGTGTCCCCTGCGCTGTGTCCCCCTCCCAGGGTGGCGTGAGGACGGGCCCTCAACCCCACCCTGCACAGCGGGAGCACCAAACTGCTGTGGCCGCACTCGCAGGTGGGACAGGCTGTCCTGGGGGCCCCACTCCAAGCCCCCAAGGTGCCCTCCCTGACGAGGTGACCCCCTCCCAGCACTGCCACGAGCCCGGGGGTCCCTGGGGCTAATTACCCAAATGGCCGCGGGCTGGCGCGAGGCGGCCGCTATTCCCTAATACAATTTACCCTCAAGTGCAATTTAATTTTCCGCGAGGCTGGTGGCCAGCCCCCCACACACCCAGCCACCTTCCCACCCCTTCAGCACTCGCTCCTTCCAGCCTTGCCCCTCTTCCCTTTCCCTCCTCGGCACAGGGAAGAGCCTTTCTCCACCGGCATCCCCTCTCCACCCGCGCTCCAGCCGTAAAATCACCGGGGGTTCGCTGAGCGCCAATTAATTTTCAATTACAATTAGCAACGCCCCTGCCTGCGAGAGAAGAGGCTTTCCCTGGCTGTTGGTGAGTATCAATGCGCTGGTCCTCGCTCCAGGCCAGTCCTGGCAATAGGGCTGTATGTGGGAGGGGGTAATTACTGGGATAATTCAGAGGTTGGGAGTGGTGGGGGCTCAGGGTGCTAGGGCCAATGCTGCCCAGAGGGGAGGCGGCTTCATTCTAAAAGACGGCTGTGGCAGCTTTGGACCCGCAAGGATGTTTCCCCCTTGGTCTGTGGGAGCTGGTTTTGTCACACGAGGGGGCTCTGGGGGCTGGGCTGACACCTGGCAAACTCGCTGCATGCGTGGCACAAAGCCTCCGCTGCTTGGCACCTCCAAACCCGTTTGGGGTTTGCTGACTGCGACAGAGCTGCTCTCGCACCCCCCAGGCATGAGTCAGGAGTAGATTTTCCTTATATTTCCTTACATTCCTTTATATTTCCCCCAATTCTGCCTTGAAACCCCCTTGTTGCACCAGGGAACAATGCACTGATGTCCTTCTCGGTGACACAGTGTCCAAGCCCTAATTCCAATGTGCCCAGGTCTGGGGCACACAAGGGGAGGCTGTGTCTGTGTCTTGTCACAGGCTCTGGGATTTACCTGCATTTTATTAAAGATTAATCCCAGCGGGGAAGGTGTGGGAGCACCATCCCTGCTCGTCTGTGGGTTTTGTGTCATTGCCTCATGCTGCTCGTGTCTTCATCTGGCTGCGGGGCCAGAGGGCTTCAGGCAATGCCAAGGAGGGAGCAGGGTTTCTGTGCGGGGCCAGAGCTCCCCAAAACTGCCCCAGAAATGCAACGTGATGAAAATTGTGACATTCACCCTTCTGCGGGCTGATCACCACTGAGCCTTGGCTCCGATTTAGCTCTGGAAGGAGGAGAAAGCCTGGAGGGGGACATTTCACACCCCCTCACCACAGCAAACCACCTCCCTGGGCACCACCAGGACCCAGCAGCATTTCGGGTGGCACAGAGGGGCTTTGCTCGGCAAGCAGCTCATGCCCATCTCAACCATCCTTTCCTTCCTCTGAGATGGGAAAAGCAAACTCAAAAGAGACCAAAAAGCCCAAAGTGATCTAAAAAAACCCTGAAGAGACCAAAAAATCCCCACCAACATGAGGAACAGATGGACAGCAGGAAGGATGGAAAGGAAGGGATGAAGGCTCTGCTGGGAAGATGTGTGAGCGAGCACGGGGCAGATGCTGGTGGGGTGTTTTTTCTGCTGGTGGCAGCCTCCCCACCCCCCGGCAGCACGGTGCTTCCCCAGGGTGAAGGCTCGGTGCTGTGTGGCTCCCTTTGCCCGCTCACCACTTCCATGAGTGATCCAGAGCGGTGCAGAGGGGGCTGGATCAATCTGGCAAAGCAGAAAAATGAATGAAAATTGAATTCCCCCGAGGAGAAGGGGGTGGGGGGAGCTGTTATCCCGGCTGAGAGATAAATCAGAGCGTGCCAGAGAGCTGGAAGACCGCGGTGACTCCCAGCAGCGGTGGAATAATTAGGGAAATAGGTTGGAAACGCAAAGCAGCAGGACAGGGAGGCGATGGGGCAGTGTCCATCTGTCCGTTTGTCCACGCGTCCGGCTAAACTTCTCCCGTAAATCTGCCTTAGAGACCTGCCTTTCTGCGTGCTGGGAGCCGCGCTCTGGCTGGCTGGGGACTGGGGGGACGGTGGCCCCTGTCCCAAGGGGCTGCGGAGCGCAGGTGGCCGGGGCCGGCGGGGTCCTGGCTGTGCTTAATGCACTTAAGGGCTGGAGCGTGATTTAGGGGAGAAGGGGAGGGGATGGGACGGGATGGGATGGGATTCACGTCCCCGTGGTGGGAAGCAGGTTCTGGCGTTCGGTGAACTGCAGGGTGAGCTCGCTCCTGCAACGAATGCACACTGGTGCGAGATGAGCTGGACGAGGTTTTGCTGGTAAAAATGAAGCTTTGGGGGTCAAACCCCAGCATGTCATAGAAAAACTTCAATTTTTTTCCTAAGGAACCATCAGTAATACATTTCTTAGGTTTTATTACTTTTATTTTTAAACTTCGTTTTCTAGTTGCTGCTGGCTTGTCCTGCAATTCCTGACACGGGAGGGTTTCAGGTTTTTCCAGGTGGGAGAAGCCTCCTCCTAATTTGCATTTCAGTGTGGAAACGTAGGCTTGGCATGGGCACACCCGAGCTGAGGGTGGCTGTGCTCTTGGCTGGGTGAGCATCCTCCCTCGCCTGCCAGAACCTGCCATGTGTCACCTCGGGGGTCTCACCCTGCTTGGTGCTCTAAGCAGAGTGGGATGGCCCAGCACATCGGGGCTGTTTGGCACCATTGCCCCGAGTTGGTGACACGGTGAGCATCAGGAAGGGCGATGCTCGAGGCACCCACTCTAACTTCACCTCCATTTCAGTGAGCTTCCTTGCTCAGCCCTTGGCTGCCAGGTGCCACCCATACCAGCTTCCCTCTGGTGCTGCTGGCTGGGTTGTCCCGGGGTTTTCCCTCAGCACAGCCCCACGGGGATCCTCATGGAAGCCACACCGAGCCCTTTGCCCTGTGTCTTCGGCATTGCCACCCTTGTGCCACCACAGCCGGCGGGCTGCCAGGCTGGGCACGCTGCGGAGCTGGGCTGGCTCTTCCCGTGCCCAGATGTGTCCCTGGGGAGGCACCACTGGGACAGGCCCCAGGGATGTGTTGCCCCGTGGAAGCAGAACTGGCCATGGCGAGCTGGGCAGTAACTGCTGGTGGCGCGGGACAGGGATGTGCCGGTGCCCCTTGGCCAAGCCTCCATTGCCAGCGGCAGGAGGGACAGCGCTGGGGCTGTGCGCCCGAAGCGGGGACTCGCCAACGCCTTCCATGGAGCGGGAGAAGGTCGTTGAGCCCCGAGAGCGGGGCCCGCCCGCGGCCTCGGGCTGTCCCCTCTGTGTCCCCTCTGTGTCCCCTCTGTGTCCCCTCTGTGTCCCCTCATACCACCCGTGTGTCCCCTCTGTCCCCTCTCTGTTCCCTCTGTGTCACCTCTGTGTCCCCCTGGGTGCACCCCCTTCATTTGGGGAGGGGTCTGGGTGTCCTGGGGGGTTTGGGGTGTCCTTGGAACGGTCAGGGTGTCCCAGGGAGGGGTCAGAGTGTCCCAAGGNCGCCGCCGGGCTCCGCCGGCCCGGCCCGCGCCTCTCCCGTCCCTCTTTTCTCCCCTCCGCCGCCCCCCGGGCCAATAAAATGATGCAAAGCTCCGCGCTCGCTGCCGAAGGGGCTGTCAAGGGGCTTCCCGAGATCCTCGGTGTGCCGGTGCAACGTAAGGACGCTTTTCTCTTCTCCCTCCTTCGCTCCCTGCCGCAAAGGCGGCCCCGGGCCGGGGGGCAGCGCCCTGCGGGTGGGCAGGTGCCTCCGCTGCCGGTCGCTCTCGGTTCTGCACTTTCCGTGTATTTCTCCCGGTGTGTGGCACCGTTCATGGACGTGAAAACGAGGAGCGTGCGGAGGGGAGAGCGGTGCCCCGGGGCGGGCGGGCAGCGGCGCGGGAGGCGGGCCCGGCCCCGACGGGGAGGGCGGCGCGGTTCCGGCTGTGCGTG
>VZTJ01002312.1:549351-642718 GCA_013397795.1 Orthonyx spaldingii | reverse complement strand
TCCCCGCGCGTGGGAGGGTCCGGGGGAGGCGGGGGATTGCGGATCTGCCCGCGGGATTCGGTGGGATACGGCCAAACCCTGCCCGGGCGGGCGGCGGGGATGCCAGTGTGCGGTTCCCTGCCGGGCACATCGCTCCGGGCACGGGGTGACCCCCAGACCTCCCCCCTCTCAGTGCAGGGTTGTGCTGGGGCTGCTGCACGGCCGGGGGGGTCCCCGCGTGGAGAGGGGGCTGTGTCCCCCCGCAGCGATGTAGCGAAGCACCCTGTGCGCAGAGCCAGGGGATCTGCGGGCAGAGACAGCGAGAGAGCGCCTCACTCCCGATATACCCATTGTATCCATTAACTTTATTCCTGGTCTATAAAATAATTCAGTTACAACGAGTGCAGTACATGCGAGGCAGAGAGGCAGCTGCCTCTGTGGCAAAGCACAAAGCAGGGTGCAGGGCTTGAATTTTAGGTGTTTTCTCTCTGCAAACCAGAGGGACATCTTCTGGTTACCCTGCCAGTTCCACTTTTTGTTGTTGTTGTTATTATTATTATTATTACTATTATTATTATTATTATTATCCCTGTGTGTGCACACGGACACCATTGCACACACAGACACCTGTGATGGGGTTGGTGCCGCACATCTACAGCAAAATTGGAAGGAAAATCGGTCTCTTCTTCAAAAAAAATTAGTTTTCTTTGGAAATTTGAGAGAAGATATTTTATTCTCGGCTACAGTTGTTTGCTTGTTGCAATTGAGCTGTGGTGCTGCTTTTAGGAAGAGGAAAGCTGTGTGTTGGCTTGCGAGAGTGTATGTACGTGTGGGACGGGTGCATGTAAATACACACGTGTTGACATAAATAATCATTTAAATACAAAACGCGTTTCCTGAGGGTGCACACGCGTTTATGAAATAACCGAGAAGGGTTTCCTGGGCTGGTGCTGTGCTGGTGCCGCCGGTGCCAGCGGCGTTCGTGTTGCTCTCGAATGGGTTTAACAAACCCAATGTTGCAAACGTGGCTGGTGCCGACCTGCAGCCGCCGTGGTGGAGGGAGGGGAGGAAAGCAGCCAGGTGTTCCCAAAACAAGAAGGGAAAGAGGAACCTATAGAAGCTGTAGAATTGGGTTTTTTAAAAATTGATCGTACTGTTGATGCGACAGAGGCTCGAATGGCAGCAGTAAGTGTGGTGTGAAGGGCACTGGGATTGTAACTCTGACCTGGGGGATGATGGAATAAGCTGCCTTCACGCGAGGTACGTGGCAGGACCCCAAAGGATTTTGAAATAATGTTGTTTGAGGCTGTAACCATATCTTTTTTTTCCTGTGCTCTTTTCCTCCTTCCCCCCCCCTTTATTTCCTCATTTGCCCGTTCTTCCCCCCGCCCTTCTTTTCTATTTCCCCTCTTTTTCTTCCTTTCCTTCCTCTTTTTCCCTTTCTCCTTTTCCTCCCATTTCCCCATTTTCCTTTTTTCTCTTTTCCTCCCTTGTACTATTCAATTCCTTTCCTCTCTTCTGTCACATTTTTTTGTTTCTCCTTTTTTTGTTTTTCTTTATTTTTGTTTCTGCTTTGGTTTTTTTCCCTTTATCCTGTTTCCTTTTTGAATCTTTCCTTCCTTTTCTTAAAAATATTTTTTCCTTGTAAATTTTTTCCTTCTTAAATATTTTGTCCTTTTAAAAATTTTTTCCCTTTTTGATCTTCTACGTTTTTGTCTATTTCTTACCTTTTTCCTTTTTTATCTTATACATTTTTATCTATTTCTTACATTTTTCCTTTTTAAAAATACTTCTCCTTCTATATCTTTTTCCTTTTAAAAATATTATCCCTTTTTTACATTTTTCCTTTCTCTTAATCTTCTTCCTTTTTCATATTTTTCCCTTTTTGTATTTTTCCTTTTAAAAAATGTTTTTCCTTTTTAAATTTTCTCCTCACCCCCCCTATTTTTAAACAATATTTTCTCTTTTAAAATCTTTTTCATTTTTTTTTTTTCCCCTTCACCTCAAATCCATCTGCTTCCATGTGTGTGAGTCAGTGTTACATGCCTGGGTTTTCTGGGCAGTCTGCTCCTGCAGACTTCTACTGTGCCTCCCATTTATTCCAAGCTCCGGGCAGAGAAGGAAATAAAAATCCAGCTCTGCAGACCCATGGAAGCTGTACACCTATCGGCAGGCATTGTGTGTGGATCTGGACGGCCAGGGACACATCTGCAGGAAAAGCCTTTTCCGAGCTTCCTCCCCCAGTGTGAGGGGCTGATGCGGGGCAGGCTGGATGGGGTTAGCCCCGATATTCCCGTTCTGCTCCAGCGTGGCCTGGCTTTAGCCCACCTTTTCCAGCCGTGTCCAGTGCCAGGAGTCTGTAGCACCCTGAGTTGACGGGAGAGAAGCCAGGCAGCATCCTGCTGTCCCTGCCGTTGGTCCCAAGGGGTGTTGGCCCGTGGGGGATGGGATGGCACCTGGTGGCCTGGCACTGCAGGGAGAGGAGCACTGGGCAGCTGCTGGAGGGGCCGGTGTGGCCGGCACGGCTGGCTCGTGGCCCTCGGGATGCGGAGGGGAAGGGATATTTGCCCGTGCTGGAAAAGCCTCTGCGGGCAGGGCGGAGGTGTCGGTGCCCTGCACTCCCGGGCCACAGCCGGGACCGCACAGCTGAACCCCTGGGTCACCCGGCAGCCTGGCCCTTGGGGGACAGGAGTGGCCGTGGGGGGCAACAAGCTGCGTCCCCAGCTGGTGGCTGTGCCATTCCAGAGGGAGCAAGAGGCAGGCAGGGAAACACGTGGCAGAGAGCAGGACACGGCCTGAAAAACGGGGTGCAGAAAGGAAAAGCATCACTTGTGTGGGTGTGGGTGTGTGTCCAGAGGAGCCGGCGGGGCCGGGGCTCGGCTGTCCCAGCGGCTTTCGGCAAAAGTTTGCAATGGGAGATGTGCCAGGACACCGGAGAGATGAGGGGTGGCAGCTCCTCACCCCACAGAGCCCCAGGACGCGCCCGAGCAGGGCTTGGCCAGCCGGGTGGGAGCCCCGAGGGGGCTGCGGTGGCTGACGCTGCTCTTCTCTCCATCCTTTTCCCCCCTGGCCAGAGATCCCCCAGTGCGCCGGCTGCAACCAGCACATCGTGGACAGGTTCATCCTCAAGGTCCTGGACCGGCACTGGCACAGCTCCTGCCTCAAGTGTGCCGACTGCCAGATGCAGCTGGCCGACCGCTGCTTCTCCCGCGCCGGCAGCGTCTACTGCAAGGAGGATTTCTTCAAGTGAGTACCCCTCGCCAAAAGCAGCATCTCCCTGCCTGCGGAGCAAACACACAGCCTCATTTTAAGCATAATCTCTCCAAAATCATCCTACAGCTTCTTGTTGTTGTTGTGGAAATAAAGGGAATGTCCGCTCTTTGCAGCTGCTGCAAGCTGGATGCTGGTTGTTGGGGTTTACCCATCGGAAAGCCCCAAATCTCCCTGATGCTGCTGTCCCTGCCCTGTGCGGGTGTTCAGGCCCACGGGATGACATCCTGCAGCGGTCCCGGCGGCCCCGGCTCCACTCGGAGCTAGAGGGCAGGAGAAACCCGCACAAGGCAGCGATAACGCTGCCTGTTCCTCCCGAGTGCCTCACTCGCCTCCTCGGGATTTGCTGATCCTGTTTCTCTCCCTTTACCTTTTACGTCTTTTTATTTTTATTTTTAAAAATTTTTTAGTCCTTTTTTTGCTCCCATTACTGTGAAAACCTCGTTTGATTGCGTTGGCAGCTGCCTCTGAGCTGTGCGATGCCCCAGCCTTGGCATTTCCCTGCTCCCATGAGACAGGACAACCCGTTCCCCCATTAAAAACGGGCTTTGCTGTGAGGATGCGCTGGTCCCTGGCTGCCGGTGAAGTTTGGGAGTTTTCCCAAGGGATAGAAAAGGTTTTTTGCTGGGACTGGTGCTGGCAGTGAATCACCACGAAGCAGAGGGATTGGATCCTGGCCAGCGGGTGCCTTTCACTGCTTGGATGCAGGAGATGGGGCTCAGCCAGAAGGCAGCTGCTGCCCCTCGGGGCCTAAAGCCACCTCCTCATGCCATCATCTCCCGCTCAGGGCAGCCACACCAGCTGTCCCCACCACCCCTCACCACCAGCCCAAAGCCATTACGATTAGTCCCTAGACAGGACCACCCCTTCCCTCCCATCCCCAGGCTCTCCCAGATCCTCCTCAGCCCCCTCGGGCATCAGTACCAAAGATTCAGCTTGGATTTCTCCTTCCTGGAGACGGTCAAAGCGGCCACTCCAGCCTGGGTTAATAACAGCTCACTTGTGATATTTTGCAGCCTATTAATCTCCAAGTCATTTAAATAGTCGCCCAAAAGGTGTGGGTAATCAATGTTAATTGGAGCTGAAAGATCAGCGACTCTCTCAGATGAGGTCCTGCCTGGATTATTTGGTGCCCATCAATAGCAGCTCGGCGCTCACACCTCACCTTTCCTTACCCGCTCATTGATCTGGGGGTGGGGAACCTGCGAGGGACGCAGGCACTTGGCAATGCAGGAGCTGCTTTGGAAAGGATCAGATCGATTTTGGATTTTGGATTTTTTTTTTTCCTTCCCCCAAATTGCAGCTCTTGGTCCACACCTGTGGGTGGCTCTGTCCTGTGTCCCCTGTCCCCAGATGGTGTGGGAACACTCTGGGATGTTGGGACAGTTGTTAAAATGGCTTTTACAGTGTTCTGTGAGAGGGGGTGGATGGGGGCTGCAGAGCGGGCACCAGCTCAGCCTTGGGAGCAGAAAAGCATCCTCTGTTCATCCTATCCCTCTCTCATTCCTGCCTTCCTCCTTCCCTGCATCCCTCCCTTTATCCTCCGTTCTCTCATTCCTTCATCCCTCCCTCCCTCTCTCTTGTCCATCTCCTATCCACCCCTCTCCCACTTCTTGCCTTCCCCTGCCACCTTCCCTCCCAGCTGACTCCAGCAGAGCTGAGGTGTCCCCAGCAGATGTCCAGGGACTCTCCCTTTAAGGTATAAGGCCAGAAAATGGCACAAACCAGGTTTTTTCTTCTCACCTTCTGCTTCCAACACCCCAAAATTGTGCTGGCATCACTCATGCCCGGTGCCTGCCACCCATCCCTGGGTGGCACCTGTGTGACTCAGGGACAGTCTCAGAGGCCCAGCCTTGGTGGCTGTACCCTGGATTTCTGGAGGGGATGAGCAGCCATGGGCTTGAGGGTGATTTTGCACGACTGGGAGTGTTCAGGCCTCTGGGGACAGTTAGAGGTGCCTGGAGTGGCTGCACTGCCTTGGCACTCCCAAATGCCACCACCTGTCCCTGCAGCCTTGGAGCTGGGGGCCAAAGGGATTCCTGTGCTGCCTCCTTCAAAGCAGATGGGGACAGACTTATTCTGATAGCTTTGTCACCTGGGCTGCTGCAACACCAGGGTGGCTCTGGGGTGTCCTGGGGTGTTCAGGGCTGCTATGGGGCACAGGGGAGACCTTGCAGAGGCCCTGTGGTGCCAGTGGGAGGTGGGGTTCTGCCCCAGGTCAATCCCACAGCATCTGTTGCCGGAAACACCAGTGGAATATCCGCTTACTTTTGACTTTTTCTCATGGTATGTGTCACCCTCGTGCTATTAATTCCGTGAATTCTCTTCTTGCACACTTTCTGCACCATTCTTGCATGTTCCTTGCATGCTTCTTCCACATTTCTTGCACTCTCCTTGCACACTCATTACATGCATCTTCCACACTCCTTGCCTGGTTCTTCTACCATCCTTGCACATTTCTTTCATGCTGCTTCCACACTCCTTGCACCACTCTTGCATGCTCCTTCCACAGTTCTTTTCCCGTTCTTACCCCCACCTTTCATGCTGCTGCCACGCTTCTCTCAGGTCCCTTGCACACTCCCTGAACACTCCCTGCAGCAGTGCTGGCTGGTTTGCTCACACCCCTCACCAGACCACCCCAAGCCCCTGTCAGGCCATCGTTATGGTGTAAGAGCCCCATCATTCTGCATTAATATGATATTCATCATGCCAGTGGGACGGCGTAATTAATTTATTTGGTATTAATGTGGATGAAATATGTACTGTCCTTGCAGGGGAAAATCAGGCAGCCTATAAGCATTAGTTAAAAGAATCATTAAAATCAAACCTTCCTCGGCTCCATTAGGCCGATCTCTCACTCTGAGGAAGATAAACCCCCTCCATGTGAAGTATCCTGCATAATGAGGCTGATTGCTGGTTTAACCTCTGCCCTGCCTCCTGGTCCCCGTCCTGGCAAACCCCACCTCGCTGGGGGGCTCAGGGTCGCCCGCTTCTCCTCTCCTCGCAGGCGTTTCGGGACCAAATGCACGGCGTGCCAGCAGGGCATCCCCCCAACCCAGGTGGTCCGCAAGGCCCAGGACTTCGTGTACCACCTGCACTGCTTCGCCTGCATCATCTGCAGCCGGCAGCTGGCCACGGGCGACGAGTTCTACCTGATGGAGGACGGGCGGCTGGTGTGCAAGGAGGACTACGAGACTGCCAAGCAGAACGGTAAGGCTCCCCAGACAGGCTGCGAGGGGCACGACGCACACAGGGGTGGCCGAGGCTCGTGTTCCCGGGGTTCCTGTGGGAAGGTGTTGCTGCAGGCCCCGGGGCAGCTGGTTTTGGGGAGATATTCCCCGGTGCCGTGTGCTGCTGCTCGGGACTGGTACCGGCTCGTTCGCTTGTAGATGACTCCGAGGCGGGCGCGAAGCGGCCCCGGACCACCATCACGGCCAAGCAGCTGGAAACGCTGAAGAACGCCTACAAAAACTCCCCCAAGCCCGCCCGGCACGTGCGGGAGCAGCTCTCCTCCGAGACAGGGCTTGACATGAGGGTGGTGCAGGTGAGGCCACGGGTACCCCCTAGAGAAAGGTGACTCAGGGCTCCCTCCGGGGTGCCTGGGTGCTGGGTTTTAGGGGATGCAGGGGTGGCAGGGGTATTGGGGTGGCGTGGGTGCCTGGAAGCTGGGCTGCAGGCATGACGGGTTGCTGGATTGCATGGGGGTGTGGGAGATGGGGAACAGGAGTGCATGCAGGTTTGCAGGGGTTCAGGCGTGTGGTTTGCATGGGTGTGTAGGTGTTGGCACACCAGGATATCGGTGTGGCAGCGCTGGCGTGTTGAGCTGCAGGGATGGTGGAGTGCAGGTATTCCAGGGTGCTGGGATGGAAGGGGTGCCAGGATAACGGAGCACTGGGTTCATGACTGCTGGGTTGTAGAGGCGCTGGATTCCAGGGGTGCTGCCATGCAGCACTGCCAGAGTGGCAGGGTGCCCTGGTGCCACCGCTGTCCCCATTGCCTGCTCCAGGTGTGGTTCCAGAACCGGCGGGCCAAGGAGAAGCGGCTGAAGAAGGACGCGGGGCGGCATCGCTGGGGGCAGTTCTACAAGAGCGTGAAGCGGAGCCGCGGGGCAGGGAAGCTGGAGAAGGAGAGCTCGGCCGAGGAGTGCGGCGTCAGCGACAGCGAGCTCAGCTTCCGCGGTGAGCGCGGCGCCCGAGCGGGGCCGGGGGGCCGCGGGGCTGCCCCCAGCGCTGACCCCCCGCTCTCGCTCCTCTTCCCGGCAGAAGACCAGATCCTCTCCGAGCTCGGCCACAACAACAGGGTTTACGGCTCCGCGGGGGACGTGGCGGGCGGGCAGCTGCTGAACGGCGGCTTCTCCATGGAGGCCACGGGACAGACGTACCAGGACTTGCGCGACGGCAGCCCCTACGGCCTCCCGCAGTCGCCGTCCTCCATCTCGTCCCTGCCGGCCCACCCGCCCTTGCTCAACGGGCTGGACTACGCCATGGACGGCAGCCTGGGGCTGGTGGCCCACGGGGCGCAGGGGGTGAGTCAGACGCTGCGGGCCATGGCCGGGGGGGGCCCCACCTCCGACATCTCCACGGGCAGCAGCGTCGGGTACCCAGACTTTCCCACCAGCCCGGCCTCCTGGCTGGACGACATGGATCACCCCCCTTTCTAAGCGCTGCTCGCCCCCCGCCCCGGCCCCCCGCGCTGCCCCCAGCCCGCAAGCGCAGCCCTGAGGGCACCCGCCGGCGGCTGACCTTTCCAGGATTTCCCATGGGAATTGGCCGTGGAGGGCTGGAGGGAGGGGGGACAGCGCTGGCGATGGCTGGGAGTGGCTACGTTCGAGCGCGGGGCGCGGATGCCTTTGGGTGTAAGCACAAGAGAGGGGTCGGCGCACGGTACACGGCGAGGACCCCGGCGCAGCGCTGAGCACGGCGGGGACCCGGCCACGGCGCGGCCGGTGGGAGGGAGAGAAGGACAATCAGGGGTGGCAGAGCCCATCCCGGCACCCGCGCCAGCCCCGCACCCCCCTGCCGAGCACCGCTGCTATTTTCAAGAGTTATTTTTCGATATGGAGTTGAAACGCAACTCGGCGTTGCCCGGAGCCGCAGCAGAAAGAGAAGTCTATATTGCAGAAGGGTTTATTGGCCGCGGACACGTCCGGCCGAGCAGGGCCATTGCGCCGCTGCCCAGGGGCGATGCTGCCCGCTGCTGGCCTGGTGGCCATGATTTGTCCCTGGGCGCGCAGGAGCATCGCTGCTTTGTACCGTGCTCATGAGGGGGAGGAATTAAAATGCCTCCAGCCCAGGATGCCCACTGGCCAAGCTGTGCCGTGGTGGGGCCGGCCGGAATGCTCGAGGCTGGCACCTGCAGAGCAGCCACTGGAGGGGTGGGTAAGAGAGGTGGGCCACGTTTGCTCTGAGGGTGTTGCAAAAAATTCCTCCCAAATAGGGGGAAGGTATTTCATCAGCTGCAGATGCACCTGCATGGAGTGGGAAAGGGAGGGGATTGGGGTGTGAGATGCTCCTGGTATAGGTCACCCTCCTCTTTGGTGTCGTGGGGCTGATGGCACTAAAGGGTGAGTGCAGGCAGCCAAGAAGGATCCAGGTGGCTTTGACACATCCCACAAGCCCCACGAGGCCTGCTCCTGGCCAGGCCCACTCAGCAGTAGCCCTTGCTCAAAGCTCACATGCCCATCTCCCCCAGCACAACCGCACCCCTACCCTCAGACACTCAGCACCATGGGTAAGATCCAGCTCCACACACTCTGCCCAGGGTGCCCAGCTCTGCCCCAGCCCCACAGGCAGGCCCTGGCCATGGGGTCCCTGCCATCCTCTCTGTCTCTGGGATAATGTTGATGATCCCAGGCTGCCCTTCAAGGAGGGCTGGGGGTGGATCCAGTTAGTCGGCGCCTTCCAGAGGTGTGGAGGCTCTGGAAGCAAAGGGAAAAAATGAATAAAAATGAAAAAAAAAAAAAGCCACACAAGAAAGCACATCACTGGTCTGTCCTTGTCCTTCCTTGTCCCCCCAGCTGGGTGCGTTGGTGCTGCAGGAGCTGCCCCAGCTGCATCCATGTGCCTCCCCCTTCCCCAGCCTTGGGTGCTGCTTTGTGCCAAGCTCTGGCCTTGCCGGCACTGGTGGGGAGGGGCACGGAGGAGAGCCGTGCCTGCTGCTCTCCGTCCCCCTTCGACAAGGCCAAATGCCTCCTCCCCTCGCTGTGTAAATTTTGTACAGTTCCAGAAAGTGAGAGTCTCATTTCCTGGGGGAATAAAAAGGAAAAAAATAAAACCCAGCAAAAATAATAATTTAAAAAAATTTAAAGAATAAAACCTTATTTATTGCCATGTCTTGGGGAGAAATGATCCCCCCAGATTGCCCCTGAATTCGGGCGCAGAGCATTGCTTTTGTACCCTGCCTCCGGTGTGTTGGCATGAGATGTGTACAGTCACCCCCTCTGCCGGGAGGGAAAGCGATGGCAAATAAACTCGGGATGCTCTTTAGCAGCTGCTGTCTTTGGGATTTTCTTCCTCAGTGGGAGGGCAGTGGTCACCACTGGCACTGCCTGCTCCGGCACAGTTGGTTGGCTGTTTGGGGTTGGGATCCCCAGGGTCACGTCTGGATGGTGGAACTGACATCCCTGCATGATGGAACAAGTGGCACTGGTCCCTGTGTCCTGGCTTTTTGCTGACACAGAGAGGTTTGGGGTGGGAATCTCCATCGCTGCCACATGGCACGCCAAGGTGCCACAGCTCTCCTGCCACCACGCAGCAGTGACAGTGGGTGCCTTGGCTGTGCCACCAGCGCTTGGTGGGCACAGGTGAGATGGAAGGGCCCTGCCGGGCAGGAGGGCTGGGGGGGCCCAGGCCTCTCCATGGGCACCGGTGTGTTGGCTTTCTATATTTTAATCATTTTAACATTTAATGCTTCTCAATTAAAGTGATTTCCTGGAGTAGATGCCAAGCTTAGGGTGAATGCACATTAACCACTTTCTGTATCGGTAGTTAAAGGCACCAAGGGATTTAACAGCAATCCGCAAGGCTGCTGGGGAAAGGTTTGGCTGAATAAAGCAGATTATAAACAATAATATATGTCTTTCTCTCCTCCCCCCCACCCCTGCTTTCTTTTTTTTTGGAAAGGCTCCAACCTCACAAACAGACCTAAAGTGCTATAAACATCTCCAGGGCTGAGCTCTCGGGCCCCAAATGTGCTCTCTGAAAGCACCGGCACTGCGGCTGCTGTTTTCATCCTGGCTTTAACAGAGATTTTTTATTACCCAGGGTGTCCATCAAGTCAGGCAGTGGCTGTGCATTATGGCACTGCACAGAGGTGGCCTTGCTTGTCCCCAGCCTTGGTGCCACCATGTCTCCCTCACAAAGTCAGTGTGACCCTGGTATTGGGGTTGGCATGTTTGCTTCATCTGTGTCTGGATGCAAAAGCACCAGGCTGTGATGAGCCCAGCCATTGCCAGCCTGCAGGTTCCCTGGGCAGGGGCAAGGGGAGCAGAAGCCATCAGAGAGCCCTTACTTAATACTAAGTTTATGGCAAATAACTTGCCCAAGCCATTTTGTCCCCACCATAGAGCCTGGCCTGTACCGTGTGTGATGCGGTGGCTGCTGGAGCCAGGGCAGAATCTTCGTCAGCATCAGCAAATGCTGGCAGGAGCCACAGACGCTGTGAGGGGCCAAAACCCACGTGTGCCTGCTGCCCAGCCAGTCCTTAGCCAAGGGAATGTTCCCATTTATTTTCCTGAGGCTGGATGTGCTGCAGAACTCGATGGCAAGTAGCTTCCTGTCACAGCGATGGAGATTTCCTATGCTCCCCCTAGGCTGTAAATCTTGTCTGGGAAAAGCAAGCTCTTGGCAATGTCCTGCAGCGAAGCCATGGTCTCCTCTTGCCATACACCCACCCAATGCAGCAGCCTCCCTCCCAGATGGGAGCTATCCCACAGCACAAACCCATCCCTGGCATCTCCGTGGGCCCATTTGTGATGCTAATGAGGAAGCACTAAACCCCATGATCATCCCACATCACTCCAGCACTGGGGCATGGCCATGAGGCCCATTTTTCCCACTTTATGGGTACGTGGCCAGCTGAGAAGATCATGAAGGGTTTGAGACAGGCCCAGAGGGATGACAAGGTGGGTGCAGGTTTATCTGTGCCCAGTTCTTACCAATCCTCAGCCCTGAAGGAGCCATTCCAGGGATGGACACACAACAGGAGGCCTGGAGCTATTAACGGAGGTGGGGTTTAAAGCTGTTCAATTCAACAAAGTGGTAAAAGTCCTGTCAGCTTGGAGAGGCTGATTAGCAACGTTGTGTGAGAACTAGAGGGACAGACAGACACCTGTATGACCCTGCTGTCTTTGCAGCCCTCTCTCCCCATGACAAGAGCTCGAGCAGAACTTCCCAAGGGCTATGGCTGCACTGAGCTACCTCTCATGGCTTCCAAGTCACCACCTGCAAAAAATAAACCCCAACAAACACACTAAGGCACCATCCCAACACTGTGCTTTTATTGATATTATTTTGTTTGGACCCAGGGAAAAATAAAACCAAACCAAAATTCAACCTGAATCAGACAGATGAGGATCTCACCTGGCCCCGCATCCCCACGGAGGAGCCGACCGGTCAGCCCATGCTGCTCTGGTGAGACAGCCAACACAGTACTCGTGTTTGATACATTAAAATAATACCTGGGGCCTCCTTCAGGCCCTCTCCCCCCTCCCTTCTCCCTCAATAACTGATATACGTCAGAGGATGCCAAACTCTGATCCCATCCTGCTCAGGGCATGCGCTTGGCCCTCGTGCTGGAGAGCCCAGCCAGACCCAGATAGAAGGCTTTAAAAGCTCCCCTCGAACCCCCGAGGCGTTTGAGGAGGGCAGCGGGGAGGGGGGAGGGGAAGGGGTGTTATTGCAGGGCATCTCTGTCCCCTGGAGGGGTCAGGGCTCGCCAGTGCCGTGCTGCTGCAGAGCCGAAGTGATGGCTTTGGAGTCCGTCACCTCCTCGGGCAGGCAGCCCTCCTGGTCCCGCAGCCCGGGGTCGGCTCCCGACCGCAGCAGCAGCTCCACGATGTCCAAAAACTCGCAGGTGGCAGCTGGAGGGAGAAAGGGAAGGGTTAGTCTGGGGGTGCCGGCCCGAGGGGGCGGTGATGGGCGTTTTTGGAGCGGTGGCCGTAGCTGGCGGCTTCCCACGCGTGTGCCGGAGGCAGGAAACGCCGGCTCAGCAGCTGGCCCGGCGCGGCAGATCATTGCTCGAGGCAGTGTTCGGTATGCAGTGTATTACTTTGGATTTAATAGTGCAAAGGAAGGAGAAAAGACAGAGTGAGAGCAATCCAAAGCCAGAAGTCCTGAGGGAGTGCCACTGGTGCAACCAGCACCAGAGCCTACAGTCCAGTCAGAGGTGCTGGGAGCTGAGGGATCTGCAGGACATCACCTGGGACACAGAGGGAGCAAAGGCATAGTTTGGCTAAGGCTCCTTCACATCCAGGACTGGAGACTGACCCTGGGAAGGGCCCCAGACTAGTACTGCTTCACTGCAGAGACCCCCAGAGTGCCACCTGGGAAAGCATTCCCTGCCTGCTTTTGTATCCAGAATTTATAAAGCATTCACCATCTAGAATGTATCTATAAGCCCTTGCCCCTCACCTGCCTCCTGAATCTCCCAGGGAGTAGGCAGCACATCCCAGGCAGGACATCATTAGTATTGCCTTGCTCCTGGCTTTTGTCCATCACTCCTCTTTGCACAAAATTCAGATGGTTTATTGCTGCTGGCCACCACTTTCTCGAGCACCAGGTCCAGGAGACTGTGCCCATGGCCTGGGACCGCTGATATTTTATTCCTCACACCTCTACTAGTAACTGTTTTTTCATCCCCCATTTTCTCTGCCAAGATAGAATCAAGTTTGACCTGAGCTCTTCTCTGTCCTAGGATGTAACAGTCTTACCTAAGGATGCAGAAAAAAAAAAAAAAGAACGAGAACGAGGAAAATCAGGAAAACTTAACACTGAAGAGCTGGACTTGGCTGACATCAGCAGAAGTCCCAGACCCTTGATTTTCCCTTAAGCCAGTGCAACTCAGATCCTAGTGAAGCCAAAACCTGCCTTATAAGTCCATGAAGCTGGCAGCTTCGTCTTGCATTGGTAGCAATTGGTTTTAATCATATTCTGGGTGTTTTTATAAAGCAACTGACTCGACTCCTTCAAAAATTAGTGTCTTTTGCATTACTATGCAGTCTTGTACTAATCCAAAAGGACAAGAAGTAATGTCTCATTAAAATAAATACAATGTATGATTGGAGTTTATATTGAAACGATAAAAAAGGGGGCAAAAAGGGGAAACAGGTTGGTGCGGAAGCAGGTGGGGGTGTGGGTGAGGCTGAGCTGAAGCGGGGCACATCCCTCTGCACAAAACAAACTTCCAGAGGTGCCAAGGAAGCTGCGATGGCAGCTTCTGGGGATGGGGAGCTGGTCCCCACAGGGAAAGGTTGCTCACTTGTCTGGTGCTGCTACTGGGCACAGCCCATGTCCTTGAGCAGGCTGGGGACATCCCCAGGGACAAGCACAGCTGCTGGATTTATTGCACCCTGGGACCCTCGATTTGTCAAGGGCCGGAGAGGCAGCCCTGACGCTGGCACGGGTGAAGATGAATTTCCATTCAGCACAGTTCGCCTCCCGACTCCATTAATCCTCAGGGTTCAGATGATGAATTTTTTTTTATTATTTATTTTCCCTCCAGCTTCCCCTCCCACTGCCCTGCCACAGCACAGACAGAGCCGAACAGATGGTGCTTTGCAGGGAAGCCGGAGAGCCCAGGAGGATACAGAGCCTGCCCACTCCGCGGCCACGTAGCCACCACTGCTCGGAGAAGCCTTGATTTCCTCTGGGAGAGGCAGCAGCAATGATTTTAGTATTCCTGGGGGGTGGGTGGGTGGATGGGTGGATGGATGGATGGATGGATGGATGGATGGATGGATGGATGGATGGATGGATGGATGGACGGACGGAGAGGAGCTGAAGAGAAGGGGCTGTTCAGCAGGGACACCATGAGCACAGCCATGGACACAGCTCGGAGCAGGGGCCCAGCCGTGGCTCTCGCTGGACCTTGCTGCCGCTGGCCTCCACTTAACCTCCGATTAACGCCAGGGTCAGCGCCGATCGGAAGGAGGCAGGATTTATAACCCACAGCAGGATGCGGTTTGACACCAGCTGTAATCAGGAGAGATGTCACCACAAGGACAGCTGTCAAACCAACGCCAGCTCATAAAAAGGGATGCAGACACCCTAAAAGCAGGGGCTGCCTTGCTGATGGCATTTAACCCTTCCCTGAATTCCCTGAAGAGCCTCCAACAAAAGGGAAGGCCTTGTGAAGGCACTGCTCTGCTCAGAGATGGTGTCCATAGGAGCTCTCCTGCATCTCCACTGCAATTAACGGCTTGGTTCAGAAGTGCTGACTGAAACGGGACTCGGAGGTGACAGTGAGTTCCACTTTCAGGCCAACAGCCGCTTGAATCAAACCCAGTAACGCATTTAAGAAGCTGTTTCCAAGCTCGGGGTGATTTATGGCCAGATCAGAAAGTAAGGGAATGAGGATGTCCAGGGGGCAGTGATAGTCACCAGGAACAGCCAAGTACCCATGGGAACACCAGACCTGTGTGCCAGTGACCCAGAGAGGCTTCCCAAAAATGATACACAGGGAGGAGAGATGGGAAAATACTCAAGGGGAAGAAAAAAATGTTAACACTTAACAAACATTTGGGAAGAAAACCCTGGAAAACTGTCATTATTGAAACACCTGAGCCAGAAGAGTGGATCAGAGAAACCATTTCTGAAATAATGTTCATTATATCAGTTATGTTTGCTTGTGTTTAACAACCTGCCTCAGTCCTCAGCCACAGGGATCCACCTGCATGGAATTTAAACTCAGGTGATGCATCCACCTTTTCCTTTCACATACTGGGCCTGCTTGAAGCAGGTGCTCTTGGATAACTTACACATGTGCTATGTTTTTGCACAACCTATTATAATCTAGTGTGCACCCCTCAGTCCTGGAGCTGGGAAAGCCTCTTCCCAGGAGAGAGAAAGCCCAAAATGTGGAATGGATTAGGCAGAGAAACAGGTAATGTGGCATTTTAAGTGCTGTTCTTCTGCGGACAACGCTGTGCTAAGCAACAGATTCACCATTCCAGTCACAGTGATAGAAATTTGAAAAATAGAGTATCCTACAGGAAAGATCACACAGGGAGAAATCACACATTATTGTAACTACAGCTCAGGGTTCAGGGGCCCTGGAATCTGGGAGTTAAGCTCCAGATCCAAATGCTGTGCTTTGGACTGATGTCTGCAAAGCAATTTTGTCATCCTGCTAATGTCCTTGTGGAGAGATCAAGAAGAGAAAGACACAAACATTTCAGAATGACAAGTATGCTCTTAATTACAGTGACAGGCATCAAGAGAGAGTACAAAATAATAACTGGCTATGCCTTAATTTTGGGAAAAAAATTATGATTTTTAAATTGATATTTTTTCTATTCCCCACTCATCAGCACCACATGCGTCACTTCAGTCTCTACTTTTCTCATTTGGAGATTGAACAATCTTTCAATTAAATCACGTATCTAATTAGCCTGTAATTGTAGGAGGGACACCAACTGTGACATGCCTCTGCTGATTTTGGTAGTAGAGAAGCTGCTGCTCTCTCAGCTGTGATCAAACAGGTTTGTCACCAGGACACATGAAGGTGGAGACCACCTTGTTTGTCCCCTTCCCCTGACCTGTGTAACCTATTAAAACTGGCACAGATCCTCCCTGAAGGCCAAGGGATTTGGCATCCCCTAACCAGAGCTGCTCCTGGGTCTGCAGGTGGCACAACCACATCCTGGAAACACAGAGGTGTACGGGGAAACTCCGCATCATTAACTGGGGGAAAAGGAAGGCTTAGAGGTGACATTTGCAGAGAACAAAGGGAGGGCAGCAATCTTCCTTGCTGCTTCTCCTACTCCTGCCATGCTGGGATTTGCTAGTGGAGGTAGCCACTGGTTAATCAAATCCAGCTTCTTTGCTCATTTTTCTCCTGAAATTTGCTTTCTGAGTATAGAGCATTTACTCCAGATGCAAATCCATGCTGTTAAGAAGGAACAGCAAAGCTTAGAGGCAGCTTACCATAATGGAGTGCAGTCTGGCCTTCCCCATCCTGAAAAAGAGAGAGACTTGATTTTAGAGGTATAGGTAACATTGTGGTGATACAAATAAATTCCAGTTTTAAATAAATAAGCTGAATCACAGCAATGTTTTAATTGACCAGACAAACAGCCAGGACATCCAGCTACCTGACAGCTGGGACTTGAATCATCATCCACCATCACTTCCTATTGATGGATAATCAGTATCTATCCACTTGTGAGAGTTAGTGGATCGCATCATGACATGAATATAAGTCAGTTCATACAGTTATCACTGCCAGCCCATAAAAATGAAGGATTTTAGTCCTATGGCCTCATCCTGGGATTCTCACTACTCCTGATACTTTAGTGCAAGATGCTTCAGTGCAAACAGAGCTCTGGCCAACTGCTTGAGAGAAGGGTAGAGCAGCAGGACGCTCACACAGCTCAGCGTGCTGCAGTCTCCAGCACAAGGGAGCACACGGGAAAAAACCCATTTCCTTCCACCTGAATAAATCTTAGGTTCCTGCCTTCAGAATTTAGGTCTACCCCAATGCCCAGGTTAAGTCCTGTCAAGTCAGGAAAGGGCACAGTGCTCAGGGATGAGAGCAAGTTGCCAGACTCATCCTTGTGAGACACCTGCAGCGCAAGGGCAAAACAAACCGCGTGATTTGTAGTTGTTGGCACACAGCTCCCTGTTCCAGATAACACATAAGCCACTGCATCAGCTGCAATGCTTTGGGAAGTGTGTCCCCTTCGCAGACTCCCGTGTCCCCTCCCCAGGGCTCTGCCAGAGTTGATGCTTCACATGCAGCACTGCAAACCCAGGCACCTCACCCCAACACAGCCTCGTCCTGCCACTAGAACAGGTGAAATAACAGAAGGAAAGAATTACTGGCCCCTTTGCTTTCACTACCCCAACCAGGATTAGCCTCTAATTCAGTTCTTTGCCTCCTTAATTTATTTGCATCTGTCTATGGAGACTTAAGTTTTTAATTACCATCATCTTTGAGATTAAGGTGCAAATTCTACAGTCTGCTGTGGATTCTGGAGCAGGCGAAAGGCAAGAAAACAGGAAAACAGGTAGAAATTCCACTCATAGCTGGAAGACTTCTGTTTTCCCAGTCTGTTATTCTGTTTGATATATTAAGCCTGTTGAGCCAAGGAACTAGGAATGACCTGTGTTTTGAGGTGGGAGGTGCCATGCTTTGCTCTGGGACACTGCACCAACACGACAACCACGGCAGCAACAGGGATAAAAAACCAGATGTAACAGGCATTTGCCGCCTAAATATCCATTTCATGTCTTTTCCAAGCAAAGGGGTGAGAGGGTCAGAATTGTCTTTCCATGTGCCAGTACCTCCCATTCACGTCACTCACAGCAGTGTTTGAAGACACCTCATTTCAGGAGCCTATTTCGGCTCAAACTGAGGGAAGCGTAATGCAAACGGGTGTCATTAGATGGTACCACAAACCAAAGAACTGAGGGAATCACAGACAGCATCCATTGATTATTCCACACTAATAAGGTAACCAATGTGAGCCAGTGCCCCTGACCATTCCTTAAGCGTGTGCCTGCTTGGAGGAGTGACAGGGCCAGCACTGACTTCAGCAAAATATGGAGCAGGGCTGGGGAAGGAGAGGCAGGAGCACTCCGAATGAGTTATTGGAAAGGCAGGATGTCAAATATGTGGGCTGGGGGATGGGAATCCAGCTCCCCTCTGCATCACCACCTCCAAGACTGGAGCCAGCAAAACCCACAGGTGAATGGGATTGGAGCCATGCAGCAGAAACCCCTTCCCACAGGAACACTTTGCTGCAGAACTCCCTATAAAACACATAGGACTGCTCCTGGAATCCTACAGACATTTGTTCCTCTTCCAAAGGCCTGCAGAAAGCACTGCTGTTTCAGCAGCTGGCTGGGGCTAACAAGGTTTTTTATTTCTCTTAGATGTACTTCCTGGCATCTGCTGGGCTAAGGAGGGAGCCCAGGTCCTGGCATAGGAAAAGCGCTTCTTTAATCCCAGTGTGGTTTTTAAAAAGAACTATTAATCCAATGTTATGCAAACATGGTTTGCACTTTATTTACGCTGCGGATTTTCTCCCTGCTTTGAGCCTGCCCAATGGCCAAATGCTATTTGTTACACTTCTCAGATGCCGTGCTGTTTGCTTCTATTTCCTCTGTGACAAATTTTAATCCAGGTAAATGGAAAAAGCTCTAGTGTGGTCACTCACTAAAGGCCTTGAAAGCCCTCGGGAAGCTGCTGATCTCAATTCTTCTTTGATTTGGCTTTTTGGAGCACCGTGGCTAATTGCTGCCTGCCGCACCCGGCTGCTCCAGGAACGGCAAGGCTGAGCCTTCGGAGCAAAATGGTCACACCTGGAGACTAATCAACGATGGGCTGTGAAAGTCAGGATTACAGCTCCCATTGTGGGAATTATGTGAGACAAATATTGCCTGCCAGGCACTGGAAATGTCTGTTTTGCAGTCAAACACGATGTGCAGAAGATAAGTGAAGACGAATTCCAGCTGATCTTGATGCAAGGGCTATTTCCTGATGTGCAACAGAAAGCAGCGGCCTCTTGAGCATCTTAGGGACCTTCTCCCGGGGTGTGCCTGTGTCGGGGTGAATGATCCCAAACAGTGAGCGAGCAGGTACAAGCCTCTGTCCTCACCCCACGGGCACCAGCCAGGAGCAGGGCATCCAGAGCGCATCCTCCGCAGCCGCGAGGAACATGGAGATGCTGGTGGTGATCAGATGGATCCTTTCAGCAGATGGACCAAAGAAAAGGTGCTGAGTAGGGAAGCTGATGTTTGTGAGTGCAGAAGAGAAGATGGGCAACTCTGAGCCAACACTGAGCCAGGATGCCTCAGAGAAATGCCCTTTCATGCCTCTGTGTCAGCTGGAAAAAAGTCACCGTCACAGGTTAAAAAAGGAGGAAACCTGCTCTGATTCAGTGAACTTCGACACAAAAGAGGGGAAAAGCCAGGCTCAAAGCAGTAGTACACCTTCTATAAAGGCTTGCAAGGCACTGGTAGGCCCTTGTCCCAGAGACCTTTTAGCAATTCTCCATCTGTAAAGAGGAGGAGCTCGTGGAAACGGCAGAACCCACAAAGACAGACAGAAAATGACCAGAAAGGAAAGAAAGACCATGACACACTCAAATGTAGGAGTGCTCAGTCCCAGACACATTATTGACCAACAACAAATCTGATTCCAAGCTTTCCTCTTGCCTCCTAATGCCATGTGCCATCCCTGGTGGCTTCTACAGCCTCCTGGCACATCTGGCCATGTTAGGGTGACAGCTGAGCTGCATGGCCTTTCTGGGAGATGAAAACCCAAATGTCCATGTCTACCAAACCCATCAAAACAAAGATGCTACAAAACCACTGGTACCTCCTACATCTATGGTCTGCGACAGATGCCACTCAATGAAAATCCAACTACCAGTGGATAACCTATTGGATAACAGGATTTTGTTCTGCTCCTGAGAAATTTAGGCAAGAGAAATGAGAGAAGATGGACCGAGCGCAGATGGACCAACTGTCTTATCTGCTAAGTGGTACCATGGCTACTGCACGTCAATTCTGTCTTATAATTGATAGGATTATATTGGTGTTGCCATCTCATGTTCATTCCTTGGGAATTTCTGTTCCCTGCTTAACCTAACATAAGTTCTGGACTGAAGGGCAGAGACAAGGAAATGGCTTGGCTAAACCTGCTGAGATGCTGTGCACTCTATAAGATACGACTGCTGCTGCTTTGCCATTTTAAGTAGACCTTAACTGGCCAGTGTCTGACTGTGGTTTCATGGAACAGTTTTAAAAAGAGTGTTATATAAACACTGAATAGTTCAGAGCTGCTTCGTTTGCTCTCCAGGCTGTATGCAGAAACCTGTCAGTGGGAGAGTGGCCCGAAGGGAGACACTGCCTCTTCCTCCATCTCACGTGTTTCATTTAGCACCAGTGGAGAAAGAGGAAAAACAAATCCATGCTGTTTACCTGGGTGAGCTTTGGTCCAGCCTGACCCCGTATCGGTGATGAAGCTGGGGCTGGACTCTCCACACCAGCACACGGGTCTGTAAGGGACCCCACACCTCCACACTAAGACCTCACCTCAAGGTCTTCAATCACCTCCTCAAGCACAGACACAGTGAGTATGAAAAGCACAGCAGGAAATGTCTGCACCAACCTCGCCCTTTTGAGGGGTAGCACACGTGCTCTTTATTTTAAGGTATTTTTCCCCCATATCACCTCTTCTTTTTGCTCATTTGTGGCACCTTTTAAGGTGCAGCTCGTTCCCATTGACAGACTCTGAATGTTGGCAGGGATCGCAGGAGATAAGAACAATGAGGTGATAAGAGTGTTTAACAGCACTGGGTCCTGGGCAGCACGATGGGCCAGAGAGAAGATAAATATTTACACTGCATCTTTAGAAGGTGAGTGAATAAAAAAGGCCAGAATAATACAGCCTCTGAACAAGCACTGGTGCTTAGGAGCTGTAATATAAATCTCTGCAGCTTCACGACACACACTCACTCAAGCCAGGGAGATGAAAAATAGCAAGAAAATACTTCCCTCCACTTTTAAAAAGGGTTTTATTTCTCATTTATTTCTACTTTAGACTTCAACTTCCCAACAATTTACTTTAACATCATCATCTTATTCTCTCTCTGCAATTTTCTCTTCAAGAAGACTGAAGCTACAGCTCGACACACCAGAATTTACATGCTAATACCCACCAATACTAAAACCAGGCAATGGGGCTAATATAACCAGTCTGAACTCCACCAGATGATTAAGCAGGAGACATCCCCATGTGCATCCTTGGTCCCAGCTCCAAGGTAGCTCAAGCACTCCCAAGGACCAACTCCATGGGACAAAGGACACAGAGCAACCTCTGCTGGAAGCAAAACCAAAAACCATGCACTGGTCACGAACAGCTGTTATTTAGGGATTGCAAATAACCCAGGCTGACAAGTGCAGGGTTTGGGCATCCTCTTAAGTTTGGTTCCTCAATTAACTCTCCCACCTCCTCTGCATGTGTGCGGGTTTGGCAGGGACCCCTCTCTTACTGAGCTGTCCCTCTTCAAGAGCTCTCAGCTCTCTCCTCTGCTCACTCCTCCCATTCTGACTGTTTCCTGCACTGTGCCAGGCAGATATCCCCGAGGATGGAAGGTGCTAGACAGACTTTTATCATCACCTCTTGGGCCTTTCTCCAGAGCCTACTGCCAGGCTATCATTTGGCCTACCTTCTAAGTGCCTCACAGATAAATTAGATCTGCATAGAGAAGCAATTATTACATTTCTAATGGCATGAACCCTTACACCACAATCTGCTACTGAAAGGCAAAGAAAATTGCATTAGCTTTTGTTTGATTCAAAATTATGATCAAGGGAAGAGGGATGTTGAAGCCCTTTAAAGCCAAGCCTCTGAGCTGGGGATTTTTCTGTCTGGGGACCTCCCTACTTGTATTCACTGCTGGAGCTCATACTCGCGGTTCATTTAGGAGCACTAAATTGGAGGAGCCTCCGCTCACAAAGCTGCTGTTAAAAGCAGATCTAAGAAAGCTCAGAGAGAAGAGGATGCCCAGGAACCACCACTGGCTCCCTCCTGAAGCCTGATTCTGCTAATGCTCCCAAACGCCCCCGGCCCGAGGAGTTCAGTGTGCCAGGGTTACGCTAATCCCTCATCGCCCTAGTTTCTAACTGGTGCTGTACCTAAATTTCCAAGTGCAATTTCAATGGGATTTATCACATCTACCATGATCAGCATGTAGTGCTGCTGGCACAGATACAGGCGCTCAATATCCCATGGCAGACATGGCTGTCATTAATTGCAGAACAAACTGATTTCTGAACCTACACAGCAGCTCATGCAGCAACACTGAAACTCTCAGGGCTGTTTTGCGGTTGAGCATTTTCATCCCATTTTGCAGCCGGCACTCTGTGCCCAGCTGTGTATTTGGACATATTTATAGGTTATCCAAATAAGATTTGCTACTGCCTGTTACTTTCAGCACCAGGCATCTTGCTGGTCATCAAACAAGTGTGTTGGTGCAATAGAAAAGCTGCCAGGAAGCTGCGGGGATCAAAACTGTGTTTGGAGAAGTCAATGCCTAAAGCTGTAACAAGTGTCACAGCGCTGTGGCTGAGCCAGCCCCCAACAAACCACGCAAATGCCATCCCACGCCATGGACAGGATGATATTCCAAAGGGCAGGATGCTAAAATCTCTCTTCTCAGGGTGCTTCCCTGCCCCCTCCCTGCATAAAAGTTAGTGCTCCTGCACTGCTTTATCACTTTAGCATGGCTGAGGCAGATACCTGCTTATTTAAGGGGCAGGATAAATGGGCTGAGACAGCTTTCCCATCCCCAATTCACTAGGGAACGCTTCGAAATTCCACCTGACACGGGACCGCTCTGTGCTCTTAAACAATCTCCCGTCTGATCCGATTGTTCCCCAGTGGGGAGGCAGGCTGAAGCTAGCTCAAGAGTCATTGATTGGATTAACAGCCTAATTCCCAACAGATGAATAGAATACTGATGTCTTGTCAGCCCACATCATAGAAGGAAAACACAATCTGCTTCTACAGCCCCGAAATTTAACCCTTTGCTTCCCTGCTCCCCCTTCCCTGGGGCTGGATGCAGGGTCCATAACTTTCAGGTGGAGATGCTACCTATTTGAATGAGAAAAGATACATTAACCTTTGGGACACTTTGCCTAACCATTGACATGTCATGTCAATGGGATCACACGATACTTTCTGTAAGAAACCCTCTTTTTGCCCTTTCCATATAGAAGAGATTTATACCAGGGACCTTTACTATTTTTTCTTCTCTCTTTTCCCACCTGCCATTACAGAGAATACTGTATGCTTCACAGTAAGCTGCTGAAAATTCATTAGCTTAGTGACACTTATCCTGGAATGTACAGATATTGAATGTTTTCCCAGTTTATCATTTGATCAGGAGGATGGATCTGCCTGCAGAGGAACACCCAGCCGTGCTGCAGGAGAGGCATCCCTGCAATGCCCTCTCCCTCCAGCAGCTCTTGGCAAGCCGCGGGGCAGGGGAGTGAAGCTGGGCACATCATTTGCTCTTGGAGAGCTCCTGTTCTCCACCTCCTAATGGAGACACTAATGTTTTCTTACCTCATTGAAACACTGTGATAAGAAATTAATTGCTACTGGTCAAATGTTCACTACCACAGAAGCAGGACCGTGTGCATATTAAAGAGATTCTCCAAGAACAAAATTTATTTATGGACTCCTTGGCACTGTCTGTGTTCATTTCCTTTTTCAGGAGACAAGAATAAATAAAAATCATCTGATTTTAAGGAATTAATTAAAAATGACTCTATTTTTTTTCTCAGATCACTGGGGTCCATAATGCCGTGGAGTTTTTTGCTTCCAACACGCACCTTTTATGCTTGCATTTACAAAACAGGCAGGTATGTGAAGGTGTTACTGTGAGCATGGTGAGGCCCTGGCACAGTTGCCCAGAGAAGCTGTGGCTGCCCTATCCCTGGAAGTGCTCAAGGCCAGGTTGGATGGGGCTCTGAGCAACCTGGTCTAGTGGGAGGTGTCCCTGCCCATAGCAAGGGGTTGGAACTACATGGTCTTTAAGGTCCCTTCCAACCCAATCCATTCTAAGATTCTATGTACTTTTGAATATTGCAAAGTGTGCATCACCCAAGATAAGCCAGAAATAAGGCATTTCCAGTTTAATTTGGGTTTTACAGCTCACGTGCAGAGTGGAAACACTCCCTCCATCACTCCTTAACTCAAACAAACCAATTAGCCCAGCACTAACATGACTTATAAGAGAGAAAACATGGAAGGATGGAAGTGCACACCCTTTTTTTCCCCTTCTATAACCAGTACCTGCCAGTCATGACAGTTTTCTAGACTTCAGGGTCTCATAACATTATTAAGCATATAATAAACTTGCTAGGAGACTGAATGAAAGAAACAGTCCTTCCCTCTCCTGGCTTCCAGTACATCAACCCTACAGATAGTCCTGTCTTCAGAGAGACAGGGGGTGCTCCATGCTCACAACATTAATGACAGAGCTGCCCTAACCAAAATGATTAGCCAGAGATGCCACATCGACTCAAACGATTCAATTAATGTCCTATTAGTATTTCAACGTGATTCAAACTATTAGCTCTTTTTACAGTTTGAAACCATAATGTCTAATTTTCATCCCAGAGGTGAATTGTTCCAGAATGGCAATAAATAAATAAATCCAATGAGCCCTGTCCAGCCCAGCCCCTGTCCTACAATATGGGTGCGTTGTATACTCACGAATCCAGGTTAAGGATGCGGACCGGGGCAGTTGTGCCCTGGAACTAGCAGACTGCAGGTTTTATAAATACATACAGAAATAATTAAAATCTAAGGGGTTTAGAACGGTTAATCTCCTTTAAATAATCTCTGCCACAAAGCCTGTAAAGTCACTGCTGGCACGGTGCCCGCGTGGGACCGGCTGTCGGATATCAGGACAGCACGTGTGGATGGGAGCAGGGAGATTAGGAGGCAGCGCTGCCGCGGTGGCCCGGCAATGCTGCTCCCCCACAGATGGCTGCCTCGGGCACTGCCCAGGGGCTGGAAACGCCGGGGCAGGGCCGGATCCAGCGCCAACCAGCACCACGCCACTTGCTCCACCTGATTAAAGAGCGAGAAGGAAGCTTGATTAGGCTTCTAAATTTAGCAGGCTGGACGGGAGACAGCGGAGACAGCGGGAGCCGAGAGCGTTGCTGCCACTGCTCAGTTCACCTCAGCCCTTGCTGACTGCGAGGCAAATGCTGGCTGATATTTATTTAAAGGGATTCAGGGCTTTGGAAGTAACCTCTTTTCCTCTGCAGGCTTGAATCCAAAGCCCTGCGTGGTGGAAGAGATGTTGCACTTTTAATTGTCAACTATAATGGCTCAGAGCTGCCACTCTGCTTTTCCAGGTGTCCTCTTTGTAGAAACTGTCTTTTAAAGCCAACAACTGAGTGACCATGAGAGAGAAAGAAATCCAAAAGAAAGCAGGGAAAGCACCCTTGTGTGGGCTAAAGCAGTGCCTGTCCTGAACCCACGAGTCTGGTTCCCTCGATTTGGGCAAAGGCAGGCTCAGCTGAAATGCCCAGGAATGTCATGGCAGAGCTGGAGCACCGTCAGGGAGTCAGGGACGTTGTGGTATTATCATGACAACAGGCATAGTTGCAATAAAAGCCAACTCACAATGCACTGCAGGAGAAGCAGAGGAGCTGCTAACGGCCCATGGAGCTTTTTCTCCTTCAAATCAGTGAGGATAAAGACTTTGGAGACTCTGTCTTGGTCCCATAAACCTTCCTTGGCTTGGTGTGCAAAATCAGCACTTTCCACATTGAGACATTCTGAAGCATCCTCTGAACTCATTAGATGAGATCTGCATGTTATTAAGCCAAGCTGGAGAAAGCCTGGACTAGCAGGGAAGCTGAGTTCCAGTGGCCCACAGCCCTCAGCATGAAAGGCACTTTTTTCCTTTTCTCCTTTAGAAACACCCAGTGTCAGGAACCTTGCTCAGACATCTCAAAGCACCTGAGGATAGTGCTGTGCCCTGCAGCCTCCAGACAGCCTTTCCTTCCCAAGCACACCTGTTTCTTAAGGATGATGACTCCTCTTGGTGGCTAATCTGGAGAGGATGTTTGCACACTCACAGCCGTCTGCCAGAGCCTGGATCCTGCCCCGAAGTGGACCACTGCCAGGGAGAAGCCAACTGCATGTGTTGACTTAAGAAGCTCCTGTCTCATCACCTCAAAGGGTTGCTGTTTTTGTGACATCCAGCAGCCTTTTAGCAGCCTCTGTGAATTGTATTAGTAGCTTATTTACCATTTGTTATTTTATAAGGCATGAAGCTGCTTTTTCATTTGCTCATGCACCACCAAGTACAACTACACGTCAGACTCTGAAAACTCAATCTGTGATCACTGGGGCTGTTTCCCGATGGAAGAAAGGAGAAATAAATAGTGAGGGAAAAGGTTTATTGGTACTGCTTATTCACAGACAGGTTTCCAAACAGCTATTAATGAAGTGCCACTACTAAAGAAAAAAAAGGAAAAATATCTGGAGAAAATCGCCTCAGGACTTCAAACTGTATCAGTAACTGGGATTTCTCGATGGAGCCACAGTGCTATTAAAATACAGCTGAACTAAGTACTTGCAGTTTGGTCTGTCATTAGGTATTTAGTGAGATGCAAAATTGATCTTCACTTTAAAGGGCTCTTTCAAAGTCTAGAGGCAGCACTTGCTCTCTCCTTGTGCTGCATAATAGAGGTGTTCCTAATGAAATTCAGCAGGAACTGGAGGCAACCAGGGAAAGCCGCAGCCAACTTTATAACAGACAGATTTATGTTCAGGGGTGTTCTGCTCTTCGAATGAGTTATTCTGCACTGGGCAGGGATAACAGGTTCTCCATTCATGGGTTGTACAAGCATGGCAGAAGGTCAAGTTCCCTGGTGGTGCTGGGTCTGAGCCGAAGGCCGGGGCTGCCGTCACATCTGGGGCTGGGCCAAGCAGGTCTATCCCATTTCCTACTAAAGCAGCCCAGGGAGCCCACTGGGACCAGCTGGGCCTAGAGCTGGGCCCAGCCCACTCGAGCAGATGGCAGCTGCTGCTGGTGGCAGCCGATGAGGGGCAGTGCTGAACCAGTGACCTTGAGGTGAAAGGCTCCGTATCTCCCATTATCAATCCCCAGAGCCCCCTCCGGAGTAAGTGTTGATACATTAATCTTTCTGACTGATGGAAAGAAACTGCAAATATAACATTCCACCGGGGAATCTTTATTTATATTGAGCCAAAATCGTGCTTAAAAACATGAAGTTAAGGGCAGGCTTAGGTTTCAGCCTTCCATCAGAAACGTTTCTAGTTAATGCCACCCTTTTTCCCTTCCAAGTACCAAATTTAAAGAGCACATCATCACCTGTTAGTCTGAGCACAGCCTCAGTGTGGATGGCTGCAGTAAATAATAAACTGGTGTTTGTGTTTCCTCCTGTGCATGCTGTCCTCCTAAATAGTTTAATAACAAAGGAGTATATTTCCAAGCACTGCTGGAGTGCCTCGATGAAGCATGTGGTGTAGGATAAATACCTCCACATCAGGACACTTTTCAAAGCCATCAGGCAGAGGGGTCAGTCTGCTGTGGGTTTTTTTAAAACTGCACAAGCTAATGCTTTAAGAGTGTCTTGATGGAATCAGGGAAATTGGATTGTCCCCCCATTTGCTGGCCTAAAACAAACCTTTTTTTATTTATCCCATTAGAGGAACACAAGAGAAACCTTTTAAATGTCACTAAAATTTTCCCTGCATTGCAAAACCCAGTCAAAGGGTTTTAATTTTCCCCGAGACCTCTTAAGTAATGCAGTATGTCAAGATTTAATACCTTGTGTGTAGGGGATTGTCTGTATTCTGTGCTGCTTCACCAGGGTGACTCCATAGGGTCGGTCCTGGTCACTGGATTTGGTCCCTGTCAGCACTGAGCTGCCCGAACAGGCCACACCACTTCAGATCAGGTCTGCTGAACAAAAAGGCAAGTGAAAAGGAGCTGAGATGCAGCTTCCTCTGGACCAGTCTGGGACTATCAAAAATTCAGCAGTGCTGCTCATTCTCCAGTGATTTTGTTCTCTGAGTTAGGGCTCTCTGTTTTTGGCAAAGCCTGTAATTTTTAGGCTTTATTTACTTGTTTATAGGAGAACTAGGGAGAATTGGCAAGAGGTGCTTTTGTACATAAGGCTCCACATTCCCCTGGGATATTTAATATGACAAAGAGAGCAATATCACAGAGCCCTGGACTGCAAATTGTCAGTGCACAACACACTAAAGCACATCGGCTAAAGGTGGCAACAGGGCCACAGAGCCTTTGAAGGCTGGGCTGGTGCCCACTCCAACCTTGCTGTCCCACAGGCTGAGGGCAGTAATGCCAAAACAGCTTCTCACGGCCTCTGAGAGTTCATCTCACTTGTCAGCCAGCCTGGGAGCTACGGGTGATCTGACCTCCCAAAGTAATCCCAAATAGTAACATTTGCTACTAAAATACACCATTGTTTTGCTCCTATGGGGTATGGGAGTTCTTCATCCCTGCTGTCCACGTTTCTTTTTGCAGACAGTGAACATGTCATGTCACAGTGGAAGAGGACCTGGGATGCCAAATCATTTTGGGCTGAGTGTGTAATTCTCCCCAAGGCTATAAGCCTTGGAAAGCCTGATTTTGCAGAGAAAGGAGGAATTGGAGGGCAATGAGCATCCAAGCTGGGGTATGTGAGCCTCCAGTCTCTTGTGCCTGAATTCACACAGGTGCACTGAGAGCTGGGAAAGGTGCAGAGCCCAGGAGATTGAACAAGAGGAGGCACATCCCAGCCTCTCAACCAGTCACAATAAAACACAGCCCTGAGACCAAGACACTGCCTCCTGATCTTCCCTGTAGGGCTGCATAATCTATTTTACAAAATGTCAAAATCCAGCGCGAAAATTGGAAAAAGGGGGTAGGGTAAAAAGAAAAAAAATCAGACTGGCTGGTTATTGGACCAAGGGCTGTGTTAAAAGGATCAGGAGGTGGTGGGCCAAGCGGTGGGGGAGGGAATGGGATAAAGCAGTGGGTCTAATCAAATCAGTTTAAAAAGCTGCAGCCTCTCCGAGTTAACCTTGCCAATCAGGGAGCGAGCGGGAGCATGTCTGCGCACATTAACGTGGGAGCGCGTCCTTGAACCCGCCGCGTTCTCCGTCCTCCCCCACAGCCCACGCAGCCCGGGCACCCCACACCTCGGCAGACAGCCACAGAAAAGCCCAGGATTAGGCTTCCTCCTTAGCCTCGCTCAACTGTAAGTCAGCACGGCAAAGGCAGCTCGGATGCTTCCCTGTGATTAGAGGTGAGCCCACGGGATTAAGCCAGCAGGAGTTGGAGAAATGTTAAAAAACAAACAAACCAAAAAACAGGGAACAAAAGGAGAAGCCCTCCCATTGACAAATGCTGTTGCATTGAGCCTGGCAGCTGTGAGAGGCATTACTACTAACTTTCGCTAATGACTAAGGGCACTGAAGTCACTTTAAAATAAATATTCACTAGGAATTACACGGGTAATCTAAAGGGATTATCCTGCTGCCTTAACAGGTCCATAAACGAAACATTAAATGGTCTACACAAGTGTTTGCATTAATTTTGACCCAAATCAACCCTTTTGCTATAAGCCTTGGAAAGCCAGATTCAGTTTTGGAAACCATGTGTCTGCTCTGAGTTAGTGTTCTTAGAAATTCCCCCAGATCCTCTGTTTTCTGAAGGAAAAATAGGGCTGAGCTCTTGGAAGCCAGGAGCCTGCCAGCAGCCAGGGAAAGGCTTTAGTAGAAACGCACACTCAGAACATGAAGCAGCAAGCACAAATCCAATCTGCCACACAATCCAGTCCCTGTGGCAAAAGTATCCATGTTCAGAGTCTTGGCTCCAGCCTATCTTCCCTAGGGAGACAGGGAATGCCCAGCATGGGGAGAAGGACTTCTGCTATCGAGAGTGGGACAAACCCTATGCCTCAGTTTCCCCACCTATAAAATGGCAACATGTCATGTGCCTTCCAGCTGGGTCACTTGTCCCTGTGCCTCAAACTTCCGAAGGGGAATTTCAGCTGGATCTGTGTGTTTGGGTGAAGCTCAGAAGCTCATTCTCAGGCAGGTCAGGAGAGCAGGAGTTGAGGCCAGAGAGGCTGAATGATGAGATGAGAGCAGCATCTGTGCACCAGATGCAGCTCCTGAGAATAACTTCATTGTCTGTACCTGAAAGAGTACAGTCTAAAAACACACAGATGCCTTAAAGCCACCATATACAACGCCTAAATTGCATTTGAATCTGCAGATCCTATCAGACAGAAAGGGGGAATTAAAAAAATACATCAATGCTTCCTTCCAGCAGGTATTTCAGACCCAGACCTGGGAAAAGGACTCAGGATTTTCCCCCTTTCCCAGCCTGTGCTCTTGTAGAAAATTGGGAAAGTGAGAGACATGATCAGGCTGCTTGAAGCAAAAAAATATGCTATATCAATGGATCTGAAGTCCCTGAAGTCCTTCTGGGTCCTCTGTATAACTCAGGGAATAGATGAGTCAAACAAAATGGGAAGGTGGCAGGGAAAGCAGTCCAGAAAAAGCTCAATATTTAAAAAGCACACTATTACTGACGGAGGGAAGAAAAACATGTGCAACTTTTATATTTTCTAAAGACTTCTTCAGAAGTTTCTGGTTTTTTTTTTTTTTAGGTTAGAAAAAGCCATGGAAGTCTAACCTGGTAAAACCTAATTTCACAGGAAATCTTCTTTGAAAGCTTGGCAAAAGCTTGGCAAAGGAGTGGAAGTGCTGTCTAAAGGCAGTGTGGAGAAGTGCTCTAACAGCAGCATTTTAAACTCAAATGCCGGGCAAACAGTAAGAGCAGGTAAAGCCAGTTTTACACAGCCTCAAATGAAAAATCATCCCACTAAATGAGACTTCTTCCCTCTGAAATACATATTTTTATGAACTCCTGAATATATGCTAGAAAAAAATTAACAGATATAAACAACATCTGCATTTAAAGAAGATGGATTCTCCCCCTTACTTTTCAAATAAACAAATGGCCTCAAAGTTTTCTTTATGTACCATAAACAAATGATAAAGGGGAATACATCAACATCCTCCTCACCGAGGACACCTGAAGCCTTAAATAGGGATCCAGAGTATCTGCAGAGCATTGCATGCTTAAAATGGCAGAAATCACGTTTAGGTGTCTGTGACCAGCGAGCACCTGTGGGAATAACTAATATTGGCGGGTTTGTGCTGCAGCCACCAAGGATGTGAGTGGAAGGGGAGATATTTCAGCAGTCAGAGGCTTCTGCTGCAGGTGTCCTCAAAGCAGCAGGAAGGCTCCTGCCACGTCAAATATGGATATTCAGCTATCAGCTGATTCCAGAAAAGCTCCACCAGAAAGCCATCAATCACTCCAGGAAAACTCACCCTACTGCACATCCTGGTCATGTCACAAAGCCTCCTAGGATGTAAAGCAGAGTGGAAATGATGGCTCAAGGGCTTCACTCTATACTGGCTGCAGCAGCCCTGAACACCTAATTCCATTTACCAAGAGTTTATACAAGTAAAGGCCTTCAATGGGCTGCATCAATGTCTGCTGACTAATGACTACTGAACTTGGATCTACAAATGCACTGATCACTGTATTTCTCTGGGCTGATACAGGCAGCAAGGTAAGGAAAAGTTGGGCAATATCTGGAAACAAAGTTTTGTTTTATTTTCTTCCCAGGACACCTAAGGAGAATGGGTGATTGCTGACTTTGACTACCTTCCCTCAGGAAACCTTTTCTACAGAACTTCAAGTCCTGTAACCAGGTCTTCTAGTCCCCATACTCCTTTTGCTATTCTATTAATTGTTCTGCAAAACTTCCCCCACACCTCATGACCCTGTGAAGGGAGAAGTCCCCAAGTCCCTGTGATTTTTATGCAGTTGTAGCTGTCATCGAAGCAACTGTGCAACAGCATAAAATTCAAAGATAGACAGCTTCCCTGGGTGGCTTTTCACACCTTGAGTGCTCAGGAGACAATACCCTTCTCTGAGAGAAGGCACAGTACTGGGGAGAGATGGTACATATTAATTTCTAAAAGAGGATTTTAATCATGCAACGTCCTCTGCAGTCGCACAGAATTTAATCTCATTGCTGACAGTGGGTGATGGGGGAGCATGTTAAGTGGAAAAGTTGTATTCAAGACCTTCTTGCAGATATGTGCTACAGGCAGTCCCTTGGGAGGAGGAAAATGACCCAAACCTATCTCTGTGGCTGCTGACCACCCTGGCCTGGAGCCCCCACGGGCCCCATCCACTCACAGAGCAGAAATACAGATGCATTCCCAAAGTTCTGCACAAGGTTCAAGTACCCGTGGTTATACAGTTAGCATTTATCAAACCTTACTTTCCAAATATTGATTTATTAATCTATGCAAGACCCAGGGATATATACACATACTATTCCCATGCTGGGTACAGAGACTGAGACACACAAAAAACCCTCACTGTCTGACTTGCTCAAGGTCAAACGAGGCAAACAGCCCACAGGCAGGATTAGTTTCCGGATGCTGAGCTCCCAGTGCTATGCTGTGACTGTCAGGACACAGTGTCCTTTTCCACACTAAGTCTTCCCTCTTCTAAAGTCTGTCTTCACCTAAGTTTACATTTAAGGACACTCAGTGATATGGGAAGGAAACATTGAAGTTGAAAACTGTAAGCTGAGAACTCAGACTCTCCCAGCTGCTATGGAGACCCACCATGACTGGGTTGGCACCTGCTTTTGCAGAGTTCTCTTCAGTCTTCTTCCTCTTCTACTGAGGAACACTTGCAGGCAGCTCAACCACTCTTGGTCAATGAAACAATTAAGTGTTCAAGACAAAAATCCAAAAGGAATTAATATAATTTGTTTCACCGGTTTTTAACGGGACCTTAAAGCTTACAGAAGAAGTTGTACTTGGAATCATGAAATAATTCTTTTTTAGAAGCTTCCATGAGAGCAAAGAATGTTGGTGAGAATCAATGACTAGGATGGGTGAAATCCAATGCTTTTTTTCTCCACTAAAATAAAAAATACTTCCCTAGTATATTCAAAGTTAGGACACTCCAAGTGATGACCCAACAGACTACAATTCCATAAAATCCCTACAGATCAATGAAAAAGAATGTGTGTTTTCAAGCAGCACACATCTGACAGCTACTTTCTAAAGCAAGTCAAACAACTGAACAGGTGAGTCACCCTAAGCATCCTTTTGAGGAATTAGATCAGCTTTGGACTCCTAATGGATAAAAATTAAGTATGAGACAACATATTTACTAGCTTTAAAATCCCAAGGAATTGGAAAGAATGACCAGTGCTTTTGCATAAAACAGACTTGCTTGGAGTATGAGAGGACTGTAAAAAGTGAAAGCATCTGAGTGATAAATGCAGACTAAATCTGAAGGACTAGCTTTTAGAAGACAAGAAATTAGTAGAATCCTGCAGAACCTAGCAGGAAAATCATGTAAAGGCTTTAGGCACACTTCTCTGTGATTTATGCTGCTGAATGCACGGGATGTTCTGTCCACTCTCAGCTGGCCTGAACACAGGAAGTGTTGCTGCTCTGGCAGCCAAAGTCAAGCCCAAAATCTCAGGATAGACAACAGACAGCATGAAAAAGAGGATAAAACTTTATCCTAACAGTGAATGCTTAATGACAGAATTAAGGCCTATATTTGGTCCTCGTCTTTCTCCAGTTGTTCCTTGCTTTTCCTCCTGAAATCCTTGATTTTTGTTAACAAAACCTGAAGAGAAAAGTTGACTACCTGAATGTGCCAGACATTGTCTCCTTTAAGTAGTATGTTATTCATAAATACAAATAAAATTCTATGTAGCTTTTCCTTTCAAAAGCAAACCCACCATATTTATGATGTGATTTTAATTTATTTTTAAGAAGCATTTGAAAATTTCCTTGTAAAGGTTTCTTTAAAATTAAATTCTAATTCCATTCAGATGTACTTGGGCACAAGACAAAACAAAACACCTAACAGTCTAACAGAGAAGAGATGTTTCATTTGCTCCTTTCTATCCTGATTCAAATGTAAAAATTAAGAAGGTTAATAGAGTAGGTTAAACTACATAATTAAGCAAACGTGGGCAGACATGGTGTACCTGATTAGCAAATGAAGAACTAAATTTACCAGAAAGGCTATATTTAGCTGCAAATGAACAGATTTTAATGACTACTAACCAATGAAAATCAACCTGTCCTTAGAAAAATAAGCAAGAACTAGATTTAAATTGATTATTAAATCAATTAAATCAATCTAACCTGTCAGAATCTTCCTCATTAGCCACTGCTGGATGCAGAGCTGCTGCTCTGTGGTATGGCCACCCAGCAAAACACAAAATGATGCAGTGCCAAAGGTACAGTGATACACAGCACCTTCCCAGCACATCCACCCAAAATTACACCACAGGCTCACAAACAAGCCTATCCACTAAGCTCAAATAAGCACATCTACTAATGCATGAACCCCATTCATATGTCCTATTTTCCTATATTAAACAAATATTAAAAAAAGTGGGTCCCTGTAAGAGCCTGAACCATTTTGAGAGTCTGGCGAAGCCTGACTGACTTTCATTGCTTAGAAAAAAAAGTGTTTAAATGTAAAGCAACTGGTTGCAGCATTGTGGGATTAGTTGGATGAATCCTTCTGTGGATATAATCAGCTTAATGGCAACAAAGATCACAGTGCAGTTAGTGCAGCTGTGACACTCGGAGCATTTCATTGAAGGGGAAGGTTTGCACCAGGCTGGAACAGTCCCTTTTTATTTCCAGCCTCTTTCCCTCTCTCTCTCTCTCTCTCTCTCTCTCTGCAGTCAACATCCCCATCAGCTCCATTAGCATGAAAGAATTAAGGAGGGAAATGGGTAGGGTGGAGCAATTTACGTCTGTGGGTCAGCATACTTACACAGCGCCATATAATTCAATTAAATAGACAAATAAAGTGGTGCCAGTTGTTTTCCAAACTCAGGTTAATTTTAACTTAATTCCCACACTGCTGTGGGCCAAAGGGCTGTCTGAGGCTGCCTTACACATGGCTAAATGGCCAGCTGTCTGTTATGGAACAGAATGCCGCAGGAGTCCTTCTGCTCTTCTCTTAGGATGCTCTTATGAGCATCCTTACTCTGAGGATATTCTTAGTATCCTCATCTTCCCACAAAAAACCTTGAACTTCAGACTAAAACTGAAGACTTGATTCCCCTAATTACAGCTCTATTTGCACTGGCAAATTAATTGCTTTATATTATACCTTTTCTCACTGTTATATTGCAAAAACACCCCAAGTAGAACATAACAGATGGGGTATTTTAGCTTGTCCCGTAAGAAATTAAGAAATGTTATTTTCTAGACTTCTTAAATAAGAATTCCATCATTAAATCCATTGATCTACCTAGCACAGACAGCACTAACATTTACAAAAAATAAGCAACTAAATCCTAATTTATTTACCACTAATTATTCTCTTTCTGGGTTTTGCTTCTTCCAGGAAAAATCCCCTGAGATGCAGGTGAATGCACTAATGACAGAAAACAGCTGAGGATAAATACAGAAGATCCACAAATCTAGTCTACAGAGGAGACTGATGGATATGGCAAAAGTAGGAACACCTTAGGAACAAGCTGATTGCTGTAGAGTTTTGCTAAGGTCTTCCCTCTCAGCTGGCACCACTCAGGCCTGTGCAGGTGCACTATGGAACAAGACCTGTGAAGGAGAACTAATTTCCATTTGCAGAATAAAGACCTTTTTCAGTACCACAATGTTTCGAAGCCTTTAAAATAAGTCAGTGCTTGAAGATCCACTGCACTTTCCATAAATAATGCAAGCATCCCTCCTCTGCCTCAGCCAAAATTTCCTGTCTCCAAAACATCGGTGCAACACCCCGCTGTCAGCCTCCCCACCTGGAATACTTGCACTTCAGCACTTCTGCATGGATATAATTTGTGAAGTGCTAGGCAAATAAGCACACTCTGAATTAGGAAATGTTATTGACAGACTACCTGGCACGAAGCTTTGAAGCCCACCAGGAACGTCGGGAGGCCAGATCTGCACGTGTCAAGTCCATCACCTTAGGAGGCTTTGAAAGTTTTGCTTTTTGTGATGCTACAAAATGCATCTCCAGAGCCATTATATGAATTAGTTGGAAAGGGGTAGGGGGGAAGGAGGAGTAGCTAAGAACAGCAATACACCCTATGAGGACACTTAGAAGCATCTGGCTCGGAGATATTAAGAAAGGAAGGAAAAATTAATCATGCCGGCTGGGAAAAAAAGCCTGGCATCAGCACAGCCACCTTGTCATAAGGCAGATATTAATAATGTGAACCCCCAGGGAACACTCAGACATCTGAAAGATCCACTTGTTGGCTCTCACTGAGCAGGCAGGTTTAACTGATGCCTCTTTGAAACCTTCTAAATCTTATGCTAAAACACTGCTTAGGATTTTTAAATTTTTTTTTTTTTTTTTGCAGCAGCAGAACAGAACTTTCAGTGCTAAAGATCAGATATTTCCTGCATTTTTCTCTTTTTCCTAAATGGTATCAAAGAGAGGACACTTAACATTTTGTACACCTGTAGATCAGCTGCCCAGTAGCTACAAGGGACATGGGAGAGAAATGGAGGTGCAAACTGGTTGAGTGTTTTGAAAAGAGAAGAAGCAAAGAGGCTCTTGCTGGAACAGGAAAAACCACACCTGGCCAGGACACCACAACTTAAATATTAGATTAGATTAGGGTTAGAGTAGGATGTAAATTTGTGGCAGCAACAATAACTAGGACTCATATTTTCAAGAGAATTTATTAAGCCAACAAAATATGGTGAAACCCTCATTTTTTTGTGCCTTGTTACTTCTCCAGAGCTGTAGCAGTGTTTCCTGCCTAACCCACTGAAAGCCAACATGATAAAGGAACCACTGATCTTCCTGGATTTGGTAAATGAGGAGTGTTGCTAAAAGCACACCAGGCACACCCAACGTTGTATTTCTGATCTCTCGGACCATCTGTGACTTGCTACAACTCCAGATTCCCAGGACACACAGCTGACTCACCTGAGTGTAGCACCAGCTACAAACCAAGTGTCTCAAAGAACAAATGATGGTGGAAAGGCACTGATCTGGCTGTTTCTATGCTATTTGATGATGCAGGAGATGCTACCATTGAAGCTAACAAGAAGCCACATCAAACACGACCGGTTGTGGTTGGCAAATCCAGATGGACAATTCCCCAGTTTGGGAATACTGCTCAGAAACGCTTTGTTTAGAAACAGCAAACTCCTATGTTTAACTGGAAGATGTTGTCCAGGAGATCAGAACTCTACTAGGTGTTTTCAGCAGCCAGGCACAAGATGGAAAGCATCATCCATCCAGAAATGTGTGCCATTGTCTGCTTGAATCAGAACCAATTTTGCAACTGGGTGACTGAGTTTTTAAACCACCCTATCCCAGAAGGAAACATTTTCTGCATGGGGTACAGCTGTGATACATTCCTATGCAAATGAAGCAATTTTCTCTTTTTCTCTATGAAAAGTCTCCCATTTCTTCTCCATCATTGATTCTTCCTCCCAGAGGACTTGGTAAAACGCAGCACTTGCAGGGTTTTTTAAACTGATCCCAGCAAGAGATCAGCCTTAGGACACAAGCCAGTAAAAGTCCCGTTGACTTAAGCAAGGAATTCACCTGTTTATCCTTTGCCAGAAGTCCTCAGTAATGACACCTTACCATCCTTTAAATCCTCAGTAAGACTCCTTCTGCCATGACCCTCTGTGTCTGGCTGGCATCGCTTGCGGAAGCCATGAGCCAAGAATACAATTTTTCTGCTGATCTCTGTTTTGTTCTCTTACTTCCATTCACTCAGCCTTTCCATTTGCACTACCTGTGGCACTGCATCTGATGCCAAAATGATCTCTTTGGGATAGGGATGGTCTTTGCTCTTGCTTAATGCCTTGACTTATAATTTAAATGGGCACAAGGGGAACACTTGAACTGACAGGCAAAACAAGATGATTAAACCATGTCTAAATGATTAGTTTATATAATTTTCCATTTTTGACTCAATACACATTTATAACCTTTACATTGTGGTTTATCCCAACTGACTGGGCTTAGCAAGTTGCTTCTTTCCAGCTGATGAGAGCAAACTGACCACATCCACGCTTAACTTTTCCATTTGAGAATTAAAACGAATTATTCAAAGTCACCACAGCTCTGAGTTTTCCTGCTGCTGTGAAAGATCCAGATCAAAACTGCCTCCACAGCTTAAATGAACCTCTTTTACTCTGCAATTAGCACTGGAGGTAAGGGTGTATGTGATCACTTCCCATCACTCCAAAACCAAGCCCTTGGTCATTAAGCTGTGAAAAATGGATCATTTGCAATTGCTGAACCGTAACTTTACAAATCTCTTCTGAGTCTGACCACTGGAATTCAAAGTGTAATGCTCAATTTCATACCACTTCAGAAGCCAAATTACCATGTAATCTGTGAGCAACACTTGAAAATATCCCCACAATAGCTGCAGGAATAAGATGTCACAGAGAAGGGAACCAGGCAGCTTTGGCAGACCTGGCTTCTGACTCAGATTTCATCTGCACAGTTCAAGCATGATTAAAACTGGAGTTTAAAAAAAAACCAAAAAACAAACAAACCAAAAAGAAAAGAAAAAAAGAGTCAATTGAGATTTCCTGAACACAGGTAACCTGGCCTCTGGCTGAGACCCAGCACATGTCAAAGTTTCTCTGTAGCATGTTCCAGTCTATTGCTTTCTGAAATACTTTGCCTGTCTTCCTTCTGTTAGATAGTAAGCCAGTCCAAACTCCTTCCTTCCTGTTTTGTTCATTAATCCCGACCTGGATTTGACAGCTGTGCTGAAAGAGAGGCTTTCTGATCCAATCACCAAGCCACGGAAGGAAAATGCCCACAGATTGAGCTGGAGCTTTCCTCCTCTTCCAACACCTCACACACACAAACACAAAGCTCAGCACTAACCATGCTCAGCCTCGCTGCCAGCAGCAGGGACATGTGGGGTTTGCTCCACCAGACCTCCAAACCAGTGCTGGATAAGAATAACCTTTAACTTTATCCCCATCCCTTTTCCCTGCCTCACAAAAATACTGCTGGATATAAAGGCAGGAAATATCACAGGGAGGGGGAAAAAATCAATTAAAAGAAATTTGCAAACCATTGTGTTAAGAGTATCTAATTTAAAGCAGCCACGTTTTATCTGCAGGGCAAGTTAATTGCAGCACTATTGTGGCACTAACATAGTGCATCACAGAAGGTGACAACATTTTTAAGGGTATTTATTGTGAGCATGCTAAATTCAGGACTGTACCCCACAAATTAATTTACAAGGGTGGCAGAAGTCAGCTGGCTAGAGCTGCTATTGCTAATAGCTAGAAAAGACCCACTTAATCACTTTGCATTTTTATTTGCAGAAGATAAAGAAACATTTCTTTCACTAATAGTTTCATGCTTGTTTCATCTCATTTTATTTGGACTGCAGGATCTGTTTAATTTAATTTCATCAGTTTTCTAAGGTTCTTAAAAGTACCATATTTTTATAATCTTGTTATATCCATGAGATAAAAAACGATTATTTGCCCCACCATCTCCCAAAAGGGAAACCACGGCAGAAAGAAATCAAGTGACTTGTTTAAGGTCACGCTGGGATTCTGTAGCAAAACTGGAGAATTAGAAACCTGAACCTGACTTTGAAAAGAGCCATAAAGAGAATTCCTTCACTGAATCCACAGATATTCTACAGATCTGGGCATCTACTGCTATGTTTTTAAATAACATATATAACTGTGGAATCCCAGCTCTGAATGAACAGATCCTGTTATTCCTCTCAGATTAAAAAAAAAGGCAAATTCTCTCACCTGCTTCACAAATGTGGCTCTATGAAAAAGAAAAAAAGGTGATGTTCATATTTTAATTTATTTTTCTCCTAAACCTTAGCAGAGCCATAACTCAAGCTAAAGTGCAATATCAAAATTCTGTAAATTGAAGATGTGTTGCTCACAAGATCTTGCTGTTAAGTCATGAATAGTTCAGTACTTGGATTTTTCTGTTAGTTTTTATATAAAGCAAAATAAATCACATGATCCCTTCTCCCCTTGATGACAATTACCAATGCAGTTTTGTTTGCAGTGTTTAATATCCTCAGGAACCTTTTGCTCTTGTACAGGCTGGGCAGAAATGAAGCAGGAGAACACAAATAATCCAAAAGGAATCTGGAGAGTGAAACTACTAGCTTAAAAGGAGGAGGTTGTGCCATGGATGGGATATGAATGAGCAAAGTAGTATATAGTAGAATAGCAAGCAGTAGATAATAACAGTAGTATATAGTAAAAGCAAATGTATGTATATATATATATCTCATATATATATCTATTTGTATTGAACAGTTGCCTTGTTTGCTGCATTCTGTCCACACAAAGCAAATGTCCTGCAGTGAAAAAGAAGAGATGTTTTCCAGAGACAGTTTCAAAAGGGTGTGAGGGTACAGAAGTACCATTTATGCACACAGCAAAACCAACAGTTACTCATCACCTTAAAACCTGACACCTGACCAGCCAAGGTTTTTGCCCTACACCTCGAAACCTGACCTGTGGAGCCAAAGAAATTTTCTGAACATTTCTGGCAAGCTGGACATGAACAGATGCTTTAGACTTGTGCAGTGTTAATGGGAGGAGCAGGTGTGTCAAACTAAGTCCCTGGCTGCATCCAAGCTGCGGTTTCCATCTCTCTTCCAAGCTGTGTTGAAGTGCATTGGCAGAACAACATCCATCTGGGATGTGTCGAGTGCTGACCACAGCAATATTTGTCCTCTGCAAAGAGGATATGAGCAGAACAGTCCAATCTGCATAAACATTGCATTAATAAAAGCCTAGGTGAAGATTGCATTTTAAATCTGAACTCCAGCCCATGGAACTGCTTATTTCCAAGTTCAGAGAAGCTTCTTCAGTTGCTGGTATTGAGCAATATTTCAGTGCCCTCTCCCAGGGAAGGCCATGTGCACAGTGCAAGGCCACGGATCCCCGGCCAGAACCTCAGGCTTCCTCTCTGGTTTGCGAGTTCAGGCAACACTCAAACTCATGCCATGCTTGGGCAAGGTCTTGGGAAACCAGCCATCCTTAGCACGTGCAAACCCCTTTGAACAGAACATTTTGGAGGTCACAGCAGACACTGGATGCTTTTCTGAAGAACAGGCAATGCCACATCTGCCTCTGCTGGTTTCCCTCACACTACAAACCTACCTTAATGATTATTTACACTTCCCTCTTCCAACCTTCCTCTCTCCTCCTATGTAAACGTGCTATAAATACAGACTTGGCATAAAGCCCATCAATCCATGGCTCAGCTTCCCCTGATCCTAAAGGTCTTTTTCTGGACAAGCTGTGATTTAGCTCCAAGTTCCTGTAAACTGAGCAACTTCTTCCAGCCTCCATCAGCACTAATGTGACACTTGCCCTTGTGCTACTGATGAGTCACCTGTACCTTGAGAAACCAAATTTCAGCATGACTCATGTGGACTTCTATATGGACATTCTTCTCTTGAGGGTCCCATGAGATCTTTAAGAGCTGTTTGGGCTTTTGGAGGTAACACTAGCAAAAGTCATCCTCCACTGTACATGCCACGGGACTTTGCCCTGAACAAGACCAAGACCTCTGGCCAGTGTCAGATAATCCGTCACTATAAGCTACTTGCATCCAAGCCAGATATTTATTGCTATTGATCTGCCTGGTCCCAGCAAAAGACTTTTGTTCTCCCAACCCAGGACTTTGACCTCAATTAAGTTATGAATTTCAATCCGATAGACTGCTCCACTTACCCTGCTGCTCTCCCTGACTGGATTAATTAGAATTAGCTAGGCTGGGAGTCACCCCGAGCGCCTCATGGATCATGTTATTTTAATAATAAATAAGAGACAGCAGCAGCATACAAGGAAGGATTTTGAAAGATTGTTCATCCAAGAGCATCATTCAAGACCTGCCAATACTAATTTCTCTGAGTTTGATTACCTCATTTACTTCTTTTTACTTCTATTCATTAATTGAGTTTTATCCCCCATTACTTCAGCTCCCCAAATGTGCCCTTCCTATAAAGGAACCAGACACACGTTTTGCTGTTACAAAGTTTTATTACTGCAGCTCATCAAAAGTATAGTTAGCAGGAATGGAATAGTCATTAAGCATTTAATAATCTAATAGTGCTGAAAAAAAAAATATAATAGGGGAGGGGGAAGGGAGGGAGAGGGACAAGACAGGCCTGTCTATTGCCACAAAGTGTGCACTGAGGGCTGGCTATACAGAGTTTATTGGCTGGTGGACAAAACTAAGCATCTTCCAGAAGGTAACATTCAACACTGGAGAGAATGCATATATCCATCAAGGTATTTTCTGACAGTACAATAATGCCTTTGGAACAAGCCTAAAACTGGTTGAATATCAAAGGAATTTCATTGGCAAGGGGAAGTTTCCGAACTAGTGAGTCGGGGCCTGATAGCTGCATTATCCTTATTATTTCCTTTTTCCTATAAAAGCAATTACACACCTGAGGATGTCAGGCTGTCCAGCCCTGCACTAAAATGGATTGTCTTGGTCAGCCATGTCACAGCCATACTCCGGAGCTATTGACCCATAAATGAACACTTATTTGTCATGCTCATTTTAATGTTTGATTGGCTGGAACAGCAGAAACAGCAGCATTTAGGTGATGCAAGTTCACCAATTTTTTCAATGCTGGTACCCAGCCTGCAGACAGGCGCCTCCTAACTCAAGAACAAATGCCACAGATAACCTCAACCTCAACCTCACCTTTGTGGAAGTTCAGGCCTTCATTTTATAACAAACTTTTATTCCAGGCAAGCTGAGCATTGCTAAAAGAGGAGGGAAGACTCATTCCAACATGGAATGTCTAAGGTGGGACAGTCCATTGGTATGTTAGATAAACTAAAAGATTACTCCGAGATAGGAATGACTTGTTTTGTTACAAAAGAAAGCAACTGAGTAGTTTTTCTGTGACAGGCAGAGGGAGGATGGCACCATGCAATTGCTTCCCTATGCAGGCAAGCACCACCAAGACTTCTGCTATCCCACACGAGTGGGGATGCCTGTTCACATGGATTTCCAAAAGCCTTTGGACACACCCTCTCACCAAAGACTATTAAATGATGCTGTCATAGAGCAAGAGGGAAGGTCTTTGCTTGAGAACTGATTACAAAATTAGAGATTGAATAGGAGTAAACAACCAGCTTGCAAAATTGTTGGTGAGAGCTGGAGCCTCTGAGGGATCTGTGCAAGGGCCTGGGTTGTTCAGCCCACAGAAGTGAACAGGTGAAGCAGGCTGGGAGTGAAGCATCCAAGTCCTTTAAACCAAAAGCTGCCTGCAAAATGCTACAAAAGGATCCCAAGGTGGCAGGGTGAAAAGCCTGCAGATGAAATTCAGCTCTAATAAACACCAAGTAATGCACATGTGGAAAAACAATCTTCAGTCTAAATCCAGAACAATGGGCTCTGAACTAGCTATTACCTCTAAGGAGACAGATCATGAGTTATTACAGACAGCTCTATAACACCAGGTCAGCATTCAATAGCAGTTAATAAAAGACAAACAACAAGCAAGCATTGCAGGGAAAAAAAAAAGGGAATAAGAAAACATTACTGTATTGCTTCATTATATCTCATCTTGCACTTACAGCTTGGGCACTGAGAGAAGTGTTGCTCCCTTCATCTCAAAGCAATAAGGAAGAACTAGATATGATCCAAAGAATGACAAGTGGCAAAGTTACTGAGCAGCTTCCAAATGGGGTAGGATTAAATAGATAAAACTCCTCAGTCTGAAAAAGAAGTGATCAAGGGGAATTCAAGGAGGCCAATAAAGTCAAAAGCAGGACAGAGAAAGTAACTGGGGAAACAATTACTGTTTCTCATTACACAAGAACGATGGGCTCTCACATGAAATTATCATGGCAAGTGCAAAGCAAATGCACAGCTAAACTACAGAACTCCAACTTGCATAAAGTTTGGGAATTCAAAGACGTATGAAAGAAATTTATCAAATAAAAATCCACAAGTGCAAAGATAGTACCAGTGGTTCAGGCGGCTCCAAGCCACAGATTCTGGGAAATTAAATGAAATTATCACTGTATGCTTATCTTACTCTGTTCCCTAAGCATTCACTCTTCCCTGCCACCGGAGACACGACTCTGAGCTAGAAAGTCTCCTGCACTTACACTGTTCTCATGGATGCAGAAGTAACATGTACAAGTTGAGAAACAGGAACCTACTAAATTAGCTTTGCCATTTTCAGTGCTGTTTTGCCACTTACAATCCATGGAGCTATAATAATGAAAAATCTTACTTAAAATCTAACCAAAATAAGCTTGAAGAGTTATTGCCCCAAGATCTAAAGCATTAGAACAATTATATTTAGCAAAACTTAACAAAAGTACTTTGTACTGAAGACTGCAAATTTGAGATGCTGCAATGATTTACCTAGAACTGGGGTTTTTTTGTTGTTTTTTTGTTGTGTATGGACTTGTTTGGTTTTGGTTTTTAGAGCAAACTGGAAGAAACAACTGGCAACAACAGATACATGCAAAATTTCATTTGGAAATTAAAGCCAGGCTTTCTCAAATTGAGAAGTCCTCAGGGAGAAGGGGAATGGCCAAACTTCCTCAAAACAGGGAAAGCTTTTCCGAGAGGCTGATAGCAAAAGAAGATGTTCTAGGAACCATCTCTCCTGATCAGTGAGTAGCTGATGGCTTGGTGGTTCCTCTGGCAGGGAGGGGTGATGCCAAAGCCATAGGAAATGAAACAAGGCTGGAGACCATTCCTAGGGTGATTAGAGACCATTCCTAGGGTGATTAGAGACCATTCCTAGGGTGATGTGATCACCTGAAGAACCAGCTTGGCTGCCAGTAGTATCCTGTTTGCAGTTAACCAAACACCTTAATGAGGGGCTAAGGCGTTTCCAACAATGACCTCAGGAATTACAGGTGTTTTAACACATGCTTATTTCAGAGATGACCCTGAGACCAAGGGCCATGGGGCCATCCCATGTCCTCCAGGGGAGGCATTCAAGGTTAGGCTCTTTCCTGCCTCCACAGGGACAACATGATGACAGTGGGGAGTAAGATACCTGTTTCTCCTCCATGGTGCCACCTGCACTGACCTCAAAGCTCACTGCTGCTCCTGGCTTCTGTCTACCATGAGCATTGACAGAGCACGTACCACAAAGAGCTGTGCTGCTCAGGCATGCAATCAGGCACAAGGCCCCTGAGCTAAAACTGTGTGCCTTCTGCCAGTCTGCATTCCTGCCCCAGCACTGGCCAAAGTGCCTCCTTCTGCACAGCCTACTGCACAGTACAGGGTGATGGCCACAAGCCACTCAAATGTACTGCTGTCCTCGGTCCTGGCTTTTTAAACCCTGTGTTTTGATTACCCCAAAAAGCAGCTTCAGACTTTGAGGGAAAAGCAGCAGAAACCACTGCAAGTTTTTTCAGGACCAGCTCTTGGATTTCACTTTTCAAACACTGCTTTTGCAGGACACAGGAGCCTGCAGCAGTTCCTGACTGGTGAGCTGCTTTGCAGGCAATGCTGCACGTGGGCTGCCTGAGCAAGGGTGCCAACTGCTCTGCTGCACCAGCCATGGAGCAATAATTCATCTGTCTACAGGGAGCAGAAGAAACAAAGACTGGACATGTCAAGCTGGAAGATAGGAAGAAACATTGCTAAAAAGCCCAGCCTGGACAAGCAGAAGGAAACACCCCATCATCTGTACAACCTATGGTTAGTGTTGATGAGGTGTCTTCAGAAGCTAAGGAGCAAACCAGGGATAAATCTCTGCCTTCCCCAGCATATATTTAGAGTGCAAATGTTTCTGCTGAAAAGGACTTTTCTCTCAATAGGTAAAAACAGCATCTGCTGAGTGGTAACCATTTAACATTCAACCTGCTGCCAATCTACATTCCACAGAGAGACCCACAGGAGAGACATGGAGCTGTGCCACTTGTAATAACTGTGTGACTGGCACCATGTCAATGCTTTAATGTAGAATGCTACCCTCTGTCACTAAGCAGATCTCTCCTTTCTTTTGGCTAATGGCTTTCACACCCACTGGCAACAGTGTCAAGACTGAAGGGGTATGAGGCTGCAGAGTCTTCGGAGAGCTGCTTGACAAAACTGACCATGGAAATACAGAGACAGGAATCGGGATGGGGGGTGGTTAAGGGAGAAAGGACACTACTGTGGTTAATAAATCTACTCTCATTGCTTTGCTTTTCATCTGTTTAGTGTCCCCATGTGTTTGCCACTGTAGCTCCCTCCTACAGCAATGGTCAATTCAGCAGTACCTGTGACATCCTTTGCTTGCTGTGAGCATAGCTATGCCAAAGCCTGTGCTGCAGTATCAGGTCCAGGACAGGACCCTTCCTGGCTTTATGAGCCAGGCTTTTAGTATATTTAGGGAGAAATTGATCCTAGGGACGTTAACAGCAAGGGCATGAGGCTGTCGCGTTCCTATTTAATCTCATCCAGGTTTAGAAAATGGTCATAACAGCAGAGGACTTTGGCACCTGGCACCCTACCCCAAGTGTGTTTGCATTCCCCATCTCTACCCCAAGTGTGTTTGCATTCCCCATCTCACTGGGGAGGGGGAAAGATGTGTGGATGCAGCCTGTGGCCTGTGGTCCTTGGTCACAACAGTCAAAACATCCACATGAGTTTCTTCATCTCCCTACAGGCACAGAATCATGAGGGCATGAGACGTGTTCGGTGCAGGAGGCAGGGAAGGGACACATGTTTGCTGAGACCAGCTTAATTTTTAAATATCTACATGCCTCCAATGCAAGACCCTTACTGTGAAATCCAAAAGAACAAGTCTGCAAAGAAAAAAAAAACAGGCATGCAAGCAGGCCTGACTATTCCTTGCGTCTTTTTATCCTACACAGACACAATCCTTTTAAGAGTCAGGCAGGAAAACACAAAACCCATAGAAACACACAAAACCAACAGACCACCAATCTTAGCAATCTTCGACATACCCATAATTTCTACTTCATTTTTAGCTAATGGTGGAAATTAGTCTTTGGATAGTTGATAAAAATCAACCTGTCTCTGCTGGGTTAGTACTGTGATCTGTGGCCCAGCAACTACTTCTAGTACAATTGATTTTCCTTTTTGGCAACCAATAGGCCAGTCAATAATAATGTTGTTTGAGAAGGATTGAGTCATGAGGGAGATGAACCCTCCCTGCCATTTATTATGTTTGTATTGTCTTCATTTGAAAAGGTTTTTTCTTTTTTTTATCCCCAGTCAGTGAAGGTATTACAAGGGGATGGCTGCTCCATGTCTCCAGGAGCCCTCTGACTCACCAGTGTTAGGATGCAAACAGAGGAAATTCAGGAGCTGGGAGAAAGACTGGGGAGGCAGTTACTCCAAATGTCTTAAAAAAAAAAAACAAAAAAACCAAAAAAATGCCGATCTAACTCAAAATATGCTGACAAGCATCACCTCAGTGCATTAATGTGACTGAGCAGCCTCGCATGAATTGGTTATGAGATACAAATCCAACACTGGCACCAAAAATCAACCAATGCTCTCTGCAGACAGCACAGACACCAGATGCTTTTCGCTGAAATTATTACTATATAGGAAAGAATAAAATAAACCCTACATATATAAGAAAGAGATTTCTTAACCTGTTGATTTTCAGCTTTGGTCTCAAGCTTCCCTCTCAAACACCTCATGGGTCCATGAGTGACCATTGAGAACTTGTTGACCAGCAGTTTAAAGTCTCAGTGCACTGATCTGCACTTTACCAGGAAAGTGAAAAGTCAGCAAATAAAAATTGAAGATCAGTTACAGCTTTTTTCATCCTTTTAGTTGTAATTACAGAAAAATTTCAGCACAGAAAATTATTACCATAACATCGATAATTGCACAATGACGCAGTTTAAAAATAATAAAATGTTTAGACATGGTTTAAACTCAGCTGCTCTACCACATAGATATGTACACAGCCCTTAATTGTCCTGTGTGTCAAGTGATACAGTTCCCTTTACAACTCACAATATTTATGTTAAGACTTGCTCACATGGCCAGGTAGACTTGAAAAGCTTTATCAGAGTAAGCTGAGCTGTTTAGCACCACTCCAGGATAGTTCCCCATACACTCCCAAGGTCATGCCATGGACACATGGATTATTACTTTGGAGTAAGGAGTACCCACAAATGGAACAAAATGCAGCCACAGGAAGTCCAGGAGGAAAGTCTATGATCTATATCCCCCAAATACACTACAGAAGCTCCTCTGAAAGCTGCTTGAGCAGCACCTCACATCCAGAAGATGCTCCCTCTATAGAGGAACAGGGTTTTCTTTGTTGCTCATCCTCTGCAAGGAAAATTTGTGTCTTTATATGTTTTAAAGCTAGAAATGGATGTTATAATCATGTTGCTGAGCTCCTTCATAACTGTTGTGTTACCATTGTGTTATGTGTAGTATCTTTTACCTTAACATTATGTTACCAACTGTTATGTTGCTGTTTGAGGCAAGCAGTTCCAGTGATGGAGGCTGTTCTCAGACTGAACCCGAAGCTCTGGGTATTTCCAGCAGAGCTCCAAAACGCCATCCCACCACCCACTTTGACATAGCCTCTGGCACTGAAGATTTAGGTAATTCAATTACACAAATGTCCCTTCTCAACAAAGCACAGCAGCCTGTTGCCTTTCTGTATCCCCTCGCCCATGGCAATTGCTTTACCACCTCTTTTCAAATGTGCTATTAGAGCTAATTATGAACAAGCAGAGCATTCAGTGGCTGCAGCTTTTCAGTGACATTAGTGAACCACCCTTTGGAAACTGCAGCACCACTGTTAAAACAAAAAAGGCACAGGCACTAGATAACTGCAGTCCAGGGGCATGGGGTTATTCCCAGAATTAAAGTGGTTTTGAACATGCTACAGGAATGAGCAGAGCCAGAAGACCTCTCTTTCTGCTCCCAAAGCTATCAACAAAGCAGTAAGTTGACTCTTGCAGACCCTCTTGATCCAGAGACTGCAGTACTTTGACAATAGATAGGACAAAGGTAACTAAAACAAGCCAGCAAAAGGGATTAAGGCACATACAGGCACAGTGAACAGGTAAGACTTGCTCCAGGTCACCCAGCAGAGCACCACTGTCACTGCCTGCTTAGGGCAGCTAAATCCTTTAGCACGCTGCGGAAGAGCCAAGATGGAAGAACATTTATTAAAAAGGTAATGGAAGAGAGCATAAATCTGTCATGCTGTTTGACTAACTTTTTAGAAGCGTACTAAAACACAGGCAATTAAAAAAAAATTGGTCTGTAACATTCCTCTCCTTCACTACCTGCTCATAACCCTCATAATCCCTAATTTATTCTTTATCTCTTACGCTGCCGGCATGAAGGTGGTGCTGCAAAATTGAACAAGACAGAAGAACCCCTGAAGACCTGGAGAGGCAGGTGGGATCACGAAGGTTGTTTGGACAGAGGTGTGAAGGGAACCTCTGCTGAGAGCCCGTCACTCTGGAAAAACAGCATTGCCCACTCACCAGATATTCCCTCACACCGAACCCACTGTTCTTTACAGCCTACACATTAACTGATAGTGACTTTGGTAATGTGTTATAGCAGGTGCTGTGGTGTTTATGGCCTGTTAGGAAGCCAGAGTTTCTCCCTCTCCCTTTTTCTTCTGGTTGTTCTTAAAATTTCTCCTGCTTTCGCTTTGGATGTGAATTCTTCCAGGGTAAAGGTCAAAATAAAACAAAAATAAAAATAACAAAAAAAAAGTCACAAAGTCTTGAAATGTTACTGCAATTTATATATGGCTGAGAATAAAAATGTGTCTGCTTTCTCTGGGAACACACCTACGTGCAAACAGAGACCTTTATAAAAAATTCTCCTTTATTACCTTGGTGGGGAAAAATATATCAGAGATTGATTTTTCTTTTTATGGCTATTATTAACCTTTTGTTACTGGCCAAAAATAATCTGGTTAGAAAATGTGTAATGCATCAAAAAGAAAAGAGAAGAATTTAACAGAAAATTAATGCTCAAGGGAAAAAAAAAAAAGATTATTCTCCCTTCTGCTTTTTCTTCTAAGAGTCAGACTTTACCTTCAAAGGAATGAGACAAGTGTAAAAGAAAAGAGAGAACCCAGAACCATCTCCCAGGGCGAAGGGAGTGGGCAGGTGCCTGATTCCACTCCTTCCCAATTTCAGTGCAAAGCTGTTCCTGTCTGTATCCAACACATCACTCACTAGCTCTGACTGAAAGAAGATGGACAGGGTGTGCAAAGCCCCCCATTTGCACTGGCTTCACTCTACCCCTCTTCTGTGTAAGGAAAAACTCCTATAAAATCCTACTGAAACCCTGGAGACCTAAGCATGAACATACACATCTCACCAGCCACCGTGGAGCTGTGCTTTCTAATACCCATCCCACCAGCAATTCTGCCCAGGAAAGGGCAAGACAGACTTTTTTACAACAATTTTATGTGTGTAAAATACCAACACAGCTATCTGTAGCCTGTGAACACTACAGCTCTGCTGACAAGCCTTCAGACTGCAACTCTGCTTCAGGTCCACCTCTTAACAAATTCCCAAAGCATTTATTGAAGGCTGCTCAGATCTCACCAGTAAGAGCTCAAAGATTCATCAGCAGAGGTGTATCTGTGTCCAAACGGGGAAGGAGAGCAGAGCCAATAAGCACCACAATGGTAAACAGCAGTCAATCATAATCTGACAGAAATATGCTGGACAATTATTTCTGAATACGATCACATTTACACAGGCCAGTTCTTAACTATAACAAGCTGACAGAACTGGCAGTGTTGACTCAGGAGCATTGGCAGACCCAGGATGGTTAGCTGGAAGAAATAATTTGCAAAGTGGTTGCTGAACCAGTTCATTTCAAAACCTGCTCTATTCAGATTCTCTAAAACTGGTACTAGCTAAGCTCAGACATGTGGACTGCAAACCTCAGTGGCTCAAAATTCTGTTATTTTTCCCAGTTTACCTTTTTTGATGTTCTTATGAGAGAATCCCAGAACGGTTTGGGTTGGAAAGGACGTTAGAGATCATTTAGTTCCAAACCCCTGCTATGGGCAGCAACACCTTTCACTAGATCAGGCTGTTCCAAGATCCATCCAACCTGGCCTTGAACACTTCCAAAGATGGGGGAGCCACAGCTTCTCTGGGTAACCTGTGCCAGGGCCTCACTACCCTCACAAGGAAGATTTTTTTTCCTAATAACTAATCTAAACCTACTCTCTTTCAGTTTAAGTCATTCCCCCTTGAACTGTCACTTCATGAGCTTGTAAACAGTTTCTCTGCATCTTTCTTGTAAGTATTGGAAGGCTGCAATTAGGTCACCCTGAAGGCTTCTCTTTTCCAAGCTGAACAATCCCAGTTCTCTCAGTCTTATAGGAGAGATGCTCCATCCCTCTAATCAACTCTGTGACCTCCTCTGGACTCTCTCCAACAGCTCCAAGTCCTTGCTATGCTGGGGCCCCAGAGCTGGATGTAGCACTGCAGGTGGAGTCTCACCCGAATGGAGCAGCTTTTCTGTGATAAATGCCCTGAGAGAACTTGCTGTGGAGTTTTGGAAGAATTCAGTTTCATGGAAACATTTGGTCAGGAGGCTGTTTAACACATCAATCCAATTTACCTCTGTGTTCCTTCTTACCTGGATGTTCACGTCAGCAGCGTTCTCTAACAGTACTGAAACCAGCTCCTTGTGTCCTCTGTCACATGCCCAGTGGAGCAGAGCCCGGCCCTGAAACAGCCAGGAGAAAGTTAACAAAGCCAAGCAAAAAAATCCCATGGAAAATTAGTCTTGCTATTAAGTAATGAGCACCAATACCAAAATTAACAAAGACTTAAAAAACCCCCCACATAATAATATTAGTATTATTAGTATGCCACTTATTATTGCTGGTGATTTGGACTTACACAATAATGCTAGAAACATCAAAAGTGACATGCTAGAAACATCAATAGTTCAATTTTTCATTAATTTAGCACCAAACCCACAAGCCAGCAGAAAATTTAGAGGGGAAAGGCAGCAAAGTATGAAACGCAGGAGTGATTATTTGTTTTCCTATATAGATTTAGATTTTGGCACCTCTGACTTTTCTGGGAACAATGACTTCCACAGCAGGGTAGGATATTCAATGCTGCCTAAGCCACCCGAATGCCAAGTCCCCAAAAGCTCATTCCTCTGGCAGGTCTGAAACACTCAACCCTTGGCTCCCGCCTCTGCTGCAAGAGAAGTTTAAAACCAGGTGTCTGGGCAGGCATGTCCGACTGTCCTCTCTCAGGCAGGCTGCTGCATCCATGCCTCCAGCCCCTTCCAAGCCTCCACAGTTTTCTTCCCATCCCCTTTCTACAGCTGTCTGTCACCACGGGATGGGATGCAATGGAAGTTTAGATCTTCCTGCATGCCTAAGGACATGGGAAGTAGCTTAGGATCCTTGAGAACGGTAACTCAAAGCAATTTGAGATAGTAAACAAAGAAGAAAACCTTCTATGTACCCTTAGCAAATTAGCCTTACCGTTCTATCAGTCTCTCCTGATGTAGGACAGCACACAGCACACTTGCAGGGAATTCCTTGGAAATCACCCTGCAGATGACCAGGAATCACCTCCCTCAAGCTGTGACACCCTCAGACTGACCTGTGTTTTCCAATATGCCATGGAAAACAGTTACAGACCCTCACAGAAGAAATCATTTAAATGAGCCCATGCCTGGTTATAAATCTCTTGATAAAATAGTGGGGAACGAGGTGAGCAATTCATTTATCTGCTAATGGGAACAGTGAGCCAAATTTGCTGGCCACAGTTCCAGAAAGCAGGAGGGGCAGAAGACACCTGCGACCAAAGCTCACCCTGCTTCTGTTGGACATTCTTGGGCAGAGCAGCAGAGGTAGAGCACAATTTTGAGTCAGGAAATGCACACTTTTTGGCCCAGCAAGTAATTAATTTTTGTAACACGTAATTTTAATGTTACACTAATTAACCTTGCATTAGAATGAATTTTCTGACAGTGACTTTCTGTGGAAGCACTGATGACATCCACAGGCCATTTAATGATTCATATTCTTGCACTCAACATCACTATCAAAGCCTACAAGGAGGAAAGAGTACAACTTAAAACAATTGGTAAATATGCAGAGATCTTTAATTCACACTTAGCATCCTTAACTCATCTCTAGACTGGTAATTACTTAAGACTCAGGATTTCAGTTGGATAAATACCAACATTTTTCAAGCCACAGATGTTTATTTCAAAAGGAGAAGACACATCTGGATTATGCACAATAGCAATAAATACTTCAACAGATGATTTCGGTGTCTTGATATATGTGTAGAGGAATAATATTGCAATTATTCAAAAGTATTTATTGTACAATTACATGATAAAATAAAGGCATTTCTATCCTTTATATCAAAATTCAAGCTACAGATTAGTGGCTAAAATATGTTGGTTTGCATTTGTCTCTGGACAAGGAGAATCTCATTTTATTGGTGCTGAACTTGGCTGTGACCAATAAAGGAAAACCAACAGTTAATTGTGACAGCTCAGGGGTACCAGAGCACTGTGCAACTGGTCCTGCCCATGAGACTGGAGGGCTGATTCTGCTACACATGGTGCCTTTTGAACAAGACAAAAACCTGAAGCCTGATCATCTATAGTCATTAAAAATCTCCTTGTGCTATTTGCAGGAGTATGGATTTCAAGTCTTGGGCCAATTCCACTTTGGGTAATTACACTCTGCTTACCAATATATTTTCCCTGCAACTCTAAATGGATACAATATTTTCTAATTAGTGCCTTAAATGGCTCTGCATTGTAATTGTGCACTATTAAACAGCTGACACGTTCCAACCAAGAAATGTCTGCAGCATGCTACGCCCTCGACATGGGGTGCAAGAGGCTTTGGAGACCTCTGCAAGAGCACACCATGAAATGTGGAAGGAAAAATAACTGCAGAAGAATCTCAACCTACTTATTGCATAACAAAAAGTATTACTAAAAATTTGGTATTTAAAATGACTGGACTCAATGATTTTAGAGGTCTTTTTCAACCTTAATGGCTCTATGGAAACTAGATAATATTCATGACTGCTTGCAGAGCATCAGGCAAGTTAACAAGAGTCCACAGCTCTAACTGACATACTTAGGCAGCTATACAGCTACAAAGTCCACTTACTCCCCACGTCTTTCTTAAAATAAACCTTAGTGATAAGACAAGCTTAAACCAAACGTACAGTCCCAGTCTTTGCATAGCATGGATAACACCTCTGCACGCTGAAAAACTCTTTAGTCTGCACAGCTGCTGCTTTATATCAGCATACAGCATGTGTTTGTGTGTTGAAATAACATGGCAGAAATCTTAAGGGCCACAGATTGAGCTTTCCCAAAACAATTCCCACATGACTGTTTCATTAAGCAGTGAGAGACTCAAAGCAACATGAATAATTTCACGCAGGAAAGTGCTGCAGCAGTGAGGTCTCGACTAGACGCAATCAAACACCAAAGGTACTCCCTCTCTGCAATTCAAACACAACAGTTGTTGCAGAAGTTACTTGACAGGATGCATTTCCCCCGCCTTTGAAGTATTTCAAAAGAAAAAAAAAAAAAAAAAAGGCATAAAAATAGCCCCAGTGCACTAACCCTGCCTCTTAAATCTTCGATGCTTTGCTTGGCTAACCACTGCCAGCTTGGCCAGCTCCTGCAGCAGTTTCTCAAGCCAACAGCACATCAATTTTGCTCAGCTCCAAGTCACAGGGTGTTCACAAGCAAAGCACAGGACAGGAATTTGTCTCCGATACACCGAGTCGGCAGACAAATGGATGGGAATGATTTTCACATTAATTAGCCTGAGCAGAGAAAGGGGAGAACAAAGCCAAACCGAATGGATGTGCTACAGTATAAAGCTACACTTCCAGGCATGATGTTTGCAGCTGTAATGGCTGGATAGCAATGAGCCACTCTAACCTGTGGCAAGTGTTCTATTAGCAGTAATTAAGAAAAGACAGATATCCACAGAATGACTGCATCCTCCTGTGATAGCAGAAACAGCGAATGGAAGGGTTGTTGTTACAATTACACAGGTAAACTTGACTTGGAAGTCAATCACTTTCAGAACTCTGAAATGTTTGGTGAAGCTTTTCTAATGGGAGAAAGCCTATAAACCCAAAAGTATGTGACCCTTCTTCAAATTCATTTTCCCCCTGTCCTTTCCTTGCTAAGCTGGCACCAGTTAGGCACTTGCTGTCTCAAAAGCACGAGGATCGGGGACTAAGCGAGCATCCTGTCAGATGCCTTTCATTAAAGCTTTGGCAAGGGCTTAAACACTCCACACAGGTAAAATGTTTGTTTACTGGAATCTATCCAACAATTAAAAAAAAATTATCTAGCTACAACCCTTACAGCCCTTGGCACAAATTACAAAAGCAACTCATCTCTGCCTTTGAGCAGCTCCTGGTTTGTTAGAAGTTGAAGAAATACTATTTTCAAAAAGGCAGCAAGTGAGCCACACTGCTAGGATGTGCCTGGGGTGACTTCACAGCCACAGTCCATTTCTTATTCCATTAGTCCTGCTGACATACACAAGGAAAACAGGTTGCTTTAGTCTGTGCTACTTCTTATAAGTGAATGCAAGTGATTCTGTTGAACTCTGGGCAATTTAGATACAGTAAATGGAAGCTTGTACATGATTACTGTCATTAGATTCTTTGTTTAATTCTAAATTGAAGTTTATCATATCCAAACTGTTAGCAGGTATACTGGCTTGAATGTTGCACATGAAGAACTTTACTTCTTGTAGGGAGAAGACCACTTATTCTTTGGAAGTTTCCCACTACATCTATCTAAACCCCAGCATCTTGTGCTGCCCTTTCTAAAATCCTTTTGCTTTGCCTAAGCTGGCTCATCCCCACTTTACATTTTTATTCTTGATTTCTTTTCTCCTTTCGCTTAGTCTAGTTTTGCACAAAATGGGGGGATACAATTAGATGCAGTACTAACATACCACATAAAAATAAAACCTAAACACCCTACAACCCCAGCCAAGTCTTTATTGTCCAAGGAAAGGCTGAGCTGAGCATCTTTGCAGCTTAGCATGAGCCTGTTTGGTGCTTCAGTAGATTTTGTTTCATAAGAAGTTAACTCTTTGTATGTACCCTGCTGACATTTTAAATTTATAGGCATTTAAATCAAAGGATTGACAGTGTGAATTATGTCCCGAGGCCAGGTGAGGCAGCTTTTGGATTTGGCAAGATGTATTTACACAGTAACACTAAAATAGTCCATAAAAATGACAAGATTATGCTTGTGTACACTTCATGAAAGGCTCAGTCTGGGCTATCTCTAGTCTGAAATGGGTTCTAAAACTTCAATCAACCTGCATGATATTGGAAAATAACCTACTTCCCAGACTAGGAAGAACACGTTTGGATACGAAACAACACTGGTAACGGTTTCAGTTCCACAACACATAGTGAAACAACCATTTCTTTCCGATTCTTCCTTTTGGTATGCTATTTTTTGGTTTTTTGAGCATTTGTTGGGGTCAACCAAGATTGTTGAAGCTGTTAGAATTTCACCTATGGGAGAATTTTGACCCCATGAGAATCCTTCACAGGTAGGCAGATGCTTCTGGCTCCTGCTTGTGCTGAATCAAACCCATACTCTACAATAACCGTGGCTATTGATCCATTAGTCAGAAATAGGACTTCTTTTACACCAGGGACTCATGGATAACTCCCAAAGAGGATGTAATCTGATAGTTTTTTTACATAGTTTAGATATTTCAGCTTCCACAAAATACTTTGTTTTTTTTGTTTTTTTTTTAACCCCAGTATTTCTTTGACTGAAAACAAGCACATTTGTTACTTGAACAGAAAGGAAGATACAAGCTTCTGAATGCTTCTAACTACAAAAGAGCACCTTGCCAGTGGAAACAAAGCAATGCTAACGTGCACTTTTTGCAAGCATGTGATCCTAAAAACGAGCTGTTATTAATTAAGAGACTCCAGCTGTATTTTCTGTGACACTGCCCTGGACATCTCCTTCTGTAACCTGTGATCAGCAGAAGGAGGATGAAGCTCAGGACCGGTGCCGTTGCAGCGACTGTGGCGCATGACAGTTTCAGTTCATCGAATTTATGATGTGAAATTCCAACCCTGATTGTGAACACCCTCCCTCCTCTCCTCTGAAAATTAATTCACATGAATTCCTGATTAATAATAAAAGGCCTTGCCATCAGCATTCAGAGCCCCAGCCAGGGCTGTCATGGCTCAGAGGGCAGAAATCTGCTTAGAGCTACAGGAGAACCCAACTGAATTTGTGGCGTCTCAGTCTATGAATGTCTAAGCACTTCATCTGTTCACCAAAACACAACGTGCTGGAAGGAGCTGTGCTCAGGCTGGACCAGGGGCAGAGCTAGGTGGCAGTGTGCAAATCGGGAAACCAAGGTGACAAACCTGGTACAGCCACAACTCCTGAAGGATGAACAGGAAACTGTCTCCACCAGGTATTTACTCTTACCAAGAAAAGGATGAAGCCAATTCACAGTTTTAGACACAGTTTTTTCTTGGGGTTTCTGGCAATGCCTGTATTACCTCCCAGTGGGGAAATGGTGTTTTGAGTTTGACGAGCTGAGAAAGACTGCACAATGTCACTGGTTTTGTGAAGCTGGAAAGTCAGTGTCACTCATTTGCCCTCCATCTGAGAATGATGAAAAGCTGGTGGCACGTCAGAAATCCTCCTTCAACCTGAACAGACTTCATGCGTCAAAAGAGCTGTTTCCCTCACTTCCTACTTGTTTGACCCCATTTAGTGTACAAAGTGTGGAAAGCGAGGTATTCAGAAGATCTTGCTCTGCAAGTGGCTGCTGGTATTTCTGAAAATAACATAGAAACGAAGCTTCTGATCTGACATGCTACAGCCCCACAGTCAGATACTCACACTACCAGAAATCCAGTGGAAAACTGTTTCCAAATATATTACTGTGTCTCAATGACCAAGTGTTTGTCCAACTGTTGCAGTACCTTGTTATAACAATCCTAATCAAGGAATTTTAAAAAGGAGCAGCACTGAATTAATACACAAAACAGATAAAAGATTGATGGTCCTTATCTTTTCTCCATACCTCCTCATCTGTGACATTCACATCCACTTTTTTTGATTGAATGGCTTTGGTTACATAGTCAATGTTGTTTTCTCTGCAGTAATCAAAAATGTTCTTGTCCTCTTCCCTATTCAGGAAACAAAAGCAAAAGAAGCACCATGTTACTGCACAACACAAAGGCCCATGCACATTATAAGCTCCAACTTTGTTACAGATGTTTCAGTGCTATCATTGGATTGAAACAGGCATCTAGTACTGCACATGCAGAATAACGTGGTTTCCCCCCACCCCCCAAGTTAAGAAACAGAAGATCCTGCTTCCCAGAAAAACAAAGGTTGTTTTTGACAGTATTATGTCCAGATAAATGTCAATTTATGCCTGTGAAATGGCACAAGAAATGTATGAAGTTAGGCAGAAAAATCCGTGTTCAAGTTCTGGTATAAATCACTGTATCCCACACAATGGAAAAGGCTAAAGCTGCTATTCTTGTAAGAGCCACTCTGGGTCACATCAAAGTCCCTTCCAATGCCATCCATCCCGGACAGAGGCCGCTAACGTGGCTTGGAGAAAACCGGAGGACAAACAGGACACCTGGAAAGCAGTCTGTCCCTGGCTGAACATATGTTGGATCCTGGATATAACACCAGCACGTGCCCGCTTAGGACTGCTTGCAGGCAGAAAGATCAAAAGATGGTGTCACAGATGCTTGAGCCACATCTACAGCTTCTCTTACAGCTAAAAGCAATACTCTGGCTTCAGACACAGTGAAACTTCCATCCTTACCTGCCAAACAAACAGAACCTCTAATGAAGTTAAGACCTTTCACAGATTCTTACAAGAATAATATCTTTAGGCATAAACACAGTGATACCACTGTGTTGGTAGCAGGGAATAAAGAAAAGAGGTCACTGGTTTTTCAAAAGTAAGCCAAAAGCCCACATAATTCTCTCTCTTTCTAGTTTCCAGATGAAAACCATGGTTCAAATGAGCCCATCAGCATTGCTATGGGACTTGGCAGCTTCACAAGAGTTAAACACAGAGTTGTTGCCTCACATGACATCCCCAGTTTTCAATCACGTTAACTAAAGACCGTCTGGATGTTCAGCAGAACTCAGACTGACAACCTCAGTTACTCAGAAAAAAGGGAGCTTGCTGGAGCTGGTCAGACCCAGTAAGGAGGTCAGTCTGCTGTGGGCTTTTCAGGCAGGAGAAATGCAACAGGGCAATTTGAGAACTGATCCCCTGGTGCTAAAAAGCAACCATACTTCTATTCATCTGCATTGCTCTTGAAATTGCGGGCTGAAGAATGCCAGGAAGGAAAAGTAAAATCTAGATAACATTTGCATTTCTGAGCAATGGGTTACAAAAAAAAGTGATGCTCTTTGACCCGTAGTCCCCCAAAAATGAAATGCCAGCAAGGCCATGTCCTCTGCTCCCATCAGGGCAGGCAGAGCACCATGACCCAACTCTGACTTTGTCTTTTACTGTTATGCATCTAGCTTAGCGAGTTACACTCTGATTCTTCACACCTCAAGCATCTGTGTCCTGCCTCAGTGCCAGAAAAAGGTGGGGAAAAGGACTAATACTTGCTCCAGTGGCAGATCACTGCTTTCTCCAAAGAAGTCACTTCCCCTGCCCTCCCTCTCACCTTGCTCCCTCATTAGCACTGTTCTCCAGCACATCACCCCTACTCTTTGTACACAGGTAGTCCCTGCAGAGACATCTGAGCTGCACCTTTCTAGTGAAGGGCTGGGAGCCACACAGGATTTCACACTCTGTGTTGAGGCCCAAGGACATTACAGGAGCCTCGCAGTTTCTTAACCAGTCTGTCATGAACTCATTCGTTGGAGGTCTTGCCCACTCCTTACACAACAAGCTCCTGGGAAAGAGATCACTGCATGCCTTAAATGCAATTACCTTGAATTCCTGGAAAAAAAGAATCTCACAGCGGGATTAGAAAAGGCAAAAGCTTGAACTGCTCAAGATGGAGCTTGACAGACTCATGATGGAGGTCACAAGACAAGTCTGCCCCTGCTAACAAGGGCTGATGTGATATGCTGGGAAGTCCCTCCAGTCCTACCTTGTTAGTCCAACCTCTCCAACACAACCCTGGCTGCCAGCAGCAGCCTTTTGGGAGAAATTGCTTTTCAGACAACACTGTACAGGAACTTGGTTCCCCACTGCACAGCCACACCCCCTCATTTACTACAGATCGCTCTTTCTTCCATAACACCAAAGCAAACCCCAGTCCCTTCTTGCTACAGAAACCCACAACCATCCTTAGTTACTCCTGGATTATCTTCCATGTCACAACCATGAGCTCTCAGGTTGTACCCTTCCCTCCCTGGCAGTGATGCCACCCAGTCATTCCACATGCTGCAGAGCCCTGACAGACCTCACAGGGCAGCACCAGAGGTACCAGCAGGGACATGGCAGCCATAAAGCACCCAACTATGCTCCACAGGGAGCATCTGCAGGGTCTGTGCCAGCAGAGAGGGCACAGCAACCCTGACATACCACAACCAGTCCATCGTCCCACCACAGCCTGCAGACAGGACTTTTAAAGTCTTTTCCCAAGAATATTATTGTCTGTAAGGGGAAAATGACCTGACACAGCTATTTGGATATGATTTAGTTTTCTGGAATAACCAACTCTGCAAATGCTCTATATATCCCCATTCCAAAAAAACACTTTTCTTTCAGAAGTCTCCACATGGAATTAATCCAGAATATCAATTTCCCCACCTGAAGAGAAGGTTTCGGGAAATTTCGTTCTTCTACTCTGCATTTATTTCTCAATCTTTAAACCGCTCCCCTGCTCCTGATGCCCTCCTTTAAAAAACAGGCATATATTATATCCAACTTTTCTATAAATATTAACAAAGAGAAACAAGCCCTTTCCAGTCACAATGAGAACATTTTACCTACAAATGAATAGTCATATGAAGCTGCACTCCGGACATTTAAAACAATCTGATCCAGCTAAAACCAGGAAGGGAAACTGAGGAAAGAGCTCAAATGAGTTAAACCCAGATTTTTGAAGGGACCAATACTAGGGAAGACATTCTTCTTGAACGGTGAGAATGGAATAAAGACAAGTTACTGTTATTTGCCAACTCTGCATTGAAAACCACACAGGACAAATAAGAAATAGAGCCCGAAAACTTGGCAACTCAGTTTTTTCCCCTCCCTTTATTTCACATGTGTGTATGTGTACATTATAACACCTCCACAGTAGTAGCTATAGGAAAAGAAGAAGAACATAATGATTTTATCAGACCTGTTCCTTGCAGGAATTTCCACTCCTCATAAAACTAGTAAGAGTCAGTAGCAAGGCCCAGAAACTAGTAGAAACAGGCAAAAACCAGACAGAAACATATGAGAAATACACAAGTGACAGTGCAAAGACATGCTCAGATAATGTTATGGGAGAGAGAATCCATAGCATTTCCATCAGTATTTTCAGAAAAATCTCAATTTACATAAAAAATACAGTATTCAGGACATCTTCAGATGGAAATAACCATGAAACTCAACCTAACGGAGATATGCACAGTTATGTAAAACCTGTAGCTAAAAGGAAGACTTGGATGCAATTTTCTTTTCATGTCAGATTGTTGAGATAAAAAGGAGCCTTCAAGCCAGCAAACACTTGACTGTCAGTAAAGGCAGGTAGAGTTTTTGTATTTATTTTCTGAGGATAGCCAGAGGGTTTCTCTTCTCCCTTGCTGATGGCACCCAAAGCTATTTCCTTGTGCTCTCCCCATCCCCAGTAAGAGAGGGTAATTCTAATTTAAAGATGAGTTGAAGCATACCTATTGCCTGCAAGTAACACATGGGCAGCTTCTTCCATCCTTGAATAAAAGTATTTGGAAGAACTTAAACCAAGTCATCTCTCCCTAGGCTTGGAAGGCTTTGCAAGCCTTCTCCATAAGCTGTCCAAAACACGTGTTGAACCAACAGGTTTTAAACAGCTCATGGAAAAGATCTGCTGCCAGTTGATAATTTCCTTCTTATCTGGAGTACTGTAAAACTCCTTGCTTTCTAAACAGCACCAAGGCTGCCACTGAAAAGGGCAAAGAAGAGATTTGAAATTCAGATTATTTTACCCTTGTGCAGAGAACACCCTCCAGGTTTGCCCCGTCCCCTTCCTCCCCCTCCGCAGGTTACCTCCAGTGCAAAGCTCAGGGCAGAGAGCTGAGACCAGGTTCTACTTTGGGCATCGTCTCCCCTGTTCCTGGGGCTGGTCCAAGGCACATCCCAGTGGATTTGCTGTGGAGTGGCCCCGGGTGCTGCTAACAGGTGGCTTCGCCCGTGTGCTTGGCACGGCGCTGCTGAGCGAGCGGCTCCGCGGCGGAGCGGAACGGGACGTGTGCGGGGAGCCGAGAGGCACTCGCAACACTCACTGTTTATGTCAAGGCCCTTGGCCCCCAAGGGACCCATTTTCACATAATCTATAATTATCTCTTCGCTTTAATCGCCTCGTCACTTCGGAGGCTCTCCTGGGCACTGCAAGAGGAAAAGCTCATTAACTGAACCTTTTCTCCTCTCTCCAGCCACCCATAGCTTTTAATTGCTTGGTGTTGTTATTATCTATCAGTGCAACTGGGATCATTTTCATAAGAAAGGGTGGTGGGAGGGAGGGAGGCAGGAGCGGGTCCCTGAGGTACGCTCCACAGACAAACCTTTGCTTTCTCAATTATTTATGCCAGCTGAGGTTTTACAAGCTGAATAAATCCATAACTCAAGTTTATTTTGAGCAGGCAGGCCGTCCCAAGGGAAGTGTTGCCCACTTGCCGGCACACTCGTGTGCCGTCCTCCGAGAGCCACTGGGACATAGCGGGACATGTGTCATCCAATTCCCCACCCGCTGCACATGCTTCAGTGCATCCGCCGCAGCACCGGAGAGGAGGCGGCTGGGAAAATGCCAAGTGGGAGCTGCCACCAAAGGATGTGCTCTCCGAAAGGGAAGGCAGGCCTGAGCCAAGCTGCCCCTTTGCACAACAAAGCAAAGCCCCAAGGGTCGCTGCTCCAGGGACAGTAAAAAAGGGGCAAGCAATAAACTTGGCAATCACCTTGAAGCTAAAAGGTTGGCCCACTGAACATCACCATGAGAGCAACCCCTTCTAAGCAAAAAAACCTGAAAAACCCCAAGCCCCAGCTGCCAGGACCCACAGGTGTTTTGCTTAAGAGGCACCACTGCTGAGCACACTGTGGGCTGCCTGGGCTCCACAGAACCAGGAAAGCTCTTCCACGGGGATTGCACAGCCCAGCATTTATGTGAGCAACAGACATCTGTGGCGCAGCCACCCACACACACACCACCAGCCTGTAATTCCCAACACAGATGCTGGCTCCCACATCTCTGCAGCTTTATGCTCATTTCCAGTGCTGGTATTCCCAAAAGTAAGGCTGAAGGGAGACAACAAAACCCCAACCTTGCTCCAGAGCACTGGGCTCATCTCAACAGCCATCACTGCTCTGAAGCAGCATCCTTGCAATGGATGCTGGAAGCAGCTCTTTAAAATTCAGCAGCCTTTGTGCCTGACCACATGCAGCGACCTCTGCTATTTTCTGCCAAAACAGTTCATTTGTCTCGCACAACAACTAATCAATTCCCAGGGCCATCCATCACGGGGGCTCACACGAGCCGGCCTGGCAGCGGGACCAGATGGCGGCTGCGTTAGTGGGATTAATACAATTCTGATGGATTGCATGGCACCAGACAGGTCCCGCACACAACGGGTGCTCGCTCCGCACCCACATCCTAAATGTTGTCCCACTCATGATTTGGGGTTGCTCCTAAATGTCCAGGGGAAGGGTGGTAGTTTCTACCAGAAAAGGGCTTCTTCAGCGTCCCTCTGGACGGCAGAAGTGTAAAACACAGCTCAGGAAGGCCCCTGTGCTGACTGGCAGATGTAATTCCCATCCTGGCATGCCAAAGCCCTGAGGAAGCAGCTCATGGCAGAGTGCAGGAGGGCTCCTCCAGTGGAAGTGGAAAGGGACACAGATATTTGGCAATGTTATTTCTCATTCTCCACCTGCCAAAACAATGTATTTGTTTCCTGAAAACACTTATAAACTGCCTACTCCTTGCCCCAGCTTTAAAAAACATACTGAGAAGTAAAGCTGAATTTCCAAGGCTACGGTATTTTTGGCATCTCTCTCAGATTGTGTCTTGGATGAGATTTATACTGGTAACACATCAGTCAACCTCAGATCACTGCTCATTTCCCAGGTTTGTGAAACTGTAATTATAGTGCTTTGATCATGACAGAGCTCCACTACTACTGCTTTGTTCCGGTAATAAGACCAGAAAAGGAACATAAAGCTTTATGTAGCAGTAAGAAAAAAAACAAACCCACTATACCCAGCCTGAAATCACTGATGATTTCTAAATTCTTCCTTCCAAGGGAACCTCCGAATCCCATCATTAGTCACCAGCACGCAGGAGTTTTATGCAATGCTCGAGGGGAGATAAGTGATTTGCAGAGAAACCCAGAGGCAGAGCACTATGCTAATACATCCTGCAACTGCTTCCCATTACTCATTGGGGATACTCGAGCTCTTTATTGCCAGGGTTTATTAATGACTCCTAATTGATGACCGGTGCCCAGTACCCCAAAGTAAATAACTGCTATGCCTCATTAGCTCAAGAGACCGTCTCCTGATTTGAGGGCTGATCTATGAACACACAAATTGCACTGATTTAACTGAATCTCTTTCTAAATTGATTTAATTAGATTGGTATAACCTGTTTCTATAGATGCTCTTGAATTTATTTGGAATCAGTGCGATGTACTGTGAGCCAGACTGACCATTTTTCTTTCTTGTTCTCAATTAGAAACATTTGAGATAATTAGCGATAAGGAAAAAAATCAGCCCTGGCACCATCTGAGTTCCTCCTACTGCTGATCCACGTTAGGGCAGGGTATGGTAACTCCACTTTGTCCATCATTTACAGAGCTGCATCATAAACCCCAAGCATTTCATTCCACGAAAGAAATGTAAGCATTATTTAGGCATAATTTTAGACACTCAGGTTGAAATCAATGGCACTGCTGCTTTGTTGCTAACTAATGCTGATGGCAAAGTAGGGGTTTATTCTATTTAAAACAAAACCTGTCCTCTTCACACTACACAGCAACAGTTTGGAGGGCTTTAATCATTTGATAAAATGTTCAAAAGGTTCTGGTAAGAATAAAACAAGTGAACTTGCTTAGGTGACCCTTCAAAACTCTGCACCTGCATTCTTGTCTGTCTCCTGGTGCAAGGTGAGGTTGTGACAATGCCGGGCTCCAGATAAATTAGCAGCCTTTTCCTGCCTTTGCATCAGCAGAATCTTAAAGGGCACATGGTAAGCTGTGTTTGGCAGAGTAATACCTGCTGAGAAATTGCTTTCAGCAGTCTATCACAACTCAGGGCTGATGAGGACTGGAGTTTTAGTTTTTAGTACACAAAATAAGGGGCTTTTCTTACTTATTCTGGGCTTCTTTAGTGATCCCGTAACAAGGGAATTGTCCTCTCAACAGCCCTGGGAAACAAACTGAAGTGGTTTGATTTCTATTCCAGTTTTTGCAAGCTTGTTGCAAAGCTTCAGACCACCCACAAGGGCCAACTCAGTCAATGAGAGTCTGCATCAAAGTTTCTTTTCTCAGCAGGTTTTGAGGCAGCACACACGCACACACTGAACCGACAGCACAGGACTTACCTAGAACTATCAAATGTGTTAAAGCTTATCTCGGCTCAAGCTAATCAGTTTTCTTTCCCCTTAAATTTTTTCATTTTTTTCCTCTACAGAAAATGCCTTGATTTTTTATGATAACACTCTATTTTATGAAGTATTACTGAATGCTAAGAGTATGTTTTTGTAAGTAATCACTCATAGCCTCAGAAAAGTCACCCTTCTCAGGTGAGTGGTACAGCCATGGAATCAATTCTTGCTCTAGACAAACTTGGTCACCAAACCTAATGTTTAGAGCCACTTCTCTTTGGTTTATCTGCTTGCAGCTTTGGTACCATAGCAATTTTGCTGTTTAAGGCTATGCTTCTATTAGTGGAATTACCACACTACAGATGTGCCTATACTTGCATGTTTATTCCCTGTTCTAGGAAGAGAATGAACAGTTGACAAAAGAGCCAGGAAATCTGAAGATGTACAACTCTGTGTGGGTGAGATAATGGTGACACTTGCTCGTTCCTATCTTGCAAGGAACATACGGATGCCTGTGAGTCAAATTGTGCTAATGGACTACATGAGTTTCCACTCTGCCAGCAGAGTCAGGACACTTCATTCAATGAATTTCAGCAGAATCACTCTATTCCAGCTGTGTTGGAGACTACACCTGCCTACAGCTTCATTTGTAAGGATAATAGCTGTGCTGTACTAAACAAACAGCACCTATGTTCCTCATGGTGTTTGGAGAAAAAGTATTTGCAGCTGTACTCTTGGAAATAAAAACAAACACGTGAAAAGATTTAGGCTGGTCAAGCCAACCAGAGCAAACTCTGTTTTTCTGTACATTATGCTGTGTTTCAAACCCAAGAAAGGGCATAGGCAGTACTTGGGATAACTAAGACGGACAGCACTGTAGGGATATGCTCCATTCCTGAAAGGAAAGCTTGAACAGGGTTTAAACCACAAAGACAAACTGTTGAGATCAAGGATGTTGGCTGAGACCTGCACTGATGGAGCAGGGATGAAAAAGGAGCTGGTGGCCAGCAGAAGTGCCATTCCTCAAACAGTGCGTGAAGCCAAGGTCACAGCTGACCACCTCTGCTCAAGGGCCAGGGCAAGTTAAAGATGTGTTGGCTCTCCATGCATAGGAAGGAAGTTATTCCTGGCCAAGTACTCCACTCCACTCTAAAGTGGAATGCAGTCCTGAGGGAAATGCCTGCTCTAGTGCCAAGCACACAACTGGCACCCTGTCTGCTTACAATAGCTGACTCAGTTCCTACCTGAGCTCCTTGCACTGATCAAGATTTTTTTTTTTGTTAGTTTGTGACAAGTCAAAGAAATGCTTTGCTAGAGTTTTAACCCTTTAGGTAAGTTATTAGCTGGAGACTGCATGTTGAGAAATCAGTGTTCAAATTTCCTGGATCTAAAAATATGCAAGATATTCATTAAAAAATGGGATCATGCGTGTGGCAATGGGTGACTGCAACATGACAGCAAACACTGTCAAAAATTTAGTCTTCTCTGCCTGTTCATTTTAACTAAAAATACAATGCAGTATTCTCACAGTTCCTCTACAAAATCATTTGGGTATTGAAGTTAATATTATATCCATGATTAGTAGTCTGGAACAGTAAAAAAAACCCAAAAAACCCCACACAAACCATCCAGGTGTCCTTATTCAGTAGCTAATGTCACTTACTACTTGCATCTTGACAGTTTTAAGTAGCAGCCACTCTAGTTCAGTAAATGCAGAGCTAGCTTTTCTAGCTGCAGAGCCTAGAAAAAATGAATTTGATATAAGGCACAAACTCTCCCTGAAGGCAAACATTGTCCAACACTAAAACCTTCACTGAACAGTCCCTAATGAATGTATTGGTAAAGAAATAACTATTTGAAAAAGGTAGTGCCTGAATAGCTTTCTATTAAAAATATCCAATATTACCTTCTTTTTTAAGCCATATAACTGAAAAATGGGAAGCCTTGCCCTTCCCCCACATCTTGTGCTAGGGAAAGGTTACTACCTGGCAATGATACAGGCAGATATTGATTTAAATGATTATGGACCTGAAAAGTTCTTTCCTGTCATTTATTATCCTGTTGTAGTTGCCACCACACTTGTGCAATATTAAAAAAAAAGCTTAACAAAATGACATTAGAAAAATACTGTTTTAAACCGAATTCCAGTACAGATAATCACCTGATTGTTTCTTCTTGATATAATGAGCTGACGACTGGGCCTCCAAAAACAGTTTTGCTTTCCTTTCCCCTCTTCTCTGGTGTCTGAAAGAAAAAGAAAGATTGGTCCAACATCCTGGCTCCCACCATGTTCCCAACTCTCATTCCCAGCCCTGGCCCCTGAGGACCCAAAAGCTGAGCCTCTGTGAGGCAGCATAATATTCTGTTACTAGATTGCAAAGCTTGCCTTTATAAATCTATTTAATATAGATTTAAAATTAAATTTTATAATGGGCAGCATTTCCAAATGATTTACTCCCAGGAACTCTAGGATTCTGAATGATTCCCACCATAATAGAAATGAACAATTAGAATAATGATTGATCGATATGGAGCCCCAGGCCTACCTTTTCAAAAAACCATCGTGCAGCCTGGGATCTTCAATTGCCTGACTTTACATTGGTGCCAGACTTTCAGCAGGGGTAAGTGCCTGCTGTCTGAAAGCATGACCCAATTAGGGGGTTCAGGGAAGCAAAAACCCCAACTCTTCCATGGCATTAAGTATCTTGGTTTTCAGGTAAGCAGTCAAAACTGCAGCAGCAATTTGCAGTAGCAATTCCTTACAAAACCAGCCCATTAATTGCAACCTGCTGTTGCCACTGGACAGGTCTGTGGCTTTCTGTGAGGGCAGAGTGTCACACTCAGGATGAAAAAGATCAGCAGCAAAGTTCCAGCTTCTTGGTAGCTGCAATACATTGAATCACAGAATCCTGGAATGATTTGGGTTGGAAAGCACCACAAAAACCATCTAGTTTCACTCCCCTGTCATGAGCAGGGACATCTTCTACTAGACCAGGGTGCTCCAAGCCCTGTGCAACTTGGCCTGGAACACTTCCAGAGATGGGGCAGCCACAGCTGCTCTGGGCAACCTGTGCCAGGGCCTCACCACCCTCACAGGGGAGATTTTTTTTCTGATATCTAATCTACACCTACTCTCTTTCAATTTGAAGTAATGCCTCCTTGTCCTGTCACTCTAGCTCTTGTAAACAGTCTCTCTGTATCTTTTGTGTAGATTCTCTTCAGGTACTGGAAGGCCACAATTAGATCACCCCAAAGCTTTCTCTTGTCCAGGCTGAACAATCCCAATTCTCTCAGCCTTTCTGCATAGGAGAGGTGCTCCTTCCCTCCATTCAACTTCATTACACCAAAAAGCACTGTTGTCCCATCAGAATTCTACCTAGAAAGATGTTGATTTTTTTTTTTTAATAAAACATACTTACATTTGCCTTTCTTCCTGCTCCTTAGGTGGTTTTTGTTTCAAATCAATGTACTGGTTCCCTATAACACACTTACTTTTACATTCTGCCTGGTTTGAGCCAACCAGTTCCACCTTTCAGCTCTCCTTTACCAGCCTAAAGCCATAAAATTAGGTTTGCAGATATCACAGATATACTTCTTTATAAAAACACATGAAAAGGAAATTGGCTTTAAAGACTATTCCATGGCAAGTACGCTCTCTCTAATTTAGAGCAGAAGGTGACATGAAGTTCTCCTTTCTTGAAGGGAAAGGGCTTCAGAGTCTTTACAGTGCAGTGCCCCTCTTAAAAAATTATTTAGCAGGGAACCTTACTGTCCATCAATTACTTCGATTCCACTAATAAAATAAAATTAATTTCAGATCACCTGAAAGTGCACAGAAGAGTTATTCCTATACAATGAAGCTATACTCACTACTAGTCTATCCTGTTTGATACTGAGGGATGATGGGCATTCAGTGTCAGAAACTGCAAAAAATTTTTAATATATATTCTTTTATCTCTTCCCACTGTAGTTTTTGGTTGCTGCTTTTTTCCAAGTCAAGAAAACCATTTGAAAAAATGCATTTAATCTTTCTAAAGGCAGAAATTGTTTAAAAAAAAGGTTTCTAGGATTAAGTTCACCTTCTTTGCACAGCGAAGGCATTTCTACCAAAGATTAATCATGTTGATTGAGTACTCATAAGGTCATCGGGAAACTTAGTGATAAAAGGCTTTCCTAAAAACACTCAGGCAAAAACTTCTCTGGCTTTTAATTAATATACAAATTACTTTGTCCAAGCAGCTTTTATCTCATCTCTTTCACACAGAAATAGGTAATTCAATATTAAATTTATGAATGTTGAAGCAAGCTTATTGCATCACAGTCCTTGATATGTAGAACAAGTTTATGAAGAAGTTTCTGTTTTCTCAGGAAAAGTTTCTGTTTTCTCAGTATTTAACGTGTGCCCCTACTCTGCAAAGCCATGAAGACAGAGACAAGGCTCCACCATTCATCCTCACTGGGCTTTCAAAGGGGAATGTGTCCGGGCTTCCCGAAAAAGTTAACTCTGCTGCAGCACACATGCAAACTGGTTTCTTTCAATGCAGATATAAACTGGTTTTTTTCCAGCTGCCCTTGACAGCCTGCCTATCCATGAGCTCATCTGCCCACTTCCAAAATCTGTGCTGCCCAGCCTGCCAGAACTTCCACGCAATATCCGAGCACAATGTTCCAAACTCGGTGACACAAAAATGTGGCAGAAGCAGCAGTTCCTTCCAAACCACGTCACAGCTACTGACAGCACTGACAGCAACCAGTGTTTTTATTTGTTGTTCATCCTGGCTGAAGGGATCAGTAATATGCAGATTTCCTTTTCCTTCTTAAATCTCTTGACATTTTTACAGCAAAAGAGGGCTTTTAGGGCTACCTATATGCAGATAATGACTCATGAGTTTAAAGTCACATTACCCCGCAAACCACAATGAAATTAAAAACTGACACTGCAAATTTCCTGTCTCCTCTGTTAAAAAGGCACTAATAATTAACTATGGGGCTCTCAATTAAGCCAGCTCCATTTCTTTCACTGCTGGCAACGTTATCCAGAAGCACTGCAGATGCACATGTAACTAATGATAGTTAAAGAATAGCATGATCCAGGGCTTCCATAGTTTGGAACCTGAATCCAAGGGACATGACAGCAGCAGCATCTGTGGTTGGACCAAGAAAGAGAGGTGGTGTAGGAAAGACAAAATTGCTGTGGGCTCCGTAAGGACAAGACATTGCTCTTAAAATGCCAGTTAAAAACTGCAGGAGCAAAGAGGAGTTTGTGACAGCATGTGAAGACACCTTGGAGGACTGCACTTGTGTGCCAAAGCACAGGCAGTGGCATGTAAGAAATAGGGGAAAAGATGATAAAGAGGTGTAATACATGCCTTAAACAGTAAAATTTCTCATGTTTTCCCTTTGTCCACTGATTCTTTGTGGCTGGTGTACAATTAAGGCTGATGTCCAAGTCACTGTTGCTGTGACAGTTAACTTTGGTGGGCGGGTCTGGCTGACCAAAGCCAGCATAAATCATGGGCAAATCTGGGCTTCAGTATGCAGCAAATGTACTCCTGAAGAGACATCTTCAACTCCCCCGACTCCAGATGGGCTCAGGGACTGGTGCAGGGAACTCCACTAAGCCCAGAACTATCCTTCTCAAATGTCACCAGAAATGCCAGGAGAAAAGCCACACTCCTCCTGGAACAGACAGTAGAGCATCCTCGTCCCTGCCTCGGTGCGCTGGATTTGTCAATAAAAGCCCAGCTCGATCCAAGGGACAATCACATCCCGGCCGGCTGTCACTGGCAATGCTGCTCCAGGCAGCCTCAAAGCCTGACAACCACTTTCAGAACAAAATGGAAATACAGGGACTAATATTTGCTAACATCATTAATTCTTTTTCTCTTCCCCACTCCCCCTTCTTCCTTTATCCACCATGTCAAGATGTATACTTTTAAATGGTTGTCAGCCATAAAACAGACGTTGTGTCCCAGTTCAGAGGTTAACGTATAATGACAGACACATTAAAAACCCTGTCCAATGCCTCACTGAAAATTTCAGTTCCATCTTCTCTTCAACAAGACAGTGGCTCAAACTCACTTATAAGCTTTAACAACATTAAAGCCTAATCATGATTGAAAAATAAAGGAGAAAGAGAAGATGGTTTTATCATACTAAGCATTATGGAAATGCAAAACAATTAGAGACAAACATTTTCTTTGTGAGCGTTTTGTCATAAAACTCTCCCATTATCACAACATGATCCATTTCTCCTTTGGTATTTTTGGAGAGCGGGAGGAAAATTATCATTTAAGAGGAGGAGCAGTAGTTTCCTGATGCGGGTTGGTTTGGTGGATCACTCTCTTGCTATATCCCTGAAGACAGGACAGGGATGGTTTGTGCTTCATTTCCACATCCAAGCTTTGTTCCAATCTACACAAAACAGGCTACAACAGATTTAACAAGATGACAAATTCATGGGTCCTTCGAATGACCCACTTCAAGCTCAAGAGCCAGAAGTAGCTATAGAGATGCAAATGAACTCACTCTCAGTAATTAGCTGGGATGGAATGGTACACAGCTATTTACATGCAGGGCAAAGGACTCCGAGTTCTGACAGAAGGAAGGTACAGAGAAGTCCTACAGAAATAGTACAAAACAGCAGGCACAGCACAAGTTTCAGTAAAGCTTTTAAAAAAATGGAATACCATAACTTGGAGTTAACAGAAGAGCTAGATCCCAGGCATGAGTTAAATGCAGGGCATCCCAGTTTTATCCAGAGCCACATGGGAACCCTGCCTGGCTGTTTACATGCCTAGACACCCAGCAAACACAGCAATAGCTATTTGGCAAGGCACGTGCCTGTGCTGCACTGCACATCTATCATCCCACCAATTCCCTTACATCTCGCTCTGGCTTTTCTCCACACCCAAAACCTTTAAATACCTTCTCATAAATATATATTTAAGAAGAAGAGAAGGCCATCAGCAAAAAAAAAGTTCATCTCATCAAAATACTTATCTTCAAAGTTACCCTCGCTAATGTCTTAAAATGGCCAAGACTGAGGTTTTTCGTCATCATGCACCTTGGAAATAGAAAAGTGAGACAATGTAAATAAGAGTAATGCATCAGGATCTCACACCTGAACCACCACCCTGCACGAAAGAAGTTTGCACTACTTACTGTACTGTTTTCCTCTTCCTCTGAGCCTGATGCAGCTCGAGTCAGAGTAGCAGTTGTATCCAGGCTTCGTGGGATAGACAAGGAATACTAACAAAATGACTACAGTCCAAGCTTCTCTATCGTTTCTGCAGCAGCAAATACCTAGTGCAGATTCCAATCTGCATTTGTGCTGCACAATACTCCTTTCTCCAGCTCACCTGTTCCTCCAGTGCAGGTGTCAGCCTGGCACATTCTCTGGCTTTCCTGCATGGCCAGGTACAGAACCCAGCCCTGGGAACAGGGACATGTCACCTTTCTCCGTACCTGTCTGCAACATCCTCCTTGGCAGGAATGTGGCAGCCTGCAGCAGCCACTAAAGAAGCCACCAAAATCTGTCATGGCCTTTCAAGGTGCTGCAGGGCTTTGAAGTGCAACCAACGGGTCCTGAGCCACCAAGCCTAGAGGAGCTGCAATTGCTGGATGCTCACAAAGATCTGCTTGGCAGGGGTAGGAGAAATCCTGGCCCATGTCCCAGCTCCCTGAACTATACCTGGGAGGTTTAGCAACTGCAGTCTGTTGTTATGGCAGGACAGGTGACGTGCTGGAACCCTGTCAGGCTCACAGGAAGGTATGAGTAAATCCCTGATATGTGCTGATTGAATTGTAATTAAGCTGGTATAGTCTCAGGTAAGAAATTCTACAGAAGACACTTCAGACACAAGAGCAGACCTGCTTTGCTGGCCACCATGTTCCCCTAATGCTCTGGATTAACATTTCTCTATTTGAGGAGTGAGGATTATCAGGGAGACAACAAGAAAATGTAAACTCTCCTAAAGTTTCAGACACTCGCCCCCCTCCTCTCCCTGTGTGCCACGGCCTGGCCATCCCCCAGGGAAGGCAACTTGGGCAGACACTAATTATATTTGACAGCAGCAATTACACACAAGGCTGGAGATTAGAAGCTCGTTAATTGTGTGTGCCATAATTGCTGCCGTCTTTTCCTTTGCTAGTTAAGGCCAGTGGAACGAGAGCCAAGGGGAGGAGGGTGTTCTCCATCCCAAACGCAGGTGGTCCGAAGATGAGAGCCCTCAGACTGGGAGAAGATGTCCCCTGTCCCCCCACGCTGCGGGAGGCTCCTGACCCCGTAACAATGCGGGAGGGTCCTCGGCAGTGCGGCTAATGAAGCGTGAAATGAGGACAAACAATGTTCTCTTCCAAAGGTATTTTCCACCTGCATCCTTCTCACTTCACAGCTCCGCTGAACTTCACACTACCTGCAGCAGGAGGGAAGGCAAATATTAACCCTTTGGAGGTGATGCTACTACAGGAAATATATCTTTAACCACTTATAAAATTAGTCATGGTTTTACATTGTTTAAATTCATCAGATCCTTCCTTCCTTCCTACGATATGAGCTCAGCATTTTTCACCACTCTTTACCGACCACTGTAAGGTAGTAACACCCAACAAATCCCTCCTGGCTGAGGGCAGCCTCCCCCTTACACTGCTGCAAAGCCACTTTTCACAAAAGCCTACGTACCCTTTACACCAGCCCTATTAATGACTGTCATAAACAGCCTATTTTAATATTCCTCTCTCAACAATCCTTCTTGGCTCCCAGCAGCAGCTCAGCCGGAGCGTGCACATGACTCAGCACCTGGAACCTTTTCAAGAGCCCACTGAGGATCTGTACAATCTGAGCAAACTACCCATGAAAAATGACACCATGCTCTGCAGAATAATGTGTGGTTGAGGTGTTTTTTTAAATATTGAAGGGGCATTTTAGTTAACAGTCCAATAATGGCTATGTAAAAAAAAAAAAAAAAAATTCTGGTTCTTTTAAGTCTCATCACAGAATTTCCCTTTAAAAAGCACAGTCTAAGAGAAAATATTTTCCAGATTACAGTCAAAAAACCCATAAAAAATCATAACTAATGCCATAGTTACACAGTGCTGTGATCTAAAGCAAAGACTCACAGATTACTCATTTAACTATAATGACTTAATTAATAACTGCACCATAATCACAGCTGGAAATTAGTAGTAAAGACAGTCAGGGGAAGGGAAATAAATGTAAAATGCATAACATGATTTTGAGCAAGTTTTATGCTTGCTAGGAACTGTGATTTCATTACTCACTGTATACATTTTAGCATATGCATGGAAGGAAATACTAGGCTCAATAAAAACCCCTAATGCAGTGGCTTCCCAAAGCTTTCGGTTTGTGTAGCACTTTTTGAAAAGGAAAAGCAGACATGGAGGTGGCAAACACAAGATCAGCAGCAGGCTCCTTTCCTGACATTCTCTTCACGGACTCTGCTGAAACTTGCAGATTCCCAGTGTCTGCAGACCAAAGGGTGAAGTGAGTGGTGCTGTTTGGACCCTTCCAGCGTGAAGGAAACCAGGCATTGCACCGTCAGTCCTGGAGCAATCAATCCCTTCTGTCACATCACCTGTGTGAAAATCCACAAATGCCCAAGCAGAGGGGACCAAACTACAGACACAAACACAGTCTGTACTGTAATTGTTGGGGGTTTTTGTCAATCTAATACAAGACTTTATATAGATTTACACAGACATTTGTAGGAGCAAGAAATATATTCTGAGCCAAGCTGGAAATACTGAACAACTCTGTGGCTTGGGATGAAACAGGTGCTCTGAAACCTGGAAGCTGAAGGCAACCTTAACTTTTGATAAATAAAGGATGTCAGCAGCCATCCTCTGCTTTCTGGAGTGACACTGGGCCTGACACCACTGCAGTGGCCAATGTCCCCACTGGCAAAAGGAACAGCTCTGAGGCTGCTTGACCAGTGCCATGGACATTTGTTTCCCCCAGCAGATCTCGGTCGCGATGGCAGAGGGTGAGGCAGATTTATGAGGTCTGCAGGCACAGAAATGTCAGAATGAAGAGATCTTGGCTGGTCCCTGTCCCCACAGACTCAGGCATGGGAAAGATCAGAGCACCCAAGCAGGAACAAGAAGGTTTCCAAAGTTACAGCGTAACCTGTGGCAGGGTCAGCCAGAGGGATGCAGGATGTGAAGGAAGCTGCCTGTGGAACAGTTTATAGTGCTGTGCCTGAGCCTTTCCCTGCCTTTGTGTTGGTTACTTCAGTTCAAAATACCTATAAGATGCTCCAGAGACATCTGAGGAGTGTCACCTTTCCTTACAATAGGAATAGTTTGGTGCAACAGTGTCCAAGTATCCAAGCAGGAGAAAATATCTGCTCTTTTAAAGGACAACTTTTTCCAATCTAAGAGACAAATATAATTTACATGACATTAACCAATGTCTTAGTTAACATCCAAATAAAATCTTCATCTCCAATAATTACACTCAATACTTCCTTGATACTTCCTGTAAAGAGCAAGCTAAACATAACCACTTAACCTTTTTCTAACTCAAAAAGCAGTATTTCACTAAAGAAACAACTTAATTATGCTATAGCTTATGTTAGACACAAAACAATTACAGCTATTTTCTCCTAACCAAAAGCATACACTATTTTTAATTAACACACTCCCTTTACTTGGAATTTTTAAATTTTTTTTTTTTTAACTAGAGGTTGAGTCCTTTCCCATTTGAAGCAGTCAAGTTGTCAGCCCAGCCTGGTGGGTTGCTGGCTGTAACAGGAGCAAAGGTTTGAGGAGAGGCTGCTACAGCTCCTGAGTGAGTAGCAGAGCAAAGCAAAGCCCCCCTCCTGAATGTCCACCAAGTGCCACAAGCAGAGGAGTCAGTCCCTGCTCCTCCCACCCTCACTCACCACCTCACTTGGCTATCCCAGGAGACAGGACTTGGGTGCATCACATCAGGTTTTTCCATGTGTCTGGGCACTCTGGGAAAATATTGGGATCCATGGATGTCAGGAAGGCTCTCTCCTGCTTGGGAAGCGACCTGGGCAGCAGGAATCATAACAGAACCACAGAATGGTTTGGGTTGGAAAGGACCTTAAAGGTCACCTAGTCCCAACCCTAGCTAAAACTGAGCAGAGAAAGCAGATCTTGCCCTCCTGGTCCTCCCCACCGCACCTTGCAATTTTCTATTTATTTTCTCTCCCCTTCAACCTCCTGTTACACCAGAGGCTCCGCTCTCTGCCCCAAGCTCCTGAACTGTCCCTCGCTGCCTGCTCACCTGCCCTGTCCCTACAGCCCAGGGCAGCAACCTACTTGGTTCAACACCTCTCCTCTGCCACCCCATCCTGCAGCTTTCCCATGTCAGCACAACCAAAAGCCTCGTGTACCAATTGGCTTTAGCCAGAGGAGTTTCAGTACAGAAATGAACCTCACAGGAAAGTTTTGATTGCTGGTGGAGTTACTTCTCATGCCACAACCCTGCTCTTTCCTGCTTCCAGCCTCACACAGATACTTCACAAAAACAAGCTTTTCAATGCTTTCATCATTCACATTTTTGTGGCTGAGGAGCAGCGGCATTGCTGCTAAAATCAGCAACAAATGAAAACTGCACTTGGCATTTAAAGCCCTTCCTTGCCCTGCCAGAAACTGCCACCTCAAGGCAGAAATGACAGAGGGCACCTCTGGTTGCAGCTCAATCATTTCAGCTTGTAGTCTGAAATTTTAAGAAATTCAATCTTGCCACCTCAGTTTTAGCCAAGATCTCGGGCTCTCCCTGGAAATATCCAGGTATTGAACCATCTTCTGTCAACTCAGCCACAGAAGCAACAGCCTTCAGCAGAGGATCTGCAGCAACTTACACCTAATCTGGTGATCAGGTCCTTCCCTGATCCTGAGATGCTTTCTCAGCTAGGAGAGCAATTGCTGAAATGAAGTTTTAAGATCCCAGAGCTCAGCTGCCTTCCGTGCTTCCAATCCCACAGCCATGGGATCACACAACCAGGTGCTGTGGGACTGCAGCCAGACAGCAGAACCTGTTACTTCTGGACAATGATTACAGGGAAAAGAAAAAAGCAGCAAATTCCCTGCTGCACAGGAAGTTGCACAGTAAAGTGCTTTGTCTCACTCTGTTACATCTTGTCATCACTGTATGCCAGTAGTTTGAGAGTATATGTGTATGTATGTGTATATACACACACACACACACACATAAAAATTTACTTGCTCTTTTTTCAATTGCCTCTGGTGTACCTGGCTAGCATGCAGTGTCTTCATCCACCTGCAAGCCAGGAAACATGATGCTGGGATGCCACGCACCACTTTGTTGCAGCAGCACACTCAGCAAGGCAGAGCTACGCCTCTAATTATTCTTTTTTTCTGGAAAGTAGTAGTTTTTTTCTGAAAAATAGTATATATTTCTGTAATCGGTGCAAGATGATGAAAATTAATTCAGTGATGTATTCAAAAGGAAAAATATTTAGATATTAAATATTTAACCCAAATCACTGCATTGGTAACAAAAAAATGGTGACCTCCCCCCAATTTCTTGCTTGGAATTCTCAAAACTCACTACTCTTACAATCAAGTAGCTGCAAGAGCAGCTGTGTTATGCTACTCACAGCACAATAACAACGGAGTGCATCGACACTGCTGGATCTGAGCTGGAAAAAGAAGGACTAGCATCTCTAAAAGCTGAAGTTAGACCTTGGAGGGCTAGTAAGATTGCATATTTAACATACAGTATGTTTTCAGCAAGAACAGGCAGCTTGAAAGGAGGGAGAGAAAAGAGGTATAACCCTCATCAGGATAATTTTCTACTTTGAAGAAGTTTAGGGGCATAGAAATGCGGGCAACCTCTGTACAGGATTCCAGTGCAGCCTTCAATCCACGACTGCATTGCTGGTTTGCTTCCCAGACTTCAGCCTCTCTGAAATACAGACTTGCAGCTTGGCACGGTTGTATTTCAATCAATTGCTTGGTCAAGGATCAGAATGTCATAAATAAAAGGAGCTGAGACCATAAATTTCTGCAGAGATGTAAAATCAAAGAGAACAATCCAACAGACTCCCAGGGGGTGGGAGGCTGACACATATTCCAGCTGTTTGTATTTCCACTATGAGATGCTTGTTCATTTTAACTTCTTCACAGCTTGCCAGAGCCACAATTCCAAACAACTGAAAATCTCATTGAGGGTCTGGCATTTTGTTTTGTACTCTACAATAAAAGGCTGCAGGAGAGAAAAAGTCCTGTGATTTATCAAACTTGTCCACAGACAAAATCCTAGCCCCACCAGTACTGCACCCCAATGCCTGGCAGGTGAGTTACTTGCTAGAACATGTTGCTTGCAACATTACACATGCAAAGACAGGGACAGAAAGACAGCAAATCACCTATGGATAGCTTTGTTTGTGAGCAGAATCTATATCAAGGACTTAAAGCATCAGCACAGACTCCTCATGAGAAGATACACCAAAGCAACACTACCCACCTTTATTGCAGAAGAATGGGGAAATCTAGCTTGTAGATGTTTGCAGTGTGATATTTTAGTTTCTCACACAACAGGAACAAGAAAACATTCCCTTGTTAATAAGAAAAATTGGTTCTGAAAGTATGCTCCAAAAGCAAAACACTTCAGGTCTAACTTGTGCAGATAATAAAGTGCCTTTTCTCCACCTTGGATAAAATAAGGTGGGTCACTCCAGCTGTAGTGTCACATGTAGGAGTGAAGTGTACACAAACTGCAAGGTTTTGTGAGCCATGCACAGTGAGTGACTCCCTCCCCCAGGAAGGCTGCATCCTCCACTAACTCCACCTGCACGCTAGAGATTGTCCCTCATATAGACAAAGGCAGCAGGGCAGGGCAGGGCAGAGCAGAAGAATCCCTCCATGTGTTAAGATCTAACCCTTCTCAGGATACAAAAACCCTCAAAAACTATTACATATCCCAATGTGGTTCACGAAAAAACATCTCTGCAATTTGTCTAAAACCAGAGGACACTGTAGTCTTACATGCCCCAAAGCCAGAAGCCTGGGGTGGATCAATTTTCTGGTTTTAATCTTAATTTCTAGTGCTTCATTTTCTGTTAAAAGAATAAAATTTTTAAAAAGTACAGGCTTGATGGTTCGGCTTTGTTCTGTTTTGTTTTCAAAGGGGATGAGCTTAATTAGAGTTTACAAATTGTTTCAGTGATTTGCTTCTTCCAACGTGGTCACCACTGAAATAAGAGCTTTCAAAAAAATGTAGAGCAAACAGTGATGTTTGTTTTCTAAATTTTGTTAGAAATTATTATTATCATCATCATCATTTGGGTAAAAAAGACCCAAACAAAAAGTCAGATATGAAATTCCCTAAGTACAAAGTGCCACAGCAGGATCCATACAAAGAAATGTGCAGAGCAAAGCCCCTGCAGCACTGTTCCACAGATCCTCTTCCCAGTGTACTGCATTAGCACAGCACAGGACAGCAAGCTTTAGGGAGCACGGCCATAATTTGATTAGTGCCCACTTTACACGATGCAATTAAATTGCTTTTATACTACAAAAGAAATAAAGTCGCTGTTTTTCAAAGTTTTTGACCTCGCAGCACAGCAAGCCATAAATTGAAATATTTCCCCAAACAAAGCAGGTATGTGAGCTCACTGCTGCTGGTGACAGGCAGAGAGAGACCCAAACAGGTCTTTTCCCTTCCTGCTCTTCCCATCCCCCTTGTAATCCTGCCCACACCACTCTGCTGCTCTTTCCCAACCACAAACAGTGGCTGCTGGGTCAGATTATCACGGGAGACATCTGTTTGACTGATAGACAAAACAGGAAAACACGATGGTTGCTCTCATTTTGTTTACAGACAATAGTTTTTCAAATGCATTTCTTAACTTCCAAAAGAAATTCCACTTGCCTGCAGAACTAACCAAGGAATCCACACACTTCAGCCTTAAACTGCACCTACCAGCCACTAATCTAATTCTTAGAAGTTGACCAGATATAAAACCTGTAAGCTGCAAAAGATCAAACCTTCTTGTTCCAGATAGCAACAGGACAGACTTGAGCAATCGGTGCAAATTTAAGAAAATGTCAAGTTTTGATTTCCAAGTGCTTTTCTTAATGTCATTGGAAACACCATTTGTATTTGAGTCATTACGGAAATGTTTAAGTTCCCTTAGTGGTCCTACATTACAGAGATTCTAAGCTGCCTTGGAGATCTTACTTAAATACAAGAGGTTCATCAATTTAAATCAATTGTTAAAATAAATCAGTTAACACCTTGTGCAAATTGCCAAAAGCACACATACAAACTCAGCTCCGCTGCAAATCTGGAAATTGCTTCTCCTCCTTTTCACTGTATCCCCAAATTGCAAATTTGCTTTTCCACGTTCTAGGTTCAATCTGCTTATTGCGTTTAAAATGTGACAGGGAAAGGTTATTTCACCAGAAGGCAGAAGGCATGGAGCCCATCCCTGGCAGAGGGTACCTGCCCACCCACCTTATCGAATACTGCCCCCTGCAGTGCTTCCTGCAAAAACACCCCATGGACAAATCCATTTGTTTTATTCCTGCAGGTGTTCCAGTTTAGCGGGCTGCTCCGAGCCTGCAGCAATTGTACATTTGCTATTTTATTCACACTGAAGCTTGTTTTCTGTTTCATGAGACTTGCTGTTCCCCAGGGATCCTCTCCTGGCACAACCTGATGCTCCCACACCAATCCAGCAAAGGAGGGATTTTATTCAAATTCATTATTTGGGCCCAAGTACAGAGAAATAAATCCTCCCCTACTCAAACAAGGAACAGAATAGTACTTAGAAAAAACACAGGCAGCTTTTTTCCCTGTAAACATCAGAACTAGAACTTCATATCTTTATGAGCCTAAAAAGATGTTTGGTGAATGCCTATTTTCTTTGAGGTGCAGCTCTCTTTCCCACTTTGCCTTGGAGAAAAGTCTCTGCTCTTCAGATTCCCAACCTCCAACCTTCTGCATTACACAGCAAAAATCTTACTAACTGCATTATTGGTGAAGTCAAGTCAAACAAGTTAAAATGCCAACTTTTAAAACTTTGATATATAAACAGAAAATCATTAAGTCCTCCTGTGAGTTTCAGCACTCAAAGCAAATAGGAAGATGCCTCAAGAAGGGTTTGGGAAGGGATGCCACTGAAGTTAGCAGTGACAAGCTGTTCAGATTGGAACTGGTAAATGCGCAATATAAGGAATAGGAAAAGGAAATATTTAAACCGAGTGATGCCAAAACTGCAATCAGCAAATGGAAGGCTAAATGTGCTGAGCAAATCTGGATGCTTTTTTTATTATTTATTTTTATTGTTTGAGCTGTGCCATATAACCATCTCATTACAAGAATGAATCAATAACAACTCCTGGCCACCCCGCTGCGGTGTCGTGTCACACCTCCACCCACGGCCCCTGCAACAGGATTTCAGCAGAAGGGACACGTTCAGTGCTGCTAAGAAAAGAACTGCTGGTCTCTTTCTGCTTCTTTGGGTTTGAAAATCTAGATGCTTGAAGCCAGTGGGGATTTGTGATATCCAATACACAACAGAGACGAGACCTTCAGAGTGTCTGGGGGAATGCAAGCACAGCCACTACGACTCTCAAAACCTGCAAGTAATGAAGTGCCCAATTATGCAGCAATGTACACGAGAATAAAATTATTGCATGAAGATGCCAGACACCCAGCTTGTGAAGGTGATATTCCCCAAATCCCTGAGCCCACTGCTGAGGCTGCAGGACAGCACCACAGCAGTGGGAATGCAGAGCCAGAGGGATGGGCACGCAGTGGCTGGCAGGGAGGGCAGATCAGTGTCACCACCATAATCACACCAGCCAGAGCCACGAAAAGCAATTGTCATTGGCTGCCAGTAAAGCAAGGAAGAGGACAGGTGAACATAGGAGAAGAGAAGCAGCCGGGACACATCTTTTGTAAAGGACCCAAAGCAGTGGGAGGTGTTGACTGCATGAAATGTTTCTGTTTAAGGCTGGAGAATGCAGAAGAAGGGCTTCATAAATTATTCTCTGTTCTGGAGGAAGAGTGAATAGACTTGAAGGACAGGTGATGTCTCTGAAATATGCAAATAGAGCAGAGCTGGTCCTCCTAAAGCAATTGCCTTTCCACTGCCTGGAACTTCAGACTGAAAGGAATGACTCACAAGAAACAAAAGATGTGCTAAAAGGTAGAAGATGACGAAGGAAGACTGCATCAAGAGGAGAATGGAGACAGCATGGAAAAGAATATTCCTGATCTCCTACTAACAGCTGTTCTTGGGAAAAGAATCAAAACAATCCTCAACACACGGTAAGACCATGCCAACACAGGAGGGCTGAATCACAAAACATCCTGAAAGGCAATTGTGATTACTGGTTCTAGACAAACACAGCCACGAGATTCCAGTGACTTCACGATGTAAAGACAATGGACCTCACCTCAAATATCTCCTAGGTTACCTCCTATTTTCAAAGATTTTCCAGCAAATAAAATTGCTGAAAATAAATGCAGTATGATCTTTTCTTTCCAGGTTTTAGACAAAGCTCTGAAAGAGAAGATTAGGCAGGACTATTGAGACAACCTGTGGGCAGCAAGGGTGAATAAGAAACTAAACCACATTGGAAATAGCCAGAGACATGCTGTCAAAAATGTCACATAAACTTCAGAGAACAGCTGCTGCCTCTCCACGTTCAGCTGTCTCCTAATGAAGTGTGGGTACTCCAAACTCAGTGCAGGAATAGGAAGCAGCAGGTGATATTTTGGCTGCTATTGGAGTTCTCTCTGCTTCTGGACATATTCAGGGCAGTTCTACTGCATCAGAACCCTTTTACTTTTTCCCCATCCAAAACAAAGATACTAAATTAAAGCAGGTAGAGTCTGTTGCTGAAAGTGTAGTAATAAAGAAACTTCAACATGAAAGAATGAATCACTGGAGAAACAAGAAAAAGGAATGAAGAAGTGGATCTGTTTGGGTTGCACATGAAATACTGCAGGTATTTCCATTCTATTTATTAACAAAAATACTGACAGCCTGAAGGCTACAGAACAACAGCAAATCTGCTGAGGAAAAAGTGAACCTATGAAAAACATACACAGTTTTTAAGCTTAAAATTTTGCATATTTAATACTAAAGGATCAAGATAATAAAGCCCTTTTACAAATATATGAAACAGGAGACTGAGGAGGATTTAAAATAAGACACAATAACACCTTTAACGGATGACATGAACTGTTGAAGAAAAAGTAAGTTGGGAATATTGAGAAAGCTTTAAAATAGCAAAATTCATGAGGATGCACAAAAAGAAATTGTACACCTTTGTACCGTAATTACTATTTATGATTCATAATGATATGAAAGTCAAACTTTCCAAATTTGTAACATGCACTTTATACTGCTTTTAACCAAACAGCAGGAGCATTTCATTCACAATCTACGGAACATAAAAAAAATCTGAAGGAATCCAGCAGATGAGCATGTAAAGGAGACACAATGACAGTGATGAAGCACCTAGTAATGTACCCACAGCTCTTTTCTAAAAATCCAATTTTAAAACTGAAGACTAAAGTGGCTATTTTGTCTCCATCCCCTGACACATGCATCTCCATCATTTTAAAGAACAGAGCTCCCTCTCGTGGCTCCAGAACGTGGATTTGGTAGGGAGAAGGAAAGGAGAGCAGCACGAGATGCATCAGAGAGGACTCCTGATAGCAGTTTGGTCCTTTAAAGGTGGAATTAAAAGGGTAATGTAATACGAAGGACAGGTGAATTCTTGTGAAGAAAGCAATGTCACCTTTACTTCAATGCTAACTTCCAAATTACATTTTCTGCTAAGGTAACCTCTTCACCTTAGGGGAAGAGGGGAGGAACAGTGCTGACAACCTTTCTTTGTTTGCTATATGGGTTCTTTAAAATATTAATTTTGTAAAAACTGACATATTATTCCACTTTCCTGAGTTTGTAACCTCAGGCTCACACCTCTGACAACAAGTATTTCTCCAAAGCAAGAAAGTGAAGGGAATACCCAAAGCTAAGCAAGCCACCATGCTGAAAATTTTTTTCAGGAAAGCACTGGGTATTCTATTTACATTTTTGTTTCCATTTTTAAATTAATATTCATGTGTTTCACTTGACATTTTCTTCACTCAGGATTATACATGGATTTTTACAAATTATTTCTGTATGAGAATTTTAGATTGGACAAGAATTTACCCAGCAAGCAGCCAGCTTTGGCTAACTGCACAGCCCATAAAACTACGTTCTCCAAGGGCATTAAAAAGGGTTTTTTTCTAAATGACAACATTTCTTTGCTGCAAAAACACTACCAATGGAACGAAACATGAACTAGTGAAGTAAAAAAAAAATTAACCTTAAGTCTCAAGAACAGCATCAGAAGACAACTCAGAATCAAATTCCTGATTCACAGGATTGTGCCCCCGTAAGATTTTGCTTCCAAAGCATAGAAGAACAAATGTCCTACTGTGACAAGAAATTACCATGCCTTCAGCATTTTACTATTATTGAAATATCTCCGCTCTATTTCCAAAGACCATACTTTTTCTAAAGACCAATTGTCTTTAAAAATTGTATAGAATTCAGTCTATAAACAGGAGATATCCTTAAGGATTCAATCAAGTAATAAACCTGGTAGATGAAAGATGAATTAAAATGACAGTACAGTCTCCCTGTAACACACAGATACAGACTTGTTATGTTAGAGTACCTAATCATAATCAGATTTGGTAATTTGCTGCATCGAAACAAAAAGGAAACATTTTTAGAATTGATCATTCAGTTCATGTCACTTTCATGGAGATTGCTTTCTATTGATCAACATTTAAATAGTAGTTGTAAAGAGAAGGATGAGAAAAGGATAAAAAGTATCTTTACATGCTGAATACAGCATGAACCAATAAGAGCAAAATAAATTAGATCACTACAGCCAAACCAACCCTGTGCATGTGCTCGCTGTAATGAAGATCATTATGAATGAAAGAGATGGTTCTTCATGCTTCAGTCATAACAAAAGGAGGGTTTAAAAAATTAATTTAGACTTTAATCTGCTCAAAATGAAGTTTGCCATGCAGCAATTAAAGCCTGTGAGAAGCTGAGCCATTGTCAGCTTTACAAAGACAAACTCTGGTTTATTTTCCAAACAATATTTCCACGTTTCCTACCTGTGGATTCCAACTGGGGTCGAGTTTTTTCACTGCAGCAATGTACTCCTGCATAGCTTGGTGAGGGCTGGTATCTCCCAGGGCTTTCCAAGCCTCCCTAGGAGCAACAGAAAAACATCAGTGAACCCCTTGGAGACAGCACAAGGTGCTTTTATAGTGACATCAGTGGAACACAGTCAACAGATTCATCAAAATCCTTTCAGGGCATGCAAAGCCATCTTTTATTCAGCTTGAAATGGTAAACTTTTCTCTGAGGCTGTGAATGGCCACTGTCAGTGCAGCTCTGTTGTGAAAGGATCTTTCAGGAGATCCTGATTCAGGCTGGAACAGAGTTTGTGTTCACAGAGCTGTAACTATTTTCACATTTTTGCTGTATGCAGGCCAGTTCTGGATGAAGACTGTAAATACAGGAGTCTGGTATTTCACATCTGTGTCAGGCATAGCAGCAAACATTTCTCTGTTAAGCAAAGGATTTTAAAGACACTTCAGTGGCAATTCTCTGAGCTGACATGCCCTAGGTCCATTATCTGTCAAGAGATGAGACAAGATGCAACAAAAAGTACAGCCAGAAATTGCTAGGAATGACAAAGATTTCCTCTTACCATTTCTGCTTTCCCTCAAAATCAAAGAAGCTTGGCTTGGGGGTGTTACAGGTTCCAAGTTTCACCTAAAGAAAAGAAATTTCCTTCTGTCAGAATAAAACAAAGGGGGCTTGCACAAGGAAAAATCTGTGTTCTGATGGTTTCAGGATAACTGTGTCATAAGGCCAGAAGAAAGGTTTTTTTGGGAAACAATTTCATCCATCCCATCTTACCTCTACTTTAGCACCTCTGCATCCCTGGGTTTTCTTGGTGTGATGCAAGTGAAGCAATTTTGTTATGCAGCTCATTTCTTTTGCATGCATTACCCACACGGATAACCAGCAAGTAATTTCTCACTAATGTTATGTTTATTACCCAGCCAAATGCCTCATCCTCCACCAGTATAAAGAAAAATTCTGTTGATTAGGGTTTCTACCGAGATGATTATTCATTAAGGCTGAAATTCACCTGCTTCCACACAAAGCTCGAGTAAACAGACTTTGCTTAATTATTTTCAAGGTCCTCTGGAAGGCAAGGGGACCAACTCAGAGCAAAGGAATGGCAGGCAGCACCTGAATTTGCTCTGAGGCACCTGGCTGCATGGAAGCACTGCTGAGAAACAAGTCAAGGCCTGAGTGCCAGAGATGAACCAATCTGTCAGAAGCAAGGCAGAAATTAAAATGGGGGGGGGAGGGGAGGGAGGCAGGTGTGAAATTAAAAAACACAAGGAAGAAAGGGAGCAAGCCAGAACCAGGGGATAGATATATGGAAAAAAGTGTCACAGCCAGTGTAAAATGGACTTGGTACCAGTGGGATTCAGGCAGTTTTCCATGTGTAAAATTTTTTAACACAAGAATGATGGGTGAAAGACTAGAAGCCAGAGCTGAACCACGGCTCCAAATGTAGCAGCCCCTGGGGCAGCAGTTACCACACCAAGTCCCTGTAAGACAGGGCACAGCACGGATGGCGACCCCAGGGAGGGAACACAGGGATGTCCTGGAGGTGGGCAAAGGCTGCTGGATGAACGTTTTGTTAGCCAACCAAAATCAAACTGCATTCAGCAAATGTTTTATGAAATATGCTCAAGTGTTCAGGCAGGTGAAGTGCTTAAATCAACTAACAATTCCTCACCTTAACAGGGTGGCGATTTTATGCTGAGGATAGAATAATTTATCAGGCTTTAAAGAGAGCATGCCCATGCTGAGAGATATCTATTAGTTACACTATGTTTTCATTTAAAGTGTTAGAGGATATGAGTGACTGTAACTGAAATTAATTTTCTGTACATCTGACTGTCTCCCAGTGAGCAATTCATCCAAATTAGAACATCTTAGCTGGCCTTTAAAACAACATATTGCATTTCATGGAGAAATAAGAAAATAGGCTAGCAACAGTTAAGTTCTATAAATCAGTCACAATTCATGTAATCTAAATGCTTTTTTCTATGCTCTGAGGTGGATTGGACCACTTGTTTTAAAACGCAAAACAAACAGGGGAATAAAATGCAAATTCATTATCTGTATGGAAAATGCCTGCTTGGCAATTCTTTAGTTCAGCAGCCAACCTGCAAAAATTGGCCAAGATAGATAAAAAAAAAATAAATCTGTTTTAATATTAATTTTCCACTGCCATCATCAAAACACGACAGCAGTTTCCTCTCTGGAGATTTGGCACTCAGAGGCTGTTCTAGCGTTGGGGAAGACTGTTAGTAACATCGATAGTAACACAAATCAAGGAACAGTAGTTAAATTTCATCCATCAAGAGGGGAGAAAAGTGCACTTGTGCCCTGCTTGCTGTTTTAAGATATATTAAAAAGGCTTGCAGTGGTTTTGTTGGAAAGAATGAAACACAAGGTTTTGGCTCCTCTCTTTTTGCTGCAAGACTCCACAATGCAGGAGAAACCAACAAGGAATTTAACATAAGAGGGGACTTGAGCCTGACAGCGGAGGGAGTTAAACATGCCAATACTGACAAAAAAGGCAAAATTTTGTGCACGACTCTGTCCTCCTGCTACTTCCCTAGAGGACCTCAAAAGCTGTTTTACTTCACAGCCAGCACAAAGACAAGAGCCTGTATTAGTATTTTAAATTCAGACTTTCTCGTTTCTGTATCCAGAAAATAATTATTGAAGGTCTCTAGGGTGCTGACTGGTCACTTGATGCTCAACTCTCCTCATTTACAGTTCATCAGCTGCATTAAAAGAACATGACAGCCAGAATGCATAAAAAACTTCCTGGTATTGCTTTTGCATGTAGAGCTGCCTGCAGGCACAATTCTCATGAGTCGCACAGAGATGACCCAGGCAGCCCCAAACAGGCAGTAGTGTCTGCAGTCATCTCCATCTGTGGTCAAAACAAATTTGGAAACCTTGGATGAGGCCTACACCTGGGAGCTGAAGGTCAATGACATTCAGAAGAGAGAGAGATGCTCAGAGCTGTGTTAATGCTGCACACCATCCCCACACAACTTCAGCTGCTGCTCCACACTTTGAGAAACCTTGAGATTCTCCTCAAACATTACTCCACAGATGGTTCTCCCTCCCTGGTGGTGGTTAAACGGCTCTTGGCTAATTTTCCTGCCAATATATTTATACAGCAGGGTGTTCCAGCCAAATATTCCTACCTGATTGTAAATCTTGTAAGGTGAATTGTATTTGCAGCCTCCCTACAGACCAATAAGAGGAACAGAAACTCCATGGACAGCAGGACTAAGCTCTCACTGTCCACAAGCCAAGTAAGCTAAATTTCTTTGTCAAGACAGCAATTCCTGCCTGTTACTGCCCACAGCTCTGCCCCAACCCATGGGAATGCCCTCACTGAAAGTGGGGTGTAAGGAAGAATAAGCAAACACCAACCACAGAAGGGGTCACCCCTCAGAAGGAGTCTCACAAACCAAGGGACTGCATGTCCCAGAGAGACAGAGAGTGACAGTGGTGACAACCAAGTCAGTGCCATCACATGGTTCCAAGCAAGAGGAAGCTGCAGGCAGAAACTCCTGTGTTCAGGGCACGTTTGTGGCATCATGTTCCACAATATTTGAAAGGCATCATGCAAAATTGGTTTTATATTCTTGAGTCCACACTTGGAGACAGTACCAGTCCCATTTGGCCATCAGCACTGGATTTCCAGCTGCCAGCACCTCTCAGCATTTATGTAGACACATCCTCCTCCCACCAGGGCAGTTTTCCCAGTCCAATAATTTCCAGCAAGTTCTGGATTCCCTCCCCTATCTAAATCTCCACTACTACACTGGTCTCCATTACTGCACCTTCTGAACCTCAGATTTTTACATCCTCAACATGACAGGCAAGTGTTCCCTTCACTTTACCACTACAGACTCAAGGCCCAGACTAGAGACTTGCCCAAAGCCACACAGAAAGTAGTGGAAGGAAAGAAAAATCAGTCCCAGTCCAGAGCCTTATGGACTAGTCTGTTCTTCCTTCTGTTGTGGGGCAGAGTCATAAACTCAGCAACATCTTCGAAAAACCTCACTGGAAATGACAACTAAGCAATTCCCTTATTTTCAAGTCTCTGACACATAAACAAAATCAGAGAGAAAAGTAATAAAATCCTGAAATGGCCTCCAATAAAAGGTAATAAAATTCCAGGAAAATGCCTATATACCCAAACAGTTTGAAATAAATAATATACAGTATTTTAACAGAGAGCTCAGCTGTTACTGTCACCTCTTTTATGACGGTGCTGTATCTTAAATCAAAGCCTTTAGTGACACAAAACACTAAACTGGGAAAAGACAAGGATGCCAAATCAAGGACAGTGGACAGATCTGAGTCAGCACCTTTTGTATGCCAGCAATTCCACCGTCCACCAGGGTAATATATCAGCAGCTCATTATGCACCCTGATATGGCTGCTGTAATTAAATACAGAAAACTTGCATTAAGCACCCTCATTTTGATTTAAAGCACAAAACTTAAAGTTAGCAGGGCATAATCCTGCAGTAGCTGTGCTAGCAAACCTCTCCGACCTCCAGTGCCAGCACTACACTCCCAGGCACTCTGTAACAGGGATGGCACCTTTCTGAACTGGGACAGGCACAGAAATCCAGGAGCCAAGCACAGCCTGAAACCAAGGAGCACAAAGGCACTTGCTGTCACATCCTGCTTGCTCAGGGACACAGGAGAAGGACACAGAAGTGCCCTGTTCTCCTCAGTGGAAAGCAACTGGAAATCTGTGCTGACAAAGTGTTAATTGTCAGCGTTTCCTGACTTGTATCAAAACTCTTGTGAAACAGCTTCTGATTGTAGCAATTTTTAACATTAAACTCCTTATTGGTCTTACAGAGCTAACACCAGGAAACCCTCTGGAGTCTGTGGACAATCATGAGCTGACAAGGAAGCAATCCCTTCCCATTTCCACCCAGGACAGCCACAAAGCATTTGAAACAGAGCAAAAAACAAAGATGTCATTTGCAACCAGCATCCTGAGACAAAAATTTATAGAAAAGACACCCTTTTTCATCTCATCCTGGGCATTGCAAAATTCTCCTGGTATTTTTTTTCCAACCCTCCTTTTTCTTACACAGGAAAGAGAAACCTGGAGACCTGTTTAAGCACTAAGCACAATCTGAAAACAAAACCTCACGTGACCAGCCTGCTTTTAACATAATTACTGGTCCACAAACCACAGCCTGGGAGCCGCCAGCTTAGAGGATAATTAAATATTGCACTAAAAAATTGAGAGCACTTATACATGGCAGTAGTAGGGCACAGGTAATCCATGTGGGAGGAACATATACGGAAGATGTGCACACCCAAATTTGTCTATTCATCCAAATGAGTGGGACTCAGTTCTCAAGCTGAGGCAGCACCTCTTGCCACACGCCTGAGCCACAGAATCACAGAATGGTTTGGGTTGGAAAGGACCTTAAAGATCACCTAGTTCCAAGCCCCTGGCATGGACAGGGACACCTTCCACTACACCAGGTTGCTCCATCCAGCCTGTATTTGTACTTTTACTCTTTCATCTTCTGGGTGTAACAATACTTAGAGTTTTTCTGTTTCTCCAAGCTAAGTGATTGTTACAGTCCTTTACAATTGGTGCTTTCCCCCCCCCTTTGTTTTATGTAACTTCTTTCACAGCAGAAGTTACATTGTGTATTCTGGTAGGATACATCCTACAGCTTGCTCAGTTCACAGGGACAGAATGGGAAAACGGGACTGTGTCCAAGGTTACAACCAGAACTAAGCAGCTCAGTTTCCCAGTCCACTCTCAAGTCCTCCACGGACAGATCTGCACAGGCACGTCCTTTGTGAGGACCCCAAAGATGCAGTGCCCACCCCGGGACACGGGTGCAGATCCCGCTGTCTTGTGACAGGGAGATGGGCACTGTGCACCATTTCTCCATCCTGTCCCACGGCCTCATCACCCAACAGGCACAGGGAAAACACCCATATGGCAGTGGGATTTACCAGCCAAGTTACTCCACAAAGCCTCAGGGACAGGCCACCAGCCTGCCAACGGCAAGGGATAAATCCTCCACACCAGTTTAAACCACCGTGGCCTCTGCTGAAGCCAAACCAATGCCACAGAATCATTAAAGTTGGCAAAGACCTCCAAGATCATTCAGGCCAACCTTTGGCCAAACACCACCCTTGCCATTAAACCACATGGCAAAGTGCTGCATCTACTTGGTTCTTGAACATTTCCAAGGATGGTGATTCCACCACTTCTCTGGGCAGCCCATTCCAGTATTTGCCACTGCTTCAGGCAAGAAATTTTTCCTAATATACAACCTGGACCTTCCCTGGCACAACTTGGGTCTGGTTCCTTTTGTTCAAAGGATGCAGTGTCAGTGTCACCAACACTGAGTGAGAGTTGAGGAACAAGAGCCAGGGTGATGGATTTACAGAATCATTTGTTTTGGTAAAAACCTCTGAGATCACCGAGTCCAACCTTAGACCAATCATCACCCTGACAACCAGACCATGGCGCTAAGGGCCACGTCCAGTCATTCCTTAAACACCTCCAAGAACAGTGACTCCATCACCTCCCTGCGGAGCCCCTTCCAATGCCTGACCATCCTTTCAGTGAAGAATTCTTCCTGATGTCCAACCTGAACTGCACCTGGCCCACCTTAAGGCCATTTCTTTTTGTCCCGTCACTTGTTACTTGGGAGCAGAGCCTGACCCCCACCTGGCCACAACCTCCTCTCAGGTGGTTGTAGAAGGCAACAAGGTCCCCCCTGAGCCCCCTTTACTCCAGGCTGAGCCCCCCCAGCTCCCTCAGCTGCTCCTCACCAGACTTGTGCTCCAGACCCCTCCCCAGCTCTGTTATCTTTTCTGCATATCCTCCACCACCTCAATGTCCTTCCTGAATTGAGGAGCCCAAAACTGAACCCAGAATTTGAGATGCGGCCTCACCCATGCCCAGCGCAGGGGGTCGGTCACTGCCCTGATCCTGCTGGAACTGAAAATTTCTCTTCTCTGTGTTACGTATCACCGGTCGCACTGTGGCTGATACAGGCTAGGATGCCCTTGGCCTTCTTGGGCTCACGTTCAGCTGCTGTCGATCAGCATCCCCAGGTCCTTTCCTGCTGGGGCACTTCCCACGCACTCTTCCCCCAAACCTGGCGGGGCTCTGTCCCCCCAGTCTCCATCCACCTCCACCGCAGGTGCCGCCGGCGCTGCTCTGGAGGGAGACACCCCCGCTCCCCTCACCACCCGGGACGCAACTTTCCTCCTTGGCACTGGCGCCACGTTTTGGGCCGCAGCCGCACAGGCTCGTGGCCCCGGGAGAGCCCCAGGCCCGGCTGCTCG
>VZTJ01002312.1:531170-545705 GCA_013397795.1 Orthonyx spaldingii | reverse complement strand
AGGCTCCGCCCGGGACACAGTGCCGGGATCAGTCGGGATAGCCAGGATAGCCGGGATCCTCCCGGGACACAGTGCCGGGATCAGCCGGGATAGCCGGGATCCTCCCGGGACACAGTGCCGGGATCAGCCGAGATAGCCGGGATAGCCGGGATCCTCCCGGGACACAGTGCCGGGATCAGTCGGGATAGCCAGGATAGCCGGGATCCTCCCGGGACACAGTGCCGGGATCAGTCGGGATAGCCGGGATAGCCGGGATTAGCCGGGATCCTCCCGGAACACGGTGCTGGGATAGCCGGGATCCTCCCGGGACACAGTGCCCACTCTCAGCAGGGATCCTCCCGGCCCACGATGTCCAGTATCAGCCAGGACGGACCCGGTACACGCTGTCCGGTGTCAGCCGGGCTCCTCCCGGGACGCGGTGCCGGGTTCCCAGGGATGACCCTGCCCTGCCCTGCCCGGGGGTCCCGGCCAAGAGCCATCCCAAAGGTGGTTTATATTTATCCCGGTATCTGCTTCGGGTGGAAAGTTTCTCTCTCCCGGGCACAGCTGTCGAGTCCCATCTCCCTTCTTCCTCCACCCCCGGCCACGGCGAATGGCAACCCCGAGTCCCCCAGGGAGCCCTCGGCCACTCCGCAGCCCCCGATCCGCTCTGTGCTGCGGGGGGCTGCGAGCTGGGGGTCTCGGTTGAGGGGTCCGTGTGTCACTCCGAGGCACTGGATGATGGATGAGGATGAAGGTGCTTCCCATACCTGCTGTGGTCCCTCTACGTGGCATCTCCCAGCCACATCCAACTCACAGAATATAAAATATCTCGAGTTGGAAGGGCACAGGAGGATCATCGAGTCTAACTTCTGGCCCTGCACAGGATAGCCCCAAAAACCCCACCATGTGCCTGAGAGTGTTGTCCAAATGTTTCTTGAACGCTGTCAGCCTTGGTGCTGTGACGACTTCTCTTGGGAGCCTGTTCCAGTGCCCAGCCACCCTCTGGGTAAGGAGCCTTTCCTAATATCCAGCCTAAACCTCCCCTGACCCAGCTCCATGCCATTCCCTCAGGGCCTGTCACTGTGATGCTCCAGTTTGTTGCCTTGGCTGTGTTGGGGCTTTTTCCGCCTCTAAGAAAAGCTTCTGGCACCCAGTGAGGCTGTGGAGAGAGTAAGAGAATAAAAGCCAACCTTTTCCATTCAGCAGCCTGTGAGCAATGCATTCACCCACTTTTCCATCCAGGGGCTTGCAGAGGAAAATACAGGAGCTGTGGGAAAAAAAGTCCTTCCATGAGAGGGAGGAATAAGCTGGCTTTTATCCTCTTACTCTCTTAACAGCCTCACTGGGTGCCAGAGGCTTTACTTAGGGGGGGAAAGCCCCAAAATAGCCAAGGCAGCAAACTGGAGCATCACAGTGACAGGACCTGAGGGAATGGCGTGGAGCTGGGTCAGGGGAGGTTTAGACTGGATGTCAGAGAAAGGTTCTCCACCCAAGAACGTGGTTGAACGTTGGAACAGGCTCTCCAGGGAAGTGGTCACAGCACCAAGGCTGACAGAGTTCAAGAAACATGTGGACAGCACTCTCAGGCACATGGTGGGGTTTTTGGGGCTGTCCTGTGCAGGGTCAGGAATTGGACTCCATGATCCTTGTGTGTCTCTTCCCACTCAGAATATTCTGTGTTTCTATGATCACTGAAGCACCTGGACATAGCCATGCAGGGCCACCAACACTGTCCCGCTGGGCCACCAAACCATGGCACTGTCCCTGTCCCTAAAGTGGGATGAGTGTAGGTACACCACAGCCCTCCGTGAAAAAGGAGGGATCCCTGCATCCCAGCTTGTCCCAGTGGGGTGGTGGGGCCCCAGTCTCTGCTCAGTATCACACTGGGGACAGGTTCAGCTGTGCCAGAGCCAGGAATGTGCTGGCAAGCACTCAGTCTCCCCCAGTTGCTTCCTGTGGGGACAGAGGGTACCCTGCTGCTCTGCGGCCCCCACAGCCTCCTAGCCTGTGCAGGGGGGATGAAGCCCTGGTTTGAACTGGGAAGGGGGAAAAAGGCTGAACCAACTTGGCTCTGCCACTTGCAAATTAAAAAATTATATCTATCTATATTTCTATCTATCTATCTGATTGATTAACACCCAGCCTCGTAAGCAAACTGCAACATTTACAGCGAGCTCGTCCTGCCCCGCTCCCCAGCAGCCGCGCCGGGCTCCATCCCGCCGGCTGTGCCAGCCCGGCCAGCCCTGCTCGGGGCAGCAGCGCCCGGCCCGAGCCTGCCGGCGCTCCGTGGGCAGCCAGGCAGCCTGGCAGGGCGGAATCTCCTCTGAATAGCTTGGGAAAAGTACTCGCAGCGAATGAAGAGGAGCGCACGGCCTCCGCACGCTCCCCGGCGCGTCTCCATGGTGAGAGAGGCCTCCCTGCCCCGCCGCGTTCCTTCTCTATAGCACTTACAGCTCCTGCCAGCTCTCTTGCACTTTTTCCTTGCCTTTTTTTTTTTTTTTTTAAAGAGCAATTGCACCGAGGGTCTGATCCTTCCTCCCACGCCCTCGCTCTGGCAGTGTGGGAGCAGGTTTGATGCAAGGCGCCCGTGGAGGTTTCGGGAGCCTGGCATGGGAACACTGAGGATGGGGATGCTGGCTCAGACACGCTGCACCTGCTCTGCTGGATAATGCTGATGGAATTGCTGGTTCCCAGCAGCCTGTGAGAGAGCAGGATGGGAGTTCAGGGGATGCCAGTGCCAATGTTTTGTGCTGAATGCACCAATCTTGAAGTGGTGCAGGGCTGGGAGAGCCCCCAGTCACCCCAGTATGAGCCAGGTCAAATTCGGCCCATTCCCCCAGCCCTGGGCTGCAGAGCACACAAAACCAGAAGCATTACAAGCACCAAGTGGTAAAAAAAATCGTGCAGGGCCCTTGCATGGGCTGCATGTTTGGGTCTGCCCCAGGTCCCACTCTGGGATAGCAAAGACACAATAACAGGCTGTGACCAGCAGTGCCAAGCAAGGAAAAAATATCCCTGTATAATTATCATATCCATCCTGCTGGTCAGCCCGGAGACCTGTCATTGTCCCTGTGCAGAGGGCAGAGGCCACCGCACACACCGAGCCTCTGCCAGCCTGAAAACAACATCTGAAGGGATCCCTGTGAGCTAAGCTATGATTACATTTTTTTTTTCCACAACAAAAGGAGAAAGAGGCAATTACGGGCTGGTTCATTTGTAGACATGCCTTTGGCTGTGGGAGACACCTGCCTGTGGAGGAGGAGCAGGCTGGGGATGTGTGTGGCTCCCGAGGGCGAGTGGCACAGGGAGCCTGGGGAAGCCCAGGCACGCTCCCCTCCTGTGGCACAGCCCCCAGCACATTTCAACGTGTCACATCACCCCTGCTGTGGGCAGAGCTGCTCCTCTGGTTAATAAATGTCCCCTCCTGTCCCCCGAGCTCCTCCAGGCTACCCATTGCACATGTCCTCATCATGCTGCTCTCCTTTTCTTTGTCTCCCTCATCATCTTTTGGGAGATTTGCTCCCTGCACTCATGTCCCAGGAGGAGAACCCTCCTCTCCATCGTGCTTCTCACTGTGCCCCTGCCAGGGCACAGGAGACACCAAGAGGGACTCACTTCTGGCTGAGCCTTTGCCTTTGCCAAACATCCCTGCAGGGCACCACCAAGTCCTGTCAAAGCCAAGGACCTCCCATGCCTTGCCTGCATATGGAGGCTGGAGCTGTGTGGGTGGCAGCTGCCTGCCAAAGCCATTTCTTGGCAGAACACAAGGTTAATGGCTGAGAACTTTTCCCCCTGTCCCCCAAGATCACAAAGTCCTCACTGTGAAAACCCAAACTGTGCTGCCAGTTTCAGGCAGGCAGCACTCCAGTGTGATGCTTTGGGCTCCATGCTTTACCCCACCTTCTCTTCCATGCTACTGCCTCCTTTTGTATCTACTCTGCATCCTGCATGCAGAAGGTCCTCTCCCTGCTCTGGTGGCTCCCCAAATCCCACATGCCCCATGCAGAAAGCACATCCCAGAGCACAGACCGTCCCTGCATTGAGCAGAGCCACCCTCCTTCCCTGCCTGGAGCACAGGAGGAGCGCTTGCATGGGGCTCAGGTTCATCAGGGCAGTGCTGGGGCAGTGTGTTCCTGTGATTTCCATCTGGCATATTGATTTTTTACATGTATTGCTACACATATCACAGCACCTGGCTGGCCTTCACTCCTGCAGTGGGAGAGGGAGGAGGGGAGACCACCACTGACTGCTGCCCCTCTCCTCTGCACACTCACTGCATTAGCAGAGAGACAAAAAACCCAGCTCGTACTTCACCCTGTGTGTTATCTCTTAGCAGGGCACAGCAAATGCACACCCTGCTCAGTATTTTTGGGAGCCAATACCTGCTGCAGCAGCCAGGACCCCACAGCGTGGCTGCAAGAGCTGTGCCCCCCTGTCCCTGACAAGGGACGTGATTTCTATGAAATAGAAATGCAGGCACAGGCAGCAGGAAACCAAAAATTCAATACTGGCTGGGGAAGAAGTTAAACAAAGAACTGAGGTCTCGCCCCTGGCATTAACAACGCCTCCCTCACATGCATCACCTCCAAGGAGTTTGGCTCCGTTGCACATTTTCCCTGCATTTGTTACAGCAGCAGGGCCATTTGTTTGTGTATAATAAAGGGAGTCTGGGAGAAAAATGTGTAATTAGCACATCCATCATATAGGTTTTTTAAGATATCAATAAAACATCGATCCCCTCCTTCCATAAATTCCTGCGCCGTGCTGAATACAGATCAGTAGGAATGCATAACCCCCCTCAGAAGTGCATAAATCTCCCTTCTCCTGGCATATCATTAGACCTCTTACACACTGATGGAAAATCTCCTCTGGCAGGTGCTGAGGACTGATCCCCAAGTGTGCCTGAAGCCCTGCTGGGCTGACATCAGCACCAGTGTGGTTGCAACACAGAGACTGGCCAGAGGTTCAAAGGTTGCAGCTGGAGCTGTGCAAATAGTGGATCTTTCTGTGAAGAGAGATATCTCAGCACTAAGTCTGTTTGGTTTGGGGCAGCCAGATGAAATGTTGTGTGTATTCTGTGTTCTAAATGGAAATGAAAGGAATAAGGAGAAATTTCAGTTTGGTTGACCCAGAGTGTTTTGCTTTGTGTGAAGCAAACACAAAAATCTTAATTTTTGTTTCATTTTATTCAGTCTCCTGCTTCTTCTATCCTATTTCCCATCTTTTTATTTTTTAAAGCAGGAAGGTCTGGCTGTTTGACCCGGAGAAAAGGAGGCTCAGGGGAGTCCTTAATGCTCTCTACAACTCCCTGAGAGGAGGCCGTGGCCAGGTGGGGATCAGTCTCTACTTCCAGGTTGCAAGAGACAGGATAAGAGGAAATGGCCTCAAGCTGCACTAGGAGAGGTTTAGGTTAGATATTAGGAAAAAATTTCTTCAGGAAAAGGGTTGTCAAACTCTGGAACAGGTTGCCCAGGGAAGGGGTGGAGACATCACGCAACAACCACAGCAGAGCCCTTCGCTGTGAAACAAACCTCATGGTGTTATTCACTGAAAAGTGCAAAAGAAAAAGCCACTTCTTATGAGTGGGGTTTTTCACCAGGATAATGATGAAATTTAGCTCGCTTTGGGTGTTTCATTTCCCCTGAAACTGCGTGGAGAAGACAGAGCTGATGTGTTCAGCAGGAAAGCCCAGCTGAGTTTGGGCTGCATCAGGGCTGCCAACTCCACACTCCCCTGCCTCTTGCCAGCTCCCTCTCGGCTCACATCGAGTGAGTGATGGCTTTGTTTGTCACTGCAAGACCGTGGATATCCTTCACTTTCCTCTCCATCTCCCCCAGGCAGGGTTCACTGCCTCCCTCTGGTACCCAGCTCTCAAATTCCCTGGCAGCTCACTGGCCACTGCAGTTGATGGCACCCCAGTGCTGACCCGCCAGGAACGCACCAAACATCTCACAGGCAGGAGATCTAGACCATGGTGTTGGAAAGAAGGGCCCAGCAGTGATCCTCCTGGGGTGCTGCCCTCGTCTGCACCTCACCTCAGGCTCATCTGGGGCCACCAGGAGGGTTTCTCCCCAGTGAGTGCTCAGACCTGCTGTTTGACCCTCTCAGGTCCCTCTCCTGCCCACAGAGATGAACAACAGCTGATGATCTCTCCTCATATCCTGCATCCCTCCCCAAACCCTCCTTACTGGGTGTTACCCCCATCCTACATTCTTCCCTGGAACCCTCCCTGAGCACTGGCTGTGGGTGACAAGTTCCACTGCAGCAGGGATGCAGCTCTGGAAAAGCTTCTTCTGGTGCCTGCTCCGCTCTCCCCCAGTGTGGAGCGATGGAAGGGAGTGCCTGTAATTGCAGCTGTCAGGAGGAACAATCACAGTGCTGCTGTTATAAACGTCTTCAGCCTGACTTTCACTTACAGATTTCCCTCATGTGATGCCACGAGTCGCACAAGATAAAACCTGCACCATAGAAAAGCAACTGCACCTTCCAGCTCTGTGGAGGGGTATTTATGGTTTGTTTGGGCTGTAAAATAGAGCAGGCAGGGCTTGGGCTGCAGGTCGGCATGTCCTGGTGGGGCAGGCTGGGGTGGTTCTGAGGAGGGGGACACCCAGTGTCCCCTCCACATGGCCCCACAGGGGCTGAGCCCAGGTGTCAGAGCCCCTGCCCATTCATTGGTCCCTGTTAGCAAGGGAAGGGTTTTAGGCTAATTCCTGCCAGACTTATAAAAGTTGTGATCATGTCTGGAGCCAGAGAGGATTTGCAGGCCATGGGGGTCTCAGGCTGTGAGGGTGACCCTTGCCAAACCTGCTGGCGTTGCCCAGAGGCACTGAGAAATGCCAGGGGGTTCCATGTGAGTGTGGTTTGCACCAGGGTTAATTTCTGTGGTGAGGACAAAGCCAGGCTGTGCCTGGTCCATGGCTGCTGTCGGAGATGGGGATGTTCAGCTCCCAGCAGAGCACGGAGTTCCCAGCATGGACCCAGTCCATAGCTGGGATGGGAATCCACCTGATGTGCTGCTCCTTGCTCTCTCACCTGGTGGCACAAGGACCTCTGGAACACGTCCCCACTTGCTTTAGATGATTCCTGCCAATCTGACATCTGTCCTGAGGCTGCAGCGCCTGGAGCTGTACATTATGGCACCTATGGATGGTTCACACTCAGGCCTGGTGCATAAGGGAATGACCTGGAGATACGTGATTCCTTCTCCAGGCCAAACAAGACCCTCCATGGAAGAACATCCAACTTAATGCTGTCTCAGGAGATGTCCCAGCAGACTCTCTGTGCACAAGGTCTGGTGTTGTAATGCATTTGAACACTGACAGTTGTGCCCCAGCCAAAACCACCTGTAGTTACGCTTATCAAAGCCCTCAAGAATTCGCCAAGGCCACTGAAATGTAAGCTGTGCTAAATTGGGAAAGGAAAAGCTAAAAAACAGAATACCAAGACAGCAATAAATAGATAAAGAAAGGCTGTGCTGCACTAAATCAAGAATCAATTATATTTTCTGCAAAGTGCATACAAAGCGCGTGGACAGCTAGAGGGACCAATCATGTAATGTGTGATCGCGTGTACAGCAGTTGTAAAAGTATAAGTAAGAGTGCTTTGTAAACAATAAATGGCTTCTGCGAAATCACATTGATTCGTTGTTGAGAAGCCCTGAGCTCCCGCAGTCTGGTGCCTACATCACACTGGAGACCTCAGCAAGAGCTGACACCCTGCTCATGACACAGGGCTCAAGCCAGGCAGGGTCAAGCCAGGTTTGGCAGGAGCAGCTGTTCTTTTCCTAAAACCACAGGATCTTTAAGTTTGGAAAAAGCTCTAAGGTCATTGAATCAAACCATTAACTCAGGACTGCCTGGTTCACCACCAAACATGTCCCAAAGTACCACATCCACATGTTTTTTGAACACTTGTAGGGACCTTGATTCTACCACTGCCCTGGGAAGCCTGTTCCAGTGCTTGACCACTGTTTCAGTGAAGAAATTTTTCCTGATGTCCAATCTAAACCTCCTCTGGAGCAACTTGAGGCCATTTCCTCCAGTCCTGTCACATGGGAGAAGAGATTTACTCCCACCTGGCTATAACCTCTGACCACAGCCCTTGCAAATAGGAAGCCTGTGGCCTTTGGTGCACTTTCATAAGGTCCAGAGGTTGTTAAAAAACCCACAAAGCTATGTCAGGATTTCCAAAAACTCCTAGGAAGTCCAGCCAGCTTTAGAGGTCTCTGCCATAGCTATTACCACACACCTCAAGCTTGCTGGCACTCAACTTTTTGTTGCCATTACTGACACGCTGGATAAGGGTCATACATTTAGTGCAGAGAATGGTGGTGACATGTCCTCCAGCTTGTAGTTACGCCAGCTCATGGTGTCACACACGGGCATGGGCTGCTCTTCCCAGTGGGACCACTCACATGGCACGGCCCCAGTCATTGTCTGTCTGTGCCACTGGGGTGCCACAGAAAGGAGGGGTTCCCCAGCCTTTTAATTGTGCTTGTGGCAGCTTGGTGCCTGCAACATCCATGCACCAAGTGCCAGTATCCTGTGTTTCCAACACAGCTTGCTGTGACTCTGGTGTGATGGTGGCATTGGCTGTGTGACCCAGCAGCAGCAGCTCCACGGATGCTGTTTCTTGTCCCAGGTCACCTCCCTTCCTGCTCTTTGGTGGGTGCTGCCCTGCTTCCTTCACTCCCCTCATGTGATGTATTCCCCTGGGAAAGGGCCAGCAGTCAGGATGGAGATGGGGAGGCAGGAGCATGTTTAACAAGGCAAGTGAGGTTGGGGTAAACAGGACAGGAACGGTCCCAAGGCCACCTGGCACTTTACCAGCCCCTGTTCCCTGGAAAACATCCCAAAGGGATAAGGGTCCATGCTGCTTCAGAACATGGTGGGGCAATCCTATGGACACAGTAAGGTACAGTGGGGACAGGCTCCCTTCAGCTTCAGGAGGGGAGTTTAGCAGTGGGACAGCCCCGAGGCTGGATCAGGGAGGTTGGAGGCACTTTCCAGGCTCTCCTGGAAGCAGCCCAGGCAGCTCCAGGGCTCAGGGAAAGCAGCTCTTATGTCTTCTCTAATTTTAGACCTTTTCAGGGTGTTCAGTTTTCTTAACCACTGGTCAGCTGCTGCCTTCTCACACAAAGCGAGCGTGCATAAATTAAACCAGGCACACATATATGGATTGGAAAGCATCCAGGAGCAATCACTTACACACCAGGGAAGGGTGTGAAACCCCCATCTGCTCCCGGATTGAGGTAGCACAGTGAGTCCCAGCCAGCACTGGCACGGCTCCCGGGGGCTCATCCTTCTGTGGCACTGGGGCATGCTGCACTTCTGGAAGCCACATGGCAGGGGCATCGAACTGCCTGGGCAGATGGGTTATTTCAGATTCCCTGGCTGGCTTTCCAGGCAGGATGCTGCTGTGACCTCAGCGCAGTGGAGGGGATATGTGTGAGCTGGGAGGAGCTGCCTCCTGCTCGTGCCCGTGAGTCAGCCCGGGAAAGGTCACTCAGTGCAGAGGCAGCTCTGCTCCCACCACAGGGCACCCTCCTGGAAAAAGGGAGCTGCTTCTTTCTCCGTGTATCTGCATCCCTAAGTGTTTCAACAGCAACCAAACCTACTGATGCATTTCCCATCAGGGCAATGTTGTTGCATGACATCAGAACTTTTAACCTCAGGCATGTGGACACTGGATGAGCCATGTGTGGGGAAAATCCTGCCCTGGGGAGTGCAGGGCAGATGATACACAAGCCCAGCAGGGCATGGTTACTGCCCACAGACCCACATCCCTATGACTTGCCCCATCCCTGGCGCTGCCCCACCCCTGGCTGTTGGGAATTTTCAGTCCTAAATCCACCTCTGTTACAGGCTGGAGTCCCAACAGATCAAATCCAGATGGTGGGCAAACAGATCCTGCTGCATCCAAGGTGGAGGAAGGCACAGCCCCTCCTGGCAGGTCTCATCCTGAAAGCATCATCTTAGCCTTCTTGGAAAATCTGCAGGAGCTGTGAGAGCAGTACTTGGAAGAGGATGGATGGATACCAACATCCCTGCTGCTGGAATCCAATCAATCCACTGCATTATTATTTCCTGGAAACCACTGTTCCTCCTGTCTTAAAAGACCTTTCTGCGGGCAGCCCACCTGGGTGTGTAAACACCCTGACATCTCCCAGTGGGTTGGGCTGCTCCCAGTCTGACCCTGTGCACTGCCTCTTCCCAGGGGTCCGGCACTCCCCAGCTCCTGATGCTCATCATCACACCCTCATCCTCCGCCAGTAGTGAGGGGAAATATGAGAAAAATCGATAGCTCCAGCTCAGGCTGCCACAGGATTTGTGCATTTCTGCACTGGGAAATCTGATATATCGACACAGTTTCTCAAGACCACCATCGATGGAGCTGATAATGGGAGGGCTCGGGGCTGGCCAGAGGGTGCTGGGGGTGTCCAAGCCCAGGGCTGATGCTGTATTCATCCTGGAAATCAGGGCAGCATCCCTTGGTGTGATTTACTCAATTCTTTTGTTGTTCCACATCAAGCTCGCTCCTGACTTGTTTTCACTTCTGTATTTATTATTCCCTGTCTTCTTTTCCAAGCAGTGGTAGTGAAGCCTCTGGCCATCCTTCTGGAGCAGGAATCACCACATGGGCAGGGCAGGGCAGTGAAGGACGCAAAGAGCAACCTTTGCCACTTGTGATGCCTCTGCTGCCTCTGCACCAAGGCTGGGGCATGATGCTGCTCCCAAAGCCCTGGGATTGGGCATTATTTCTTCTGTTTTTAGTGGAGACATGACTTTATCTTCCCAGATCCCTCTGATGTGGAATGACAAGGGAGTTTAGTAAATCACACCAGTCCCCCTGACCCCAGGGTTCAGGCTCAGCACATCCTGCTCTGCTCATGGGGCCGAGGAAGGTCATGCTCCTAAAGCATTTCCTCCCATGCCAAACCAAGCCCCTAAATATCCAGGCATCTTAAAATCCTTTAGCCTGGGGAGGAGGTGGGAGGAGGTCCATGGGTTTCCTGCATAGTCTCCTGCGATGGAAAACCCTTTGTGATTTTATGAATGCCAGTAAAGCAAATTTTCCCTCTGCAAGACTCTTTTTCCTAAAGCCTTTTTTTAAAGACTCCTTTTCCCCAGTGATGCAGGAGCTTTAAAAGTATAATTATATATTTTTCAAAAATCCCACCATGCTATTTATAAATTATTCTATATGCTCCCAACAAAGCAAGTGCCAGACTGCACTGGCGGAAAGCCCACTCTGGCTTCTCCTTGCTTGGTTTAAAAATGCAAATAACATTGCTTCTACAATTTTTTTCCTGACTACAACAGCACGGGGGAAATCAGAATGCAATGCTCTTTCCTGGAAAAGAAAGACAGAGAGATGAGGAAAACATGACAGCCTGGTGCAAGTGAGGTATAGGGAGTGAGATCCAGACCTAAGGCACAGTGACTGGGATCCAAACCTGAGCTGTGGGGACTGAGATCCAGACCCAAGACCAGGACTGTTTGGGACCAGCATCCCTCCTCAGTGTTGCCTGGATTCCCCCTGCCTGCCCTCCACCCATGTGTGGGCAGAAGGCAGCAGAGGCAGGCAGTGGTGGCCTTTTCTCATTCATTTAAGGCTCCTCCTTGCCCTCTCTTCCTTTCTGCATTCGTCCCTGTGTTGGTTTGGCAGGGCCTGGTTTTGGGTAGCAGAGGGGCCACAGAGGTGGCTTCTGTGAGAAGCTTCTGGAAGCTTCCACCATGTCCCACAGAGCCAATGCCTGACGGCTCTGAAAATGGACATGCTGCTGGCCAAAGCTGGGCCAATTAGGGAGGTTGCTGATGCCTCTGTGATGACATATTTAAGAAGTAAATCAAAACAAAGGGCACACAGTTTTGCTTCTAGTCAGAGAAGAGGAGGAGATGAGAACATGTGAAGGAAAACAACAATGGAGACACCAAGGTCAGTGGAGAAGGAGGGGGAGGAGGTGACCCAGACGCCAGAGCCGAAATTCCTCTGCAGGCCGTGGTGAGGACCGTGGTGAAGCAGCTGTGCCCCTGCAGCCCATGAGTTCCACGGGGGATGCAGAGATCCACCCGCAGCCCGTGGGGATCCACAGGAGATGCAGAGATCCACCCAGAGCCCGTGGGTTCCACGGGGCATGCAGAGATCCACCCGCAGTCTGTGGAAGAGTTACTCACGCCGGAGTGGGTGGAGGCCAGAGGAAGCTGCAGTCCAGGTAGGAGATCCAGCAGGAGAAAGGGGCCCCTGCTTCCAGGCTGGAGCAGCCTGGCCTTGGAGGACTGCACCCTGTGGATGAGTGACCCACACCGCTGCAGTTTTGGGAGGACTGTGTGCCCCTGGGAGGGTCTCACGCTGCAGTAGTTTCAGCAGTGCTGCTGCTTAGGGAGTTTTGAAGCCACATAGGAGAAGTTGGCAGAGAACTGTCTCCTGTGGGAGGGACCCCATGGCTTCACAGCAGAAAGGACTCTTCTCCCTGGGCAGTAGAACTTGGGTGACAAACTGACCAAACTCCCACACCCCTTTCCCTTGTGCTGCTGGTGGGAAGGAGGGAGGGTCTGGGGCAAAGAGGGTGTTTTAAAGGTTTATTTTAATTCTCGTTTTCCTCCTCTAATTTTGTTTAGTAATAAATTCACTTTGTACCTTTAAATTGTGCCTGTTTTGCCCTTGGGGTGTTTTATCTTGGTCCTTATCTCAACTCATAGAGCCTTGTTAAGCTTTTTTCCCCTTCTCTCCTCTGCACAGCTGTGGCAGGTGAGGGTGAGTGAGCAACTCTCGTGGATGCCTGACATTTAGCCAGTGTTAAATCATGACAGTCCCCCAAGCCTGGATATGCAGAGCTGTGAGTTTTGAAACCTTTAGCGGAGTTGGAAAGCCCCAAGTCCCAGCAGAGCAGTGAAACACTAGGATGCTAAGTGTGGTCCCAAAGGGTGTCTGATAATGGGAGGCAGGGGTTTGCCAATCAGATATTTGAATGGAGCTGTTTCTACAGGGCAATGGGGAGTAGAGAATCCAGCCTCTGCTCTGCCTCCCCTGCTATCATCTGTCTTCATTTAATCATTTATTAATAAATCAATAAAAAAAATCATTTATTGATACAAAATAAAGACAAGGAGGGGATCACTGGTTACTTTCCACCACAAAATTTCTCCGCTGTCGTATCAGAAGATATTAATTTATTATACATCCCAGTATGCATTCCAAGCAATGCCTCCCACAAATACCAAAGAGAATATTTATTTCTTAATCCCCTTTTCCTGTCTGCTGCAAGTTATCTCTGGGAGCCTGACAGCATTCAAAGGGTGGGGGCTGTAAAAGCAGGCTCAGCCCCTGGGCGATGCTATCGGGCACACCAGTGCCTGCCAAGGTGAGGCATTGAAAAGCTGGTGACCTGTGAAATGTAAGTGAAGCTGTGACACCGCGGCGGGCCCGTGCCGAGGTCAGCGCCGGGCAGGCTGCTGAGTGTGAAGTTTCGCATGAAGGGCACTGGAGCTCTGTTCGTTAAAGGGTTTGCTGCAAACATAATTAAGAGATGGTATCAGCGAGCGCCGCTGTCGCTGCCAGGCAAATCTCAGCCCTCGCAAATCACAGATCCCGGGGCCTGCGACAGGACCCCCATAAATCTCTGCAGCAAACGAGCTCTGCGGGTGTCAGGGGGACCGATGCTCCAGCAGCTGCCGCCGGGGAAGGACAGTCCAGCAGCTGCTGCAGGGATGGGATCGGTCCTGCGAGGGTGAGAAAAAGCTGAAAGCTGTCACCTGAAGTTGTGCCAAAGGCTGGGAGGCTTGAATGAAAGCAAAATTAATCCCAAATGCGGAAAATCCCCAAACTCTAGGAAATGGGGAGGGGCAGTGTTAGGGCCACTGAGAATCCTTGGGATAACCAGGGGTTGCAGCCCCACTCCAACTGGCTCCAGTTTGGTCTCTCAGGCCATGACCCAGTCGGTACCAAACCCACCAGCTCCAGGGGTGTCTGTATTCTGGGGCAGCTGTGGCCCCATGCAGGTGGGTTTGCTCCAAGCTGGCCTGGAGTCCCTGCTCTGCCCCTCTCAACCCGGATGTGTACAGCAGTGATGGCCAGTGCAAGGGCAAAGCTGGTGGAGATCAGGCAACTTTTGGAGAATTTTTGCCTTTCCCCTCCCCCTTTCTTTTACCCTCATCTCTTTCATTCCCTTTTCTCCTGGCCTTTTGTGGCCTGTCAACCCAGCTTCCCTCCTCCCTCAATTCTTACTCTTATTCTTTCCTTCACTTTTTCCTACTCTTTCTCCCATCTCCATCTCTGTTTTCTCTTTCCCCTCCCTGATCCCTCCCAATCCTGTCACTTATTTCCCCCCATGCACACCAATCTCCTTGCCACACTTCTCCCCTTCCCACCCATTCCCGTTTCACCTCATCTTCACCCTATCCCCTTTCCATCACATCCCACGCACATCCCATCATATGCTGATCTCATCCCATCCTACTCCTTTCCTGATCCCATCCCCTTCCCCATCCATTCCCATCCCATTCCCATCCCATGCCCATGCCCATGCCCATGCCCATGCCCATGCCATGCCAT
>VZTJ01002312.1:418152-530371 GCA_013397795.1 Orthonyx spaldingii | reverse complement strand
GGCGCCGCCGAGGCGGCTCTGCGGGCGCGGAGCGAGCGCGGCCCCGGCCCGCCGGCGGCGGCAGGATGAAGTTCGCCGAGCACCTCGCGGCGCACATCACCCCCGAGTGGCGGAAGCAGTACATCCAGTATGAGGTACGGCCCCGGCCCCGGGCGGGAGTGCGGGCGCCGGCCCCGGCCCCCCGCGCCTCCCGGTGCTGATGGACAGGCGGCGTGTGCGTGTCCGCCGCGGCGGGGAGGCTGCGGCTCCGGCTCTGGGCACCCCTCGGGTGTCCGGTTCGTTAATTAATGAGTTAATTGCCGCTCGTAACCTCTTGCCGAGGGACAGAGGTCGGGCACACGCGCGGTGCCGTGCTCGGCACCGGGCACCCCCAGCCCGCCCCGGCCCCACCGCAGCCTCGGCGGGGATTCAGCACCAGCGCCGGTTCCCGGCCCCGGCGGCGGAGGAGCGGTGACTTTGAGAGGCTCCCGGCCTCCCAAGGGCGATCCCACCGCGCTGGGCAGCTCCCGGCGCCCTCCCTGCCCTGCCGGGAGCCACCGGCACCGCTCTCGGCTCCCCCGAGCCGCCCAAAACAGGGCACCAAGCCCCCGTCAGCTCCCCTGAGCCCTCCAAAAACAAGGCACCAAACCCCCATTAACTCCCATTTTATGATCATTTTCTAGTAAGGCTCTGCATCTCGCTGTTTCACACTCGAGTCGGGGCGTTTATGAGCACTGTTTACACCAAGTTCTGCTGCATTAATCGTGCAGCATACAGCTTTTCAGGCTTTATCGCGCCAGCCTGCTAAAGGTCACGCTGATTGCTTCATTTCAGATTTATCACACCGGTGCTGGGCTTGGGTTTAACTGGAGGGAATTGGAGGTGGTTATTTGTAGTAAAACCATTTCCAATTTCAGAGTCAGTAGTAAAAGTGGCAGGTGCCAGCGATGTCTTTTCCACAAGTAATAATTAAATCTAGACAACGGAAAGCTGATTATAGGACAGCCGTAACCAGCAAAACTTCCTGACTGATTGACTCAGTTAAAACCATGCAACATTGGTTATTGTTTGAAGGCCTGGATTTTCTCCCTAGGACTATAACAGCAATTTATTTATACTATCCCTATTAATCTGTCTGCATTTGCAAGGACAACCACATTTATCTTAGCTTGCTTTGTTATAATGTCGAGCTTGAAAAGTTTATATCTGCCCTTTTCACTCTTCCTTTGTTTTCTTTTACCTGACTGCAGAGGAACAGATGTTTAAATAAAAGCTGCAGTTGGATTGGGCTTTACAACAATATTGTGAGCTCCTTGAATTATGTGGAGGACTAGATGGCCAAATAATGCCATCAGTCTTTGAAGAGGAGGAAAACCATTGTCTTGATAAAGGACTGACTTAGCTCTGCATCTTGTCTCTGATGGGTTATCCCTGTGAGAGTTGTCTTCTGTTCCTGGAAACAGAAAGCTTGGATATGTTCCTAAGAGCAGGTTTGAAGGGGAAGGCAAGGAAGGAATAAAAGGGTGAAAGATCTGGCTGCATGCTGAGCAAACAGCTGTGGAGAGAGGGTAAGGAGACCCAGTGAACTACGACACCTTGATTAATGTATGAAGAGTTCTTCTGCTCATTGGCCACTGTTTTCATTATAGGAGGTTAATTTTCAGCTGTTTTAACTAGGGCAGTATTATTATGTCATTCTCCCTTCCCCCATCCCAGTTTAAAATGTAGATTTCAGTAAAAACTTCCTTCAAGTTGTTACTCTTTCTAATCACAAGTAATATGAATAGACAGCTTAATGTAGGAACGAAAACACAAACCTCACCCTCGCTTTCAGCAATAATTTTCAAACTCTTTGTTTGCCTTGTTGCAGCTGGCTGGATGTGAGTCAGCCTCCTGCTCATGCATATTACAGTGATGGAATAGCCTGGTATTTATTATTCAGTAACTGGTGGTCGTGTGGGTGCAGTGCATAAAAGCCCAGCACTACCTTGGTGGTTTACTTGTTGACTATACCTGAGGCTAAAAGCACCCAGCCCTTCTTTGTCCGGAAAAATTCCCGGGTGTTGATTAGCAAATGTGAGGTTAAACGCTGCCTGTGTTACTTGTGTGCAATACTGCTTACAGAAGGTGTAACAGTAACATTTTAAAACATTATTTTTGTATTTAATAGTGTTACAATATCACAGTTCATATCTTCTTCTTAATTAAAGCAGTAACCACCCTTTCAGGGTGAGAGATCTTCTTGGGTAGCTTTTTAACTCTGAAAAGATTCTTCCTGTTTCCAGGATGCCGCGTTCAAGATCACAGAATCCTGGAATGGTTTGGGTTGGAAGGAACCTTAAAGATTATCTTGTCCCATCCCCTGCCATGGGCAGTGTCACTTTCCACTATCCCAGTTTGTTCCAAGCCCTGTCCAACCTGGCCTTGGACACTTCGAGGGATGGGGCAGCCACAGCTGCTCTGGGCACCCTGTGCCAGGACCTCCCCATCCTCAGGGAAGATTTTTTGCCCAATATCTGATCTAACCCTGCTCTCTTTCAGTTTGAAGCCATTACCCATGAAAGGATTAAAAGATGATGTAGAAATTTCTTTAAGTCATTCTGTGTCATAAAACTTACATGCCCTCGTCTTAATTTTCTGCTCTGGTATTTGTAGTTATTTCCATTGGAGAGCAGGTGATTTGTGCAGTCATTCAGCCCTGGAGTGTGGCAGGACCCAGGTAACCTGTGAGATCCTTGGATGGGATTTGGAGTGAGCATCCCTGGGGGATCTTTGCCAGTCAGACCAGGTGTAATCTGTTGGTGAAAACATCAGAAAGAGGAATGAGACTGTTTTGTTTTCAATATGTAAAAATGTAGTTTCACTTCAATTGTAGTTAACAATTGACAGTCCTCAAAACTTTTTACCATTAATGTGATCTTTCCCTCCAAAAATAAGCAGTTTAAGTATGCTTGTAGGAAGTATGGAAGTTACCCAGACTTAGGGCTGGTACTCAGTGTGAGAGCTTTAGGGAGAGAAAAATCCATTAATTTTCTTTAAATAGACAAAAGTAAGATATGCTTTAATAGGTGTGACTTAGATTCATATTTTCTTTCAGCTAAAGCTCAGCAGTGACCATTACTGTACATCTGCTTTTTGAGAAGGAGCACTTGGCTCACAGAAAAGAGGAAAAATGGCAATGAATGCTATTCTGTTTCCTTCATCTTTTCCCAAAGACATTTACCATGACTGAGTCAACATTAATGTGGAGCTTTACACAAACCTTGACTGACTTGATTTGGCTTTCCATTCCAAATTTCCATTCTACAGATTGCATGAAATGATGTGGATTGGATGTGTCACATTTACTCAGAAAAATCCATCCCCAGCTGATGGTTCTGGAAATCTAAGTTGGTGCAAATGACCAGGAGGGCTGTATGAGGGGACTGGTGGCAGTAACATAATACACAATCCCAATGTAAAGCAGTGTTTTCCTGTTGAAATACTGAGTATCATTACCAGGCTACTCTGTGGATGCAGTTGAATTTAGAACAATGTATCGACAAATGCTTAAATTGTGGAAATGCTTCTTAATGATGTTAAATATTACAAAGTTCGAAACAACTTTGGTTACAATTTCAGGAGCTGGCATCCCAAAACTTCCTGATTGTTAAAAGTAATGCCTCAAGCTTCTGTACTTGCTGCTTTATCTGTGCAAAGCCCACAGCAGAGGGGAGCAGTGGTTTTGTGGGAGGCATCTGGCAGTGTGCAGCAGGCAGATTCTCTGTGCAACAGGGCAGTGACCCGTGGATGTGCCTCACCTGGCAGCAAAAGGGTTTGCTCACCTTGTTTTAGGGGATCTGGCAGTGTATTTTCTTCTGTAAAGTGAGTCACGTTCTCCTAGCCTGTTAAACTGTTGCTGGGATATGCACTGCTTCAGTGCACTTTTTGCCTTAAAAGTTTTGGGCCATTCATTTACCCTTTAGTTCCTTTAGAAACATATGAAAACAGAAAAAATATGAAAACAAAATCTCAACTGTTGTGTAAGTTGTGTAAGACAACTGAATTCTCATTTCCACGTATTCAGTACTGAATAAATTCAGGTAACTCTTGCATGAATTTCAGCTGATGCTTTTTTTGCTGAGAATGTGCTCTGCTGCATATAGTGTTCATTTTTGGTGTAGTGAAATTGTGGGTTGTTAGTCCTCTATTTATCCACAAATCCTCCTGGTTTCCTTTGCTCTCGTGTTCCTCTCTGGATTGCTTTCAGGATGAGAGCGTTGCTCTGCCTGCTCAGACTTCTGAATGTAAATGTGTGTCTGCACGTCCGGCTGATGGAACAGTACAACTCGGTTGTACAGTTGCCAGATGGCTGTTTGGTTGCAGTTAATCTGGCCTGAGTTTGTTTATCTGCAGAAGTCTGATGGTATTTTTATAGAAAAAGTGCATAATACCTTTGAAATCGCAGCAACTGGGGAGGGAGAAGGAGCAGAACAGTTATTACAGGTGCAAAGTTCATGGGAGAGATGGGTAAAGGTAGGAGCAGGTGACCTCCCTTCCCTCTGAGGGAGACCCCAGGTTTTAAGTCCTTTTGCTGTTGGAGAAGAGAAACAGGTTGCTAAGTTTTAGGCATCAGTTCTCCCAGACACCACCTGCAGCAGGAAGTAGGTGGCGGGAGAGGAAACTGATAGCTGAGGTTCCCTGCTTGCCTTCAGAGTCTCTCTAGCAGAAATAGGCTTTCACTTTTTGGGAGGTGGCAAATTCTGCTCGTCAAACCCAGCTTCATGATAGGCAGTTCACACCCAGGCTTGCCACCTCCTGACACAAATCTGTCGTGCTATTTCACTATTTGTCCTTCGGGCTGTTAGCGGAGCTTGGAGGAGCATAAGTGGTTTGAAAGACTCCTCTAAAACAGTGGGTTTTTTCGAGTGTTTTAAGGTTTTTGTCCTTAATTTTGTTCACTGTTAAGGTTTGACGTTTTTCAGTGTTTTCTTTTTGCCTTTATTTTTGTTGTCTCATATGTATTTACACAAGTTTATTGTGGGTTCAAGGTGTAGCACTGGCACAGTCTAAAGCAAGGAAGTAACCCATTTTGTCTAGTTGGAGGGCAGAATGAGTAATTCTTAAGTGTTTCACATTGACAGTGATGGATAACTTTTGTAAACGATCAGCTCTAAAATTCTGTAATATAGAGGACTAAATAGTTTATGTGTGAAGAAACACTGTGCCTTTCACTTTCAGGTTATTGGTTTACTTATATAGGTCAGGAAAGCAGTAACAAAATCTGTTGCCCTGCAGCTGCCAGATTGTACTATGTCAGCCTGCATGGGGAGAGGTCTGTGGGACGACTGACACCTTCAGCTTTCAAGATTGTTTAGTGCAGGACTGTCAGTGTTGTCCTTTTTAATTTGTTTTTTAAAAAATGACTGATAAAACCAGAGATAGGAATTACACTGGGTTCACCTCTGGGTGGGTTAAGAGATGAGTTGTTACTACAGTGACTTTCAATGTGCTGTCTCTTCTGGTTTGTTTATGCTGTGTCATGTGGTTGTGGTTCATGGAAAAAGTTACAGGTAGGTGAGGATGACGAGGGGGATGGAAAAGGAGGAAGACTTTGTGACCACTTGGTGTGCAGAGGCAGATCATATGCTGCTGACCAGTGAGTCATGGGGGGAAGAGACTGACGTGGCCAGTGTTCCTGAGGAATTTTAGAAAAGCACCAAGGGTAGAGGAGAGCTGTGCCACTGGAATGAGGATCACTCAACAGTGGCTCAGATGGGAAAACAATTATGCAAGTGACCTTTGTTGAGACCTCTGTGGACTCAGGAGCCAGACCTTTGAGAGATGCCGGAGCTGCCGGTGTAAGCAGCCACCTTGGATATCTTGGGATAAACAGATCTGTCCTTTAGACCTTGTATTTACCTAACAGGATTGTAACCACCATGTTACAACAGCACTCAGGTCCCAGCTGCTGAGCTGGTGGTTTTTACCTTGAGGGTGTTGGGAGATTTGTCAATTAGACTGGGAGGTTTTGTCCTGGGGCATTATGGCACACACCTCTGCTTCTACTGTCTTTCAGGATTATAGAAGTATGGGATATGTTGGGAATCAGGCAGAATAAATAGAAACTAAGAAGACCTGAATGACTTTTTTGTGTTAGATTTCTGTGGGCTCAAAAGTGAGGGAATAAGATCTGGTTTTTGCGGTGGTGGAGGGTGCCCACGTTCCGTATGGGCATTAAGATGGGAGGTGTGTGTAAGTAAATCATGTTGCAATAGGAATGGGTCCTTCCTGATGGCTTCTAGTTCCAAAATTATGGTTCAGGTTATTCATAGAATCCTAGAATATTTTGGGTTGGAAGAGACCTTAAAGATCATCTCGTTCCAACTCCCTGCCATGGGCAGGAAGACCTTTCACTAGACCAGGTTGTTCCAAGCTTTGTCCAACCTGGCCTTGAACAATTCCAGGGATGGGGCAGCCACAGTTTCTCTGGGCAATCTGTGCCAAGGGCTTACCACCCTCACAGTAAAGATTGTTTTCTTAATATTTAATTCAAACCTGCCCTCTGTTGGTTTCAATCCATTCCCCCTTGTCCTTGTCATTCCTGGCCATTGTCCCAAGTCCCTCTCCAGCTCTCTTTGAGCCCCTTTAGGCACTGGACGGGGCTCTAAGGTCTCCCTGGAGCCTTCTCTTCTCCAGGATGAGTACCCCCAGCTCTCTCACCCTGTCTCCATAGCAGAGGTGCTCCAACCCTCTGATCTTCATTGTGACTCTCCCCTGAACTTGCCTCAGTCATTGATCTGATTTCAGTTTATGTCATGTGAGCAAGCAAATCTTTATGCCTGGAGTAATACCAGCACCTTAACAACTGCCTGGAAAGAGGCCTTCCAGAAAGGAGCTGCAAATGATGAGGTTTATGATGTGGTGCCTCCCTCGTGGCTCTGGTAAAGGAGGGGTGACTGCCAGGGATGCTCTGTATGTATCTGTAGGACCCCCTTGCCTCCTGGACCTGCTGCTGCTGTGCTCCTCTCTTGCACCATCGCTCTGAGTGGTTGAGTGGCTGCTCTGTGCTCTCTGGGTGGCAGCTCATGGTGCCTCCAGGACCTCAAACCTGGTTAATAATTCTGGCTGGTGTTAATGTTGTCCTTCAGTTCCCACCTCTCGAGAGGGCCATTACCCTTGGGTCCCTAATCTCCTTCATCATGTTGTCTTCAGCTTTTAGAATGTATGTGTATTTTTGTGCTCCTATATAAGTGATGAGAAATCCCTGAGGCTGCTTTTCCTCCATTTGCCTTGACAAACTCCCTTGTGTCACGCAACACTTCAGGTTTTGTTGTTATTTCTTTATTTTTTTTAAATGTAAAGCCTTTAGCATCCTACCAACTGGGAAACATTTTTCCAAAGGAAGATATTGAAATGTTCAGTTGGAATAAATGTTATAGATTAGTAAGATAACAGGCTTTAGACAAAGCAGTCAGTAAACATGAGCCTGTTTCTCTTGTGAACAGAAATACGTGTGATAGCCTTGACATCACGTATCATAGTTTTCTGTGCCAGTCTGCAGGATAAAAGAGCTTTAATTGCTTTTGTTTTTAAACAGGTGCATCAAAAGAGTGTAATTTGTTTTCTTTTAAATACTAACTGTATTCTTTGTTCTCTCCTCTCCCTTGCAGGCTTTGAAAGAGATGCTATATGCGGCTGTGGACCAGGCCCCTTCTATAGAAGGTAAGCAGATTGTAACCCACAGTTGTGTTTTTCTTGGCACTGGGTGCTGGACATGTAGTCCTGCTACTTTTCTGTCCTCAGTCCTCCTAAACTGGTAAACTTAATATCCTGATGGGCAAATGCCTGGCCTTTCACAGCCTGCATGCTATTTTTGATTGTTAGGACTCTTTGTCCTCTTTCATTGGGACAATAAATGTCTTTGTATAGTTTGAGACAGCAACAGCTGGATTCCTCTTGCTTATAAGGTCATTCAGTGGTGGAAGTATTTTCTTGATTGCTTGAGAATAGACCTTTGTTTTCCTGTGAGAGCCAGCCACTCTGGGAGATAGCTGTGCTGGGGAGACATCGGTTCCTGGCTTGTTACTGGTGATTTGAGCTGGAAGAGTCTCATCCTTTTCTTCTGTGTCCTCCCTCAATGCTGTGCTGCCTCTCCTATGTGGACATGAGTATATCTTCTTGTTTGCACGTGTTTATTGCCTCTGACTACTCTAGATTGCTCTAGTAAGGTTTTTGGTTTTAAGCTCACTGCATTTTGAATAGTTTGTTTAATTAAGTGATGATCTGTGCAAAAGTTCTTAATGGAGACTTTTACTTTCTGTATCTTTCTTCCTTTTGTTGTCTTTCAAGTACTGAAGAGTTTTTGCCTCTGTGTTGCTTCACTCCTTGCTTTTTTGCCCTTCATGTGGATTTCCAACTGCTTTATAACCTCCTTTATTATTTTCACTTTGATTGCAGAATTAATTTTACTGTTTTCTGAACATGGCTCTGGGCTTCTTGCATATTTATGGAGCAGAAGAACAAGTGCTGCTCCTGGTGTAGTCAGTTGTCTCACATCAGTAATGCTGGTCACTCTTCATGTTAGCTCATTAATTACTTTCCTTTTGTTGATTAGAACTGGGAAATGAGGTGTGATGTAGTTAATATAATGTGATTTAATAAAAACCAAAACAACTCAGCTCCACCTGCTCTTTGATTAGAATTTTAAAACCAGGGCTGCAATAGTTAATAGGTTAAGAGAGTGTGTGTGGGATGGGGCAGTCTGTCCTTAAACTCTTCACAGGTGCATTCCAAGCTGAAAACTTTGTGGAAGCAATGCTCAGGCAGGTGTAATTTTTAGGTTTAATGTGACACTTAGTAGCTCACTCAACTCATCCTGCTAATTTAGTTAAATGAATCCCACTTTTCTCTAAAGTGCAGGTCCTAGAACTAGGTTTCCAAAGGTTATGGTCCTGGAATCCAAAATCTGTGGGTTATCTTTGGAAAACTCAACATACACTGGCAAAGAGGAAAGTCTTGCTTTATTATTTTCAGCAGCAAAATTGCGTAAAACCCACCCACAAACCTTTGTCCCCAACAGCATAAGACTAAGAGGAACGGAAGTTTTCTGTGTAGGCCAAACTGACTTTATTAACTTAAAGACAACTTGCTAATTTTATTGAAAATCCAGCATTATTTTTATGTGAGACTGGAGCAATTATAAGACATTTGTTTTTCCTCTCTTCTGTCCATTGGTTTATTATTGACAATGTGAACAGATGGTGTCTGTGCTAGTGGAACTTGGTAGTCTGATGTTGGAATGTGTCCTACTGGGCTTGCCTAGGAATATCTAGGATTTCAAGGTGGGCTTGAGTTGCTAGTTGTAAAGTGTTAGAACTCAGCATTTTGATTTCTTTATTTTCAATGCTCGTGTTGCAGTGGTGTTCTGTAATGTGCTGTGATGTTTGTGTATAAACATATTTGGCAAAGCAAGAGGAGGTAAAGAATAAAATGATATTATATTTATGCTCTTTTAAACACTGTAAGAATTTTAACTTGTGCTTCTGCCTCCTTTGATGCTTTGAAAACCTCAACAAAAGGAAAGCAATGACTTAGGACAGTTTCCATCAATAGAACAATGTTCTGTTCATTTTTGGAGGGGTTGGGTCTTTTCCTCTGTGCTCTAGAGAATATAACCCAAACTGTTTTGAACCACTCCTATTTAAATCTGTCTGCCTGACCTGCCCTTAAGTGGAGAGCAGTTACACTAATTCCTTCACCTTTTGTGCTGGAAATGGGTTCTCCATCCCTGTTGCTTACATCTTTCTTCTTTTCAAGCCCTTCTGCCTTTGTTCAGAGAAACTTTAGGCCAGGTTTAGTGCATGACTGCACACAAACTGCCCAAAACACTGCTCTAGTCCCTATCAGAGGAGATGGAGCAAGTTCCTTGCATTTTGGGAGGGAATGTAGTAGCTATTGCAGGAGCTGGCTGTTGGCCTGCATGTTTCCAGTTTAATATGGATTTTGCAATGGATACTTCTGTGTTACTTTGAGCTTAGCACCGAAACTACAGGGCTGTGCTACTGAAAGCCAGCCTCCCAGTATGAGCCTAATGTAATCTCATTTTAAACTGGTCTAACTAAAATCCATTTGCTAATTGATCTAGTTGATCACAGACATGCTGCAGAGCTCCAGAGTTGGCTTTGATTTACCTTGCATGAATTATAAACTAATCTTTGGATAATAATATATTGGATTGTGAAGACAAGGGAGTTTTGTACAGCAAAGCTGAGGCTGTTCCTGGTTCGTATTCTGCTCGACTGGATGTGTAATCTGGCATTTGTGAATTCATTTCTTAGATTTCTGCTGCAGGCTGCTTACTATGTCAGTCAGTAATATTTGTGTAGAGACAGAAATGCTTCCTATTGCTTAGTAAAATGCTGAAAACACTTTGGAAATGCTTTGGAACAACGGAAAAAAGTGCTACCCAACCAAGGCATGTTGCAAATAATAGGCAAGGCAGGTAATAGGTGAACCATCTATCATGAATAGCTTTCTTTGGGTTTGTATTTAGACATTTTCTGTTTGTGCGTGGGTAAACAGACCTAACTTCAGAATGACTCAAGTTCTGCAAGTGATATTCTTTGTGCTACTTTAGTGGACAAAGTGCTGCTGGGAAGAGGATCTTGGCTCTAAATTGTGCAGTTTATCCTGTAGTTATATGGTCACCATTCTCACAGTGCCACATTGAAACACACCTATGTCTATCTGCCTTTTCCCATTTTCAGGTAATAAACAGACTGTGATTTTAACAAAAACTTTGTAGATGTGGATAAGCGAAACCTATCAAGGCTGTATGGTGGGAGGAGGTTGTTCATAGCTGTCCCCTCACACAATTGCAAGGTACTGTGGCTCCCTGTGTTTCAGGAGAATTATGCCAGACCATAGCATGTCTGTTTTTGGCAGTTCCTAGCTGTACACATAGATTTCTTTAATCTGTTCAAAGATACATTTTTTTTTCATCCGTCTCCTTTGTAATGACAGTTTTTATATGCCAGTGTTATTCCTCCAGATGCTCCTCATCTTTTTACAAGGCAATCCCCCTGATGAACCTGCACCATCCTTCCACCTGAGCAACATCTGCACTAAATTAGTGTTCAGTCTGTTAATTCAATCTTGTGCACATCACTGGAAAAGGTATCAAATGATGCTGGATTCCCAGCTGTACGATGAGACTTGCTTGGCTTTCTGGAGAGTTCTTTGGAGTGTGTTTGCTTTGTTAGCTGTTTGTTGCGTTCTGCTCGCTGTTACCGGAGCAATCGGGATGAGGGGATGCTGCTCCCACGATATCCTTCACAGCTCCTGAGTTCCATGGCACGGCAGGAACACCTGAATGCAAGTGTGCCAGATCAGGCACCCTTTCTTGACCCTAAGGTACCTTTAGCAAGAATCTGTGATATTTTAGAGGTGAAACCCGAGTGTAGCTCTGTTTTCCTCTGAGACGGAGTGTGCAGTACTGCAAAAGCATGAAATTCTGACCTCACTGGGAGCATGCTGATTTTTTTTTTTTTTTTAATTCCTTGTCCTCTCAGTGCTTCCTGTCCCATTTGTCACCTAAGTAAAACAGGTTACTGGACCACTCTTGCTCAGTGCTCCCGATTATTCCACTTGGTGAGCAGTTGTGTCGGCATCTCCCCAAGCTCCTTACGGTGCCGCTTTTCTCGGCTGCAGTGGACACGAAAGTGCAGCTGTAAATTATTCATCCTGATTATCTGCTCCAATGGACAGGGGCCACTCTAAGTATTATTTCCTAGAATATTTGCCTTTCAGATATTTAAATTTAACCTCTTTTTAATACTTGTGTAAACAAACACCGTTGTTGTAATATCAGATGGTACAAGAGCGTCCTGTTGTATCCTATTATGGAGATTACGTAACCTCAATCCTGAATTCCAGTGCCACCTTTCAAACAAGGATCACACTGGTTCTGTGGGGATGGAATGGTGTAAGAGGGTAGGAGTGGGGAGTACGGGTGCTCTAAGGTAGAATTCAAACCCAAAAGTAAGAGGTGGTGTTGAAATAACACTGATTGGTAGGGGAAAAGCTTTAGTGGTGACAGGGATCCTCTGCTGGTGCTTGTAATCTTTGTGGTCACCTGTTTACTCATGATGGATTAGGAAAGCAAGAGGTGCAAGTTTGGGACATTCTGAGAGTGCCAGCACTGGCAGTGTGTCCCATGTTATTCCACCCTTGTTTCTGCTTTGATTTGTAAAGCACTTGCCGTGTTAACTGACAGCTACAAATCTTTAGTTTGGCTTTATTTGTGTTACTGAATAAACAAAACAGTGTTCTTTTGGGGGATAAATAATCTTGGTGAATAAGTAGGGTGTGGGACATCACATTCTTTTTCTTTCCAAAGGAAGTTATGAGCCTGACAGTTTTTGTTACATGCAGACATGCTTTGTAGGGTTGATCAAAGACTTATGATTTGTGTGTGTATATATGCAGTTGTCTTCTTTTTATTTAAAAATAAACATTTATTTCCAATTGCACAAGCTTACTTTGTAGAGGGTTGAGGTTTTGTTTACATGGGAATGCTTAAGGCTTAAAAGAATCTTCAACAGAAGTGCTGCACATCAGAAGCAGCCACAAAGATTAATGCTTTGTCCTTATTTCACTGTGTTGTCACACACCTATGAGGACATGGGGGTTGGTGTCCTACACTCCAGATGCAGGTCCTTGATTTTGTGCAGGCTGTAATTCAGTCTGGAGGCCTCCATATTTATAATTAGTACGTAAACTAAAAAAAAAAAAAAAAAACAAAAAAACCCCCCCAAACAAACAAAAAAACCAACAAAAAAAACCCCAAAACCATGGCAATCCTCTTCTCAGTTGGAGACCTGATGCCAGGTATTGGATTAGCTGTAGAAAAATAGGTTATTTGGCTTGTGGAAAACGTTAGCTCCCAAAGTGTGCAAACGGTGGACAGGAGGAGAACTTGGCTGCGTACCAGCATTTAGAGAAGATGATGTCTGATTTCTCTTCCCCTGGAGCAATAAAATTTGCAAGGTAAACAGTGCATATGGTTGGAGCAGGGTCCAGAGAGAACATCTGGATGCTCACTAAAATATTTGGAGCACAGATGCCTGTGTGAAAATGTGGAGTACCTTGTGTTCATGTAAAAGTCATTTTGCTGTCAGAAGCGGTTCAGTGCTCACAGCAAGTCAGCACAGAAGCTGCTTTGTACCAAGCCCTGCCACTTTCTGTACCTCCAGAGCAGCGCACACCCACCCACACTGCTGGTACAGTGACTTCCTGTGAGGTGTTGGGCACCAAGAGGCTGAATTGTGCTTAACCAGTAACGAATATAATGTGGATGTGGAATAAAGGTCAAGTTAGGCACAGAGCTGGAGTCATAGAATGGAATCAGAGAATGGTTTGGATTGGAAGGGACCTGTAAAGGTCATCTAGTCCATCCCTCCTGCCATGGGCAGGGACATCTTCCACTATCCCAGGTTGCTCCAAACTGTATCCAACCTGGCTTTGGACACTCCCAGGGATGGGGCAGCCACAGCTTCTCTGGGTAACCTGTGCCAGGGCCTCATCACCCTCACTGTGAAAAAGTTATCTTCCTTATATCTTATCTAAACCCTCTTTTAGATTAAAACTCTTACCGCCTGTCCCAACACAACAGGTCCTGCTAGAAAGTCTGTCCCCAGGCTGATGACTAGTGACTGAAAGTGACTTGTTGATTGTGGAGACAACCAGCCAATACAAGGTTTGATGTCATTACTGTCCCGTAGACCACAGGTTCTCAAGTTGTGGTCTGAGAGTACGTTCAGGACCTGCTGGTGTGCTCAGGGTCCTGTCCTGCCTGCAGTTGCTGTGAACTCTTTCAGTTCTTAGAAACCACTTGTTTCAGAAAGTCCCCTGGAGCCAATGGGAGCTTCCCTGGGGCTCTCGGGGTGGCGTGGAACCACGCAGGGTAACCAAGAAGGTCATGGGGGTAGGTGGTTTAACAGGTTGATCACCATTCCTTTATGAAGGAAGCTTGTGACTGCGGTCAGTGGAAGTGCTGGACTTCCTCACCCTTTCCATTTGCCCCATGGCCAGCTAGTGGCTGATAACTCTGCCTCATCTGTGTGCACAAGCCTGGAAACTCGTGTTGCTGCTTTGTGGTGTGTTCTGTGTAACTTCAGCAGCAGCTCAGACTGCTCTGACACATTCATGTTGTGTGAAGAACTTGAGTCCTAAGTGTACCAAAGAACAGATTCAAGGCTTAGGAACAGGCAGTTAATTCAATAATAGAATCTTCTGAGTTGGAAGGAATCCACAAGGATCATAGAGTCCCAGCTCTTATCCCTGCACAGAACCATCCCCATGAGTCACACCATGTGCCCAAGGGCACTGTCCAAGTGCCCCTTGAGCTCTGTCAGGCTTAGTGCTGTAACCACATCTCTTGGAAGCCTGTTCCAGTGCCCAGCCACCCTCTGGATGAAGAACCTTTTCCTAATATGCAGCCTAAACCTCCCCTGACACAGCTTTAGGCCATTCCCTCCCTGTCACTGGGCACCAGAGGGCAGAGCTCAGTGCCTGCCCCTCTCCTTCCCCTTATGAGGAAGTTGTAGACTGTGATGAGTCTCCTTTTCTCCAGGCTGAACAAACCCAGTGACCCCAGCCTCTTCTCATATGGTTGCCCTCTAGACCCCTCACCATTGCTCTGTAATTTAATCCTGTGGCCTTTTTTTCTTTACTTCAGCATCCTTTGGTATTGAGTGCTAAGAGGTGTTAAACCCAGGATGATCCAAGAGCTGGGTGTAGTGCAGGAGGTAACAGTGGAAGTTGGACCTGGCAGTCCAGGCTGGACCTAGAGGCAGGTTTCTCTGGCAGGTCTGCAAACCTTCTGCTGCAGAACAGGTGTACATGGTTCCTTAATGATGTGTGTAAGGTAATAGCAACACTGGAAATGCTCAGCTGTGCCTTTTTTTGGGTTCTTTTTCCTTCCTGCATTTGCTTTCCCATACATTAAGATGCCAGTCTGTGGTTAGAGGAATTAACAGTGCTTGTAATTTAACTGGAACGTGCCAGGTTGCATGCTAATGGTCAGAACTCAAGGGTTGGAAAGTAGGTTTGCAAAGCTGGAAGACTGACAGTCAGCACTCCTGAGACAGCAGCGAGACATCAGACAGCACAGTGCCTGTACACATGGAGAGCACTGCACATGTTTATGCAACAGGCCAGTATTTATTGCTTTGTTTCAAAAAAAGGTTTCACTAGATATCTTAACAACAAGATTTAGTGTGTTATGTGTCTGAGGCAGCCTTTAGCTTTCTAGTCATTCCTTTGGTGCTGTGTTTGATATAGGTGACTTGAATTATTAGACAATTAAGATTTTTAGATGAGGCTGTAGCTACTTAGTGAATAATGCAACATGAATTAAGTTTGATTGGTTTCTCTCTCTTTAAAAATGCATGCTGTGGGCAACGGAATGAGCAGAGTGTGCCTGGAAGGAGATCTCATTCTTCTACCTCATAGCTGCTTGTGAGATGCCTTAGAAAAATGGCCAACCTGCCAATGCCTGTGGAGTGGTGACATCTCTGTGTGACATGATGGAGGACCAAAGGCTGCCCCTCCTTCTAGGGTGGTCCTTTATGTTCTCTTAATCTGCTGTAAGGCCACACAATGCAGAGACTATTGCACAATTGGTCTCTCAACATGAGAAGGTCTGTCTCTTAGATTAAGTAATTTTACAATTAGCAACAATGTGGTGAAAAGTCAGCCCAGTCCTGGTGATGTATCTTTCCTGATTTTGGAAGTGAAAATGAAAGCTAGTTGCATATTTCAAGTCTTGGTTTGTTTTTTTTTTTTTTTAACACTGTTTCTGTAGCCTTACAGCTTGACATCCTTTTTGTAAAAGCAGATAATGAATTAATTTTAAAATGTAATTGTGCTAAGTACAGCTTAAAACTGCAAAACTACAGCATCTTGGTTTTACAAAGCCACTGTTAAAAGAAATTACTTTAAAAATTCTCCATTATTCTATTTATTACACAGCCATGTAGTTAAGATATTTTAGATTGTTTTATGCTGCCTTTGTTGAGTGTGGTAAACTTTTTCCCCTGAATTACACAGCCTAAGTGTGAAAGTCTGATCCTATAGTTCAGTTTTTTTGGGAACTGAGAAGGGGAAACCATGGAGAGGTATAAAGCATATTTTACTAACCTGCAGTATGACAAGAGTACATAAAGCTCCTTAATTGTAAGGCAGTAGAACCATGAGTCTGAGTTGTCTATGTTTAACTGAAAAATCACAAAGAAAACTGCATGAAAATACATAAATTTAATTTTTAAAGTGGTTTTTCTCTGTCCAGGGTGGTAGCTGGGATCACAGAGGGCACAGACATCACTGGGATGGTGCAAAGCCTTTTTGGGCACTGACTCGAATTGTGCACTCAGCAGCTTGACTTCCCCTCTGCAAGGAGGAAGCCTTGTTTATCTCCTAGGAGAGGGAAAACCAATTTCTACTCCTTGATGAGAAGCTGACAGGCTATTTGACTAAACAAGAGAGGCAAGGCAGTGTGGTCGAGAAGAGGGCAATTGCATGCCATAACATACCAATATAAATGCAATTGATTTTGCATGTGCTATATAGCCCCAGGCACATGTTTTAGAGGGGGAGTGATAATTTTTTACATGCTGAAATGCCAGCTCTAAATAGAAAAAGAGGCAAATTTGGTATCCAGGCTGTGTTTATAACGTTGGTTTTATTTTTGCTGTAATTGCTTTTGCATGCTTTTATAAATGCTCCTAATGTCTTTGTGGGGCAAAGTGCAGAAGAGCTGCAAAGATCAGCGTGGGTGAGCTGATAACTTGGGATCTGTCTTGTCCCACAGTTGCAGACTTGTTCTGACATGTGGTCAAGGCTGCTATTCTGGAACCTCCTTGCTGGGATCCCATCCCTGCGTGGCTCTGCCGAGGCAGAGTTCAGTCCCTACCCCTCTGCTTGTCAGTCCTGTCATGGGTCAGCTATAGGAGAAAAAAGGCCACTGCTGGTCTAAACCCCCATCTTTTATTTTCATTCTTTCCTGTTCCAGCTGATTGATCATTTATATGAGTTTGTTATGTTATTTCTTTGGTTTTAATGCTATGTGTCAGGGCATCAGCAGCATGGACGGTGTGGTTGCTAACAGTGAACCCAGGTCCCTTATGGGCTCAGCTGTAGGAGTGAGTCACAGGCAAGGCAGTAAAATGGGGTAATAATGAGCAGCATTCACTGATGGACCTATAAAGTGAATTCTATAAATAGCTTAATGGAATTTTGCTGGTACTTCAGTGTTTTGGTGTGACTTTGTCTTCCTTAATCTGCAGTAGCAAGTAGAAAGCAAGGAGAGAAATAATCTGAGAGCGTCATATGGCATTCCATGTTATTTCGTGGTCCTTGAACTCTGCAGCATTCCAAGGCAAAGGCTCACTTTCTCCCCTGCCCAGCCACAGGTGAACACACTTCTCCGTTAGAAGCCTGCGTCAAGGCTTGGTTCTACCTGCACCTTGGTGAACACAGGTTGTCATGGGTTTTTACAAATAATAATAATAACAACTCATGAGGAAATATCATTTTGAGTACTCATGAGTGAGAACAAGGGTTGTGGGAGAAATAATTTGACAGTAAAAACAAGATTTGGGTTAAAACTATAATGCAGTTTTATTAACAGGATTAAATAGGGAACAACAACAGTAAAATAAACTTTTTTAAAAAACACTTTCTTCCTTTCTCTCCCCTCCCCATCCTTCTCACCGAACACACAGGGGTACAAAGCATGGGAGGTACTTTCTTTTGTTGTATTCTGGGGGTTCCCCTTTACAAGGAGCAGTTTTTGCAAGCTTTCTTCAGTGTAGTTTTAACTTTCATGAGGCAACAATCCCGCCCGAATTTGCTACCATGTGGCTCCTTCCCACCGGTAAAGTAGTTTTCCCAAAACTGTTTTTCCGTGGGTCACTAGTTCATGGGGTGTACTTTTTAGGGATACATTACTTTAAGTTGGAAGCAGTTCTCTTCTTTTTTTCTCTGTCTCTGGAAGCGAGGGTTCTCTCTCTCTTTCCTTTTTTGCCTAAGTCCTCCACTAAGCCTCAGCTTTTTAGTGTTTACTTGCTTTTATGGTGAGCACTGGAGGTGATCTTGATATGACAGTCATTTATGGTGTGGATTTAATTAATACAACATCAAGAAGGCTTGTTTATTAAAGCTTCGTGTTTCAAAGGGTAAGCCAGTAAAATATAGATTGTGAATGAAATTTTGAGCAGTTGGAGGCAGAGAGGATACAGACAGGATGCTGAGCTTGAAGGGTTCGCCACACCTGAGCAGCCCCATCTGCTGTCCTGATCCTGCTGAAAAGTGACTGCTGGTTCTGGTCAGCACTTCAGATCCTGCAAAAATACTCTGTGCATCAGGTGTGAGTTTTAGCAATATATCAGCAACAGGGAGCCTGCCACAGCTTTATTGCTGTTCTCTTCAGCAGATGTCCTTTTTGTGGCGAGGCCTTGGAAAGGGAAGGACTGAGGAGGGCAGTGAAAGGAGAAGTGGAGGGTTAATCTGTGTGCAGCCGACCTGCCAGGAGCTGGTCAGGGCTCGAATCCTGGTGCCTGGCTCACATTTCTATGGACACGAGGGCACTGTTCTCCCCCAGCTGGTGCCTTTGGCTCTGCATCCATGTCTTCCTCGAGGGGAAGATTAGTTTGCTACCACTGGTGTTAAATAGGACTTTGAATGCAAGGCTTAAAGGCTCCAAAAGTCCTGACAAAAAAGCTTTCAAATCTTCACCTCCCATTTTAGAAATCCAAATGCAGCTCAGCTAGAATTGATCTGTACCAGTTTCCCTTTCAGTTTCTTCTGCTTTCAGGCAGCTCCCCCAGGTTCAGTTCCAGGTGTTCTTGGCAGGTTGAGCAGGGCTGATGTGGTGGTAGCACTTGAGATGGAGCTGGATGTTCTTCCAGCTCAGGAGGAATCCAGCACTGAAAGGTGCCTGATCTGGGCTTGGACTTGCCTAAGCACAAATCTGAGCAATGAATTAGTCATCAGAGGGAGAATTCATTTCCCTGGGGATACGGAGAGGGAGGCTGGTACAGCCCAGCTGCCAGTCAGGGATTGCTGATGCAGGAACTCCTCACCAGCTGAGAAGGTTCCCCCTACTCTTGGTAATATAATATATTAAGGCTCAGTTGCCAAATCCTTTAGTTTGGTATTTCAGTAGTAACACGGGTCCTTCCTAGCAAGTGCTTAAAGGCTTTGGTGTCTTTACCTAACCTACAGGGATGTGTTAACTGGCTGTTTTGAAACCAAAGGCAGCAAACCTTAATTGTAGCAACTCTGCTGTCTTCTACATGTCAGGTAATTTTTTTGAATCCTTTTTGTGTGGTCAGCAGGGCATGCCAGAGGGTTTTGCCATCTCCACCTATTTTGGGAGTGATTTCATGGTCACTGAGGTATATGGGTCACAATGGGGTGAGTTTGGGAAGAGATGTTTCTGCTCTGTCACCGTCTTACAACCTTGGCTGCAATTCTCGTTTTGTTTTGGGTTTTTTTTCCTCTCTTGTTTTGCATTCCCCAGTAGCACGTGGCTCGTGGTGGCTGGTCTCATGTGTGATAATTATTTTCTGAGATGTTTGGAAGCTTGATCAAGTAAGGAAGAACAGTTACAGCATTGTGTGCTGTTCTGTACATAATTAGTTCAATGTCTATTTGAGACTTTCACTTACATGCACTGTTTCAGTCTTTAGAGTGATTGAAAAAGACTTGTGTCATTATTCTTTTCCTGTCTTATGAATTTCCCCAGCATAACTCCCAGCTGTGCCAGTCCTTTGGGGAGTTGCCGTTATGGCTCTTGGCCAAACTCTCAATTTTTCTGTTACCTTTGCTGGACAAGCACCATGTGCAGTAGCAGATAAATGCGTGATTCTCTGCTGTAGCAAAGGGAAGTGGCACAAGAACTTGAAGATAATGGTTGTTACTGTGGGCTTTCAAATTTATTTATTTTTTTAATACTGAATAGTACCTTCCAAATTTCAGTTTCAAGTTTGCCTTAACTTTCTGGTACCCAAAGGGCTTTATTTTTGTTAACTCCTATACTGAATTGTGTTGGAAGGGCAACATTAAAATATTGCAGGGGGATTTATTCTGTACATTGCAAGAAGCTGGGATTTCTGTGAAACTTTTTACGTGCACTTTTTTCCCTGAATATTTTGCAATTTCTTCAGCCAAGATCATGTTGGAGTTTGAAAATGGTCTTGTGAGAGCATAGTCTGAAGAATGAAGTGTTCACTTTCTGGTGCTGTAATGTTACTGTATCATCACTTTATACCAATTGCAGGAGATCCACTTGAAATAATCTACATTTTTAAAAAAAAGCGGGGGAAGAAGTTTAGACATAGTGCTAAATTCACAACTTCCTTAAGCTCTTTTGCAAATGTCTATCAGACCTAGCAGTCCTCATGTGATTCTGCTGTTGTGAGATTTTTAAATAGAGGAAGTAAACCCAAACCTCTCAGAATAATATCTGAGGTCAGTACAGGTTTTCATCTTTTAGGAGTTCCTTGTAACAGTAACCCAAAGAGGTGGTATTATTTTAATTAATTGGTTTTTGTCAGATGAAAATAGCTGTAACAGAATGGAGAAAAGTGCCACTGAGAGTTCTCTTCCCATTCTTGTCTTTACTTTTTCCAGTCCAGTGGCTAGGCTAAGGCAGTACATCTTGGACTGCTTGGAAACTGGTGTTTCGTCATTCTCTGTTTTTCAATTTTAAGTTTATTTACACAAATTAGCAAAAATAAGGAAGTGCTTCATGTGCAATGCTTAGTTGCTTGAATGTTATGTATGGTCAGAGTTGACAACTTCTCTATTTAAGGCACTGGATACAGATTTGGGTTGGGTCATCATTCAGTTTTTAATCTTTCAAGATTGACATTGTTGATATTTTTTAATATGGAGTCCTACTTCTGGATTTTTAGTTTGACTCCAGTTCTGCTGTGTTGGAAGTGAGCACAGCTGCTTGCACTGGGATTGCGCAGCACTAATTCTTTCTGTTTTGCATAACGTTGCTGTGAGCTTCCTTGGAAAGTTGATTTATCTAGATCTTCAGTTTCCCATGTTGGAGGGTGACAAGAGGTTATTTGAACTGAAAACAAAGGCTCAAATAGCTATTTGAAATCTAAACAAAAGCAGGGAGTGTGCATCTGAGAGCCAGTTCTCTCTGTTTTATCCGGTGCTGCTCTTGCACACCATGCTTGGGGGAATTTTTTGTTGGTGGGGAGGAAAGTTCCCAGTTGGGTTGCAAAGCCTGTAGCTGTTTCTGAGGAGAGGCAGACAGGAGGCAGAATCCACCCACCTCTGCCCAATGACCTTAAATTAAATTCATCTCCTGGGCTTTCCTTCAGTGCGTGGGAGAAAAACTATCTGCTCAGATCCTAATAAGAAGCGGCCTATTTAATAAGCGTGCTGTACGTCTATTTATTTACAAATATTCTTGGTCTGTAATTAAGGCAGCTCTGTTCCATGCTGCCTGGTGCTCACTTTCAGGCTGGGAGCTGCACGGGATGAGTGGCTGCAGGCGCTGACGGCTCCGCGCATCCGTCTGTTCCGAACAAGCAGTTTTGCAGCTGATCAAAGCGGGAGGATTAGGCTGCTCCTGTGCAATTAAACTGGTGAGGAGGGGATAAGTGGCAGCTCAGAAGCAGGCCTACCTGAACTGACAGGCTTTGTTGTCAACAGGAAAATGGGAATAATTTGGTTTGGGTTGGTTTTTTTTTATTATATTTTTTTTTTTTTAACGGAGGTTTTGTTCTTTCTAGTGGAACATTTGCTCTTCAAAACCCAAACAGCTGGGTTACTTCAGATGGAAGGCTGCATTGCACATAGTTCCATATGCAGTGCAAAGTTTATCTTCACCAAGCTGTAAGAAATGCAGGGCATCCTTTGTGGGTGTGGATTTTCCAAACACTTTTCTTATAAAGAGGGTTTTTGGTTCACACACACGTATTAATAGTCTGAATTAAAACCTGTGTGGATACTCTTATGTGTGTCTTACAAAGCAGCATATTTATCTCAGACATGAAGAAGAATAGGAGACTAGCAATATGTTATGGGTTACACTTGCCTTTTGGTCTCTGGGTGAGAAGTCAGTTTGTATTTCCCCCCCCATATAGTTCTGCTTTTTTAATTCACCAGATATTCTCACCTAAATGGCGTTTATTTAGGTAGCTCTATTCAAAGGCAGTCTTTTTGTTTTCTCTTTAATGCTGCTTTTTATTCATCCAAAGTGCACCTCTATGCATAGTAAGTACTTGATATGAGCCCATATAATCATCTTAATGTAAAAAGAAATAGCTTTTAGCACAAATAATTTTTCTCATGTTCTGCACTTAAGCATTTAAAATTATTTTTACAAAGCTAATTTTCATAGGTTGAATTGAAGTTTATGCAAGTCTTAAAGTTTTGGTCACCCATTAAGCAATAAAATAAATAAATGAACAGCACAAACTTTGAGCTAGTGGTTTTGGAATTCTGTGGAAATGCCACTGCCCCTGTCCAGAAAGAGCCAGTGGAAGAATTAAACCAGCTGCTATGAGCTCTTTGTGCACAGTGATGTTCTTGTCTCTTCTCTTTTATTGTTGTTTTCTTTCAGGTTAGAAACCAGTAAAAAGTCAGAGTTCCCTGTTAAATCAAGAGTAGAAATATGTCAATGTGTCTACTACAATCTGTTTCCAGTTACTGCTCCTGTCAAATTGGTTACATTCACAAAGTACAAGTAGCATTTGTGACATAGAATCATTTTTAAAGGCAGATTTTGTGTAATAGCTTTGTCTTGTAATTTTATTTTTATAACAGCTTTCTTCTTACTGCATAGCAAGGAATTTTATGTCTGGAATAGGATTTGGTGTCTGATTCTTTGACAAGCTGATTTTGAGTCTGGCTGTGTCTTATTTTTATCAATTACAATATTTCTTTTATGTTTTTCGGGTACCTAATTTAGTACCTGGTAACTGAAGACACTTGTGTATTCTGTAAAATTTCAGTGCGAGCATTTGAACTTGGATTATGTGGTACAGTTGGGGAGTGGAGGAGGAAGAGGAAGAAGCAGAAAACTGTGGTTTGCTTTTTGGGCAAAAGTGAATTCCTGCAGAAGGCATGGTGCTGGGCAAGGGGGAAAACCAAGATTGATGGTCCTGAGCTGTTTCACTCCTTGGGTTTGCTAAATCTTGTAAAATTGTTGGAACTGTGACTCACTTTCTTACAAAGGAGAGTAAGATAATGTGATGAAGCTCAGAACCTTTACTGCTCTCCACTACATTGTTGATATATGACATTTTTTCCTTGGTATTGTTAAAACAGACCTACCAGACCACTTTAAAGGTATCTCGACTTGCTTATCTCCTATGGAGAACTCTCAGTTCTGGGGATAAGGTCTGCCCTGCCTTGCCTCTGAAGTTAAATTAGCTGGTTTGCTGTATGGGATATTTATTGTATAATTTTTTTTAATTTTATGGAAGTGTTATTGAAAGTGTAGGTATGACTCTGTAGGATTATCAAGGCAGGCTTTAATGTGTGCCTGATTAGGCATCATCATCCTTATCCCATTGCCTGTAAATGAAGGCCACCGGAAGAGTACACGAATATTCTCCTAGAAACCATGAACAGTGTAGACCAAGGCTGCAGAAAATGGCTTGTGATGTTTGTCATGATTGAGAAGCACAAAGAGATTTGGTGGTGGGTCCTGAGCAACTTGGAGCTTGTTCTTAATTTTTTTTTTGCTTCAAAATCACCTTCTGCAGCACTTGTTCAGTTAAGCCACTCGGCATTTTCTGTTTTCCCAAGCTGCACTCTCCTGAGCTTTCCCCATTGTGTCTTTTCCCTTGAAATTATCCTTTCAGTGTAGCGATTGGACCAATTAGTTTCGTGAGCATCTTATGCCAGTCATTCCTGTTCCAGCTGTGAACAGGACCTCTTCAATAACAGCCAGATTGCACCTCATCCCATGATCCACTGCTGTGCCTGGTTCTGGTGTCAAAATTTACTTATAATGAACTTCATTTTAATTTTCCCTCGCAGTTGGTGCTGGCAGAGAGCGAGGATCTGATGTTCTGATTAGAGAGAGCAGGAGGGAGTTTGTACTCTGCTGCTTTATGCCCGTCACCAGTGGTTTGAGACCTGTAGGTTTTGCATCTCCTGATCTGCCATGGATCTGATGGAATTTCAGACCTTGTGCTGTGTATTAGCATTTAAATTTTTTATATTTAACCTGTTTAACATTCCACTTTACATCTTTCAGGCATTTCCTGGTGGGGGAGAGGTGGTGTTCATTTGATTTGGACTCTGTATTTAGCTTTAATCAGCAGTGTGGCATTAAGAACTTTATCAGAGTTGAAGCTTGAGAATTAAAAAAAGTCTGTGACTTCTCTCTGTTCTTGCTGTTTGTGTATGAAAGTGTGTTGGGGTGTTCCCTGGTGATGCTGGTACTTCATTTGAATAACTTGGAAGTGTGGTTTCTTATAATGAGTAAATTTATCCTGTGGAAGAAACTTTAATCGTCTAGATTTTCTTTTTCATTACTTCCTCATACCTAGTTGGAAATTCACGAAACCTGGTCGAGTTTCCAGGACCCTTAAGGACCCTTAATGTTAAAATCATTCATTAACTGTTCTAATTATGTGACATCTGAGGCATGCCTGTGTGCTTCAGGGCAAGTAGATATAATGACAGATACATGATACCTGGGCTAAATTGCAGAAACACAGGATTGTAAAGGTTGAAGAAGACCTCTGAGATTCCTGAGTCCAACCATGAATCATGTTCACCACTGAACCATGTCCCCAGATGCCACATCCACACATTTTTTGAACACTTCCAGTGACGGTGATTCCAGCACTTCCCTGGGCAGCCTGTTTCAAAGTCTGACCACCCTTTCAGTGAAGAAGTTTTTCGTAATATCCAATCTAAACCTCCTCTGGCTGACCGTTTTCCTCCTGTCCTTGTCACTTGTTACCTATGAGAAAAGACTGACTGTGAAGAGAAATGAAGGCTTCTCCTTCTATACATCTGGGCAGATGATGTGACTGTTAAAAACATTAGGGGAAAAAAAAGAACAAAGTGTAGTGATAGGTCAGATGGTGATACATGGGCAATGTACATGGATATTTTTATTTGTGAGATAGTTATTTGAAGGGCTAAAAGACCTGGCACAGGATTTTCTCCCAAGTATTAACGGGGGATTTGGTTTGTTGGTGTTCTGTTGTTAAAATCAATAAAAGCAGTTTTAAAGAAATTTTTTTACACCTACAAAGCCAAAAATCTTTTCCCAGTCAAGCAAACAGATCTATATTTTCCTGTGATTGATGTGGGCTGATACGGGCAGCATTTGAAATGCAAACTGAAGGCAGCTTCTGACATCTCTGCTGCAGGTGGCTTCTCTGAGGTGGACGTGTAGATAAGGCTGCCATGTAGGCCTCTTCCAACATTTAATGTCAGAAAGGTGAACTAAAAGGAGTTAATTTTATTCATGTAGGTAAGTTGGAGCAATGATAAAAGGAGGTGGTAATTTGTTAAAGTATATTTTAAAGAGCAGTCAACCTGGGTCTTTGCATTCAGGAGGGGTAAAATATCAGTAGCTGGAAACAAGAATAACAAAATAAGTTTTTCAAGATAGAAGAGAAGCAGTTCATCTAACAAAAGCCATAATGTCAGAAGCAGAGAAAAACCAGCTTCTTGGGAGAAGTTCTATCTGCTGGTTTGTCTTGGTAATCCTGCAAGAGTGTGGCTGCTCCTGGATTTGCACAGAGCAGTGGAGTAAATTCTCCTGGACTTGGGTGGTAAGTGCTTTCACCTGTGCTTCATCACCAAGTGCTGAAAGAAGGGCATGCTGGCACCACAGAGTTTGTTTCAATTTGCCCAAATGGAGTTTTAGTGTCTATTATAAATTAATTGTAGTATCAAGCATGTCTCTTGAAAGTGCTTGTTGGAAGGTTGCCTTTTGTGTCTGAGCAAGGAGGGAGAAGTTATCTTGTTGATACAGCTGTAAACTGAAGATAAACCTAAAATTGAACCTAAAAGTAATTTTCTGTTACTGCATCTAGAAGTGATAATTTGGAGCCTGGAATGGTCCACAGGGAGTAACAGAACAGGTCCCATTGGAATTAGTAGGAAATTAGAGCTTTACAAGCAGATTCAATCTGAGAACTGAACACTGAACCACCACCACTCATGGCTTATATTTCTGTTGCTTTCTTTCCCCTTGCCACCCTGGGATAGGGAAGTCCCCAGTGACATTTCTCACAAAGGCGGAGAGTTCCTAGGAAAAACGTCGCTGTTGGGGGCTGTCGGATTCTGGAGCCAGCCATGTGTTGTGGTGGCTCAGTAACCACGGGATACATGAACAATACAGAGAGGTATGTGGAAGACAGCACACATTCTCCAGCTGTAGGCAAGAACTGGTTTTCTTGCATTTCCTTTAGAGAAACAATCAGGCTTGTTAAGATGATTAATTACTGCAGTTTTCAGCCATTAGTCTTTCCAAAGACCAATATATGTAGCCCGCAGTAAAATCCATTAACATGCCGTGACCCTGTGCTAATTGTTAAACTCTTGCTCTGTGAACAGCTCGGTACTGAGGTAGATGCACATGGATGGCGGTGGGGTAAGAATGGCTCACTCACCAATGAAAATATTTAATTATTGATAAAACTCAGAATAATGCTGGCTCTCTTGCTCTTTGGTTGTTGACTGACTTAAGTGGAGTATGTCACTAATGCTATTAATGTTATTAAGTAGGAGGGAGGAAGACATGATATGGAAAGGGGGAAATCGGTGCTGCATTATCATCTGGTATAACCTTGGCCTTGTGTCAGGCTGATCCACATGAGAAGTCATTTAAAACTTGTTTATTTAAACTACTTGTCATACAGTTCACTAGGTTTGGAAAATAAAGGTGAGGGAAAAACGAGCACAGTCAATGTTTCAGATGAACCACGGGTTTCATGTGACCGTGATTTGAGTGACTCCACTACAGTGGAAATAAGTGCCCAGCTGGACTTGCTACTGAAGGCAGTCTTTCAAAACCTAGGCAAAATGTTAGCGAGAGCTACAGACAAAGAAATTTTGCAGAACCTCTTTTCCACCACTCTTTTACAGGAGTAACATGAATACCTACTTAAAGTAAAAATATAACATGCCTAAAAGGATAGACAGTGCTTGAAGAATAATACTAAAGGTTGAGATGACTGCAGTGACCAAAATATTGATAGAAGGCAATGCTGATCTCCAGAACGGAGAGGATAAGATCCCATGATGGATAAGATCCCATGCAGTTATGGTTAGAGAACGATGTGATTATCTTCATGTTCCTAATTGTATCAAAAGTGGTTGTTTACATCTTGTAAATTGATGTTTCTTGTTTAAATCTGCAGGGTATTCTTGATGCAGTTCAGTTGATTGTAGAAACTAATCAGGGGAGAAAGACTTCCGGCAACATTTACTCACAGTCTCAGTATGTTTTCATTTGAGTCAATTGAGAGCAAGATGTTGACCTTCTATTACAAAACATCCATGTGAACTCAAGATTCAGCTAAAAAACAACCCCAACAAACCCAACAAAAAAACCCCCACCAAACGCAAACCCTCACTGTTATAACATGTCAGGTTTAGACAAAAGAATATGATTTGTAGATTACCTTTTTAAAATCCTTTACTGTGGGAAGACTTTGTTTTATAGCAGATGCTATTTAGGGTGTGCAGTAGTGGTGAATTCTTGTTAGAGTAATGGCAAAGCCCTGAGTTAATTCAAAACTCAATAAATCTCTCCTCAAAGTGCTGCTGGTGCTGTCAGTACTGTAAGTGCTTGGACATCCATGAGGACAGAGATCTGCTCTTGCTGTGGCAGCAAGCCTGATGCTGCTTTACAATACTCTGTTTGAAATTCTCTGATATTCCTGGGATGCTTTTGGTCTCTGCAACTTCCAGGAAACTTTTAAAAACTTCCTTACCGAGCTCCAGCTTCAATGGATATTAAATATAATTTGTCCAATGCAAGCCATCCTTTATCTGTTTCAGCAGCCTTCTGATAGCAGCATTCAAAGAAAGAAAAATGCTTCCCTCAGTCCTGTGGTTTTTTGCTTTACTGTCTTCAAACAAGTTAATTTTGTGATGTTCTTCCATTTGCCCAAGTTCCTTATCTCTGCAATCCAGGCTTGAGGATTCACTTGCAGACCTGGTGTTTCGGGATGTGGAGGGGATAGGTTTGAGGGTTAGAAGTAGTGTTACCTCAATTATTGGTTACTTTTGCATTTCTTCTATTAATCTTTGTTACTACTATAAAACTGCTTAAAACTATACATTTTAACAGACTGAATCATGCAAATTGAGTTTTGTGCTGTCACAAATGCTGGCATTCCTACGCCACTTGAATCTAGCTGAAGAGTGGGGTTGTGGTTTTGTGACATAGGCTATAAGCAAATCTAATGGTTCAGTTCTTTGGACCCCTGCAACTGTGGTTCGGCTCATTCAGTCCCAGTTTCATCCTGTGCTGGTATTTCTCCACTCCTAAAATGTGTGCACACAGAATAGAGTACTCCTAGGAGAATAAATTCCTGGTGAGACCCCCGGAACACGCTACTCAGCTGTAGGAGGGAACTACATGTTCATGATATATATTTAATAATATAAAAATCGCTAATTCCAGGGTTCCCTTTCCTCAAATCACTGGTTACCCATGGCTTTTAGGCAAGCTGATTATAAACTGGGTCTGGTGGAAAGGAAGCTGATCCCTCCAGGGTTCCCCCAGCTTCATGTGGGTGAGTGTGGGCCAGCAAACGGTGAGGTTTTTGTCTTACGATCACCCTTGCAGCCAAAGTGAGCTTTTTGGAACTCATGTTGCCCTGTAGAAGAGAATGTCAGGTCTTTTTAAGGCGCTTTCAGATTGACATGAAACAATTGAGGTTTCTATTGGTGTTGTGGACAGTTTTTTGGCAAAAGCCCTCCAAGGTACTTGGCTGGTGCTAAGCTTCTGTTGTACGTTTGCAAACAACTTGAACTCCTTGCTTGTCACATAACTTGAGAGGAAGGAGAAAAGTGGAGTGGATGGCAGCCTGAAAGTTTGGCTTCCATCAAAATGTTATTTGAGGAATGCATAGACTCTATCCCAGCCCAGAAAAATGTGGAAATTTTTTCTGTACTCTGCACAATTACAACTGAAGGGACTTTGTTCATGCATCAAAACCATGACTTGTATTGGCAACAGAGCCCAGAAATCTCTAACTTTGTGAAAGTTTGGACCATGTGAGAATTCTCTGTGATAAACCAGTAAAATTTAATTTTCTACTGGCAATTGGGTCATTTTCCACTGAAAGATGAGTTTAAAATAAGCAAAAACCTTGCTCAAAGAGAAATATTTGGTCATAGGTCTGGTACAAGCAGATCCACAGGCTTTTCATCACATGAGTTTAGGACTTATTATTTAGTGCAGTTTCAAACACAAGGAACTTTAAATCTAAATTTGATTCCTACACAGAAATTAGACATCTTTAGAAGCTGGAATGTATTCTCACAACAACTTTCATCTTATTTTAGATGAACATCTCCTGAGGTCACTCCTCTTTCTGTTTTGAAGCTCTCACTGCCACAACATCGTAATTAAACGGGATGCTTTTTCTAACTTTAACATGTATTGTTTGATGGGTTTTTTTGAGACATCAGAAACTGGAATAGCTTAAATTAGAATGGTGAGAGAAAAACAGATTGCTATTCATTGAAAAATAGAAGGAATTGAACCAGTATTTATTTCTCTTTTATAGCTGGTGATTTGTTTCAGGTCCATGTCAGTGAGCAATCAGCTGCTGTATCCATCTGTAGTCAAGTTAAGGGAAGCTGCTGATCTCCAGTTAATCTTTGTGCTCATTTGAGACTTAAGAGCTGCTGAAATAGTGAGAACATATCCTCTCTGTTATAACATTTGCTTTGATGGGTTTTCAGCATACATCCAATATTGCACAAGGTACTGAAATCTCATAACTGTTTTTTAAACAAAACCTCTCCACTTGGTTGATCATTTGGATTGGGTGGGTAATGCAAGACAGCTTGAAATGTATTTCTGTCACAAAGCATTATTTGAAAATTGGTCTTTTCTAGCCTACAGTGTCTGAATAATTCTGGTGCTTGAAGTGTCTTCTTTGGTGATCGGCAAAGCACCTTCTTCAGTAACTTCTAGAAAATCAAGAAACAATTGTGCCAAATACTGTTAAAGAACAAGAAATGTCTTTGCCTTAGCTATCCTGCCCAGAGAGAAAATTGCTACTCTAGGTAGGAAATACTGATGTTAACTGGAGTGAAAGAAAAGGAGGAGGGGAAAACCTGTGCTGTGGTGTGAAGGTCTACCCTAAGTTTCACCTCTCTTCCCATTTTTGAGATTTGACAGCAGTAAGGCCCCATGTATCTGAAAAGGAATAGACAAGAATTTCTCTCAACTCTTGGCACTCCTTTCTTCAGACTTTGTAAAAAGCTTTGGGTGGTTTTGCTGGAGGTTCAGCACTTCACATTTCTCAGGTGCTGAGAGGTAAGGAGCTGAAATGTGTTTTGGAGCCTTGGTGTCTTATTTTAGTGTACTGGCTGGGTTACCACCCCTGCTATCCGATAGCCTTAATCCATCATGGAAACCTACCTGACTCATGGCTTTCAGCTATGCTGTCTTGTCATGAATGATTATTTCCACTTGTCTGTGCCTTTGGATGTGGTACCTTATGCTGCTTTTCCTGAACTTGAGTCATTCTGGATGTCTTATTAGCAAAACCCAGTAACTGGCTGGGCTTATGATACTGAATTGTTGATGTACTTGAACTTCAGCTGTTGCTGTCTGAGTAGGGTGTGGGTGGCCTTTCCTGTGCTGTCACACAGTGGATTGTGTGTGTTTGAATCTGGCCATATACCCATTATTCTCCAGCTTCTAAATATTGATAGCTTACTACACAACTCTTAAAAAACAAAAAAAAGATCCCTGTTTGGGAGCGAGCTGTTTCCTGAGCTCTGGAACTGAGATTTTGTTTTTTCTCCCATGTTTCTCAAGTGGTGATTTTGGTGTCTGACACCAGTACAAGCTCAGACCCAAGTTTTTTCTTTACAAGTGCCTTTAAGGCAGATACTTATCTAAACAAGCTTCCAGGGAGTTTCATTCTCTCCCGTCTACCTACTTCCTTGTCTTATTTGAGGAAGGTGCTGATAAAACTTTGGGGCAAAGGGTGACAGAGGTATCACTGGAAGGCAGATGTGCAGAAACTGGACTGAAATGGTCACACATCCTGGGAATAAACCCTGTCTCATTTGGACCCTTGAACAGCTGAACTTGGTTCAGTATCCACATACTGCCTTATCTTCAGATGTGTCTGCCTTTGTTTTACCTACACCTGACTTGCTAATTGCTGCACTGATTGATTTCTAACAGCACAGAGAGCTGATGCAGTTTCATTAGCAAGGAAATGGGTTGTTGAAACTGAGACTTGCTGAAGGGTTAGGCATTGGTACACGGTCACCACCGGTAGGTTCCTGCATTTCCCTATGGAAATGTCACTGGTGGTACAGGGTGTGTTGTGTCTTAGTGACAGTCACTCAATTAGGTTTGGCTTTGTCAAAAGGAGACCTCATTTGGGGAAATCTGCCCAATCAAGATTTTTTCAGAAAGATCCTGTTTTATTTTTTTACATAGCAGATGATTCTGTAACATATTTTTGCAAGCATTTCTTTTTCAGGTCGAAGACAAATAACATAATAAACAACTTTGAACTTCATGAAGTGGAGCTTGGATTATTCTGCAAAGTTGATTTTCCTGCAGTAGTTACAAGAAGGTCTCTGAAGTAGAGAATCAAGACATTTAGTGGGAGGCCTATTAGGGTCATCTGAAGTTTTCCATCTCCCTTATTTATTTCTTCTTCAGGGTTTTCTTTATTCTTTATTTTTCTTGCTCCAACTTTTCAAATACTCTCACAGAACAAAAGTACCTGTGTTTTACAAGGGGAATTCTTTCTTTAAAGAGCTGACACAGATGAGTGAGCATCACCCAGATTTGTCTCCTGCTTTCATGTACTTTGCTGATGGGTCACTGGAGCCTGACCTCACTTATGCTGGCCACTTGTGCTTTTAAAAACACTAAACAGAGGAATCTGAGGCAGCAGTGCATTCTCCAGGGAACTGGTGTGACTTAGAGGATGAAATAGGATTTGGGTACAAGGTTGTGGCTTTCTTTAAAAACTACATCTAGGCATAAAATAGTGCTAGCAGTCAGGATTTAAAAACAATTCACTTAAGAGAAGAGTAGAGAACAGATAACTTGTAGAGACTTTGCTTAAGCAGATTAGTCAAACATTTTGTAGACATTTTCCTCCTTTTCAAGCACTGGCTATTAATTCTGGCACAAATCCTTTATGCAGTAACCCCCCAAACCAGACCTGTATCTGATGTAAGTTGTGAATCTGCCTCAGATGATGGTGAGAAAGCATTCCCACTTACTCAGATGTGGATTTTCAAGGTAGTGGTCCTGACCCATATGATGAAAGGTCAGTGAATGCAACGTGCACTAAAGCAACAAAAAGTGAGGTTCATATGGTGGGCATCCATGATGAAAATTCTGAATTTTTTTAATGAAATTATGGTTTTGTGTATAATAAACACAATACAGAATTATTAGTGTGACAGTGCAGCATTTTAAGAAAACTTACAACTTTTTTCCCCTATTTTGCTGAGGTTTCTGACACAGCATTTCTGAACTGATGCTGTGAGACCAGATGCTGTCCGAAAGTTGCTGATGTGGAGCAGCCTCTCCTGGCTTAGTGAAGTTTTTGTTCTTGCTGCCTGAGGACATCTGTCTGGTGCTGCAAAACTCTATATGGTATTTTGTAATTGTTACCCCTTAGAAGCTGGTGACCTTCTAGACTTGTGTCAAGATACACACACACACTTCTGTTTTTTCTTAAGATCCTCTAGGAACCAGGTTACCATGAATAGTAATAAATGCAATATTCCAACAAGAACTGTTTGTTGGTCAGTATTAAACTATCTTGTCTTGATATTCTCCTTTTAATGCTAGAGGATTTTTCTTAAATACCTGTGAAATAAAAGTGGAAAAGAAGGTAATTTTCCTTTTGCTTATGATCATGTTGTGTGAGCTGAGCTACTTCAGAAAATCCATGTGCATCTTTCTGAGAAACAGCTGGTAAAATTCCAGGCTGAGTGAGTGAATAGAGAACAGAGATCACTACTGGTGTACTTATTGCAAAGTTGTTTTCCTAGACTGATGTGGTCTTTAACTTCTGAACATCTCTGGCCCTGTAATGTTGTTGTCTTGTCTCTGGTGCCAGCTTCAAAACTGTAACTGCCCAGTTTGTCCACCTAAGCCTCCCACCTAGTAATTTGGCTTCTCTTAATTGATAGAACAGAGTAAAAGTTCTCTATATTTGACTCCTATTTATTTTAATTATAGTAAATTTTGTCAGAAATAAAATACCGCTGTGCTTTGTACACTATGAAGCTCCTCACAGGGAGCTTTATGTTCTCCCATGGATGGAAGTTGTTGTTCTCCCTATCAGCTGTGAAGCTGAATGGAGTGTGCACCTGTGTTAGTGCTGGAACCAGGAAGATAATTGCCCTGATCAAGATGTTGCCTTGAGAATTGGCAGCACAATGTGGTTTTCAGCCACCAAAACCTGCTTAGAGCAAGTGTGAAAGCTGTTAGTGAGATTTGGTTATGAACCATGATCACCTGGAGCCCAGATCTGTGTACTTTAACCAAGCAATGCTGTTCTTTGAGTTTACCTGCTCTGTGTTTATCTTCTTTGTGTCTTGAGCCCTTGGTGTTTAGGACACCGGAATTTCTTTAGGGCATCCTTAACCATCAAGTGTTGAAGAGGCACTGTGGACATGGACAAAAACATTTGTAGAAATGTAAAAAATACATTGGTAGAGGATGGGGGCTGCTGCCTTAATTTCTGTTGTTTAAGGTTTCTTTGCTCACAGCTACAATGACTTTGTTGCTCTGCGTGTACTTTTCATGGTTGAATCAGTAATGAATGCCATTTGCAGCCTTGTTTTGGGGTGTTTTTTATTATCTTTGTGCCTTTGGTCTCCAGAAGTGCTGGCACAGCTGGCCAGGGAGGCACTGCTTCTCCAGAATACTATTACCCTGAGTTACTCTTTCATGAAGTAACTGGAGGGATAATATTCCCAAGTTCCACCTGCAAAAAAAATGTGTGTAGCATGTATAAGCATGTCTTTTATGATCCACTAAATGTGAAGAGCTCCAGGCAGGCTGTTTGTCTTGTAGCTCTCAGTTTTGACACAGCTATTACTGAGAATGGCTTTGGCTAGGTGTGTAATTTTGTTGTGGCTGTAGTGGGAATGCTGTTGGATCTTTTGCACATCGTTACAGTGGTCATGGGTACAGCTCCCTGGGGAGACAGCAGTGTTTTAAAACTTTTATAATTTTTGTCCTCCGTGGTAAGCTAGGAATAGCTCTGTCCTTGATGCACATCTTGACTCTGTATGGCTGTGGAAAATATTTCCCTAAAAACTTTTAGATCTTTGGTTTAGCAACAAGAGAATATAGCTGCTAAGAGGAACTCCCTAAGTTTGAGCTTATTAAGTCTGTGAGACTGGAGGAATGGAGATGGAATGTCCAAGGGAGGTGGAATGTCCAGGGGGTTTGGCTGTAATGAGGCCCTGACAGCAGATCTAAATGTCCTTCAGCTGTCCTTTGTGGACAGATGAGGCGCACAGCTTTTACATGTGGATGGAAAAGTGATGTCTCACTTCTTGTTCTATTTCCCCATGATTATTGAATCAGGTGCTGCTCAACCTTGAGTCACTGAGCCTTATTCATGGTGGAATTAACTGAGGCCAACAGAGCTGTTATTTACATCACCTGAGTGTCTGTGGGCTACATGAAGCCATGTAGTAGTGTGAGGACTGGAAGAACGTAGCTGTAGGGAGACCCTTCAGGGTCTGCAGTGTTTCAAACCTTCATGTTTATTATTCCAGTGTAACAGCAGGCACAGTTCCCTTTGCAGATTGTGCCTGACACCCAGGTTTGATGGGTAGGCAGTGAGGAGGTGACTTTGTGGATCTTTAAGTAATTTTGTCAAGGCTGAGATACCAATATGTTCACATAAAAAGACTTTACTCTCAAAACTGGGGAAGAAAGGTAAGGGGATATCCAGAAACCATGTTAGACTGTGACGTTTGGAAGCAGACCTTCACCAGACATTTCTTCATAAATATCTTTTAGTAAAGTGTAAGGTGAAGGGGCTCAGATCCAACTCATGGTACCGAGCTCCTCAGGGCTTCCACAGGACATGGCAGAGGGTCCTCAAAATTTCCTCAAAAAAAGGAAAATTTTTTTTTCCTTTCAAATCACCTTTGGAAGTATCATGATGGACTTTCATCATTTACATATGTCCCCAGAAACCCAGGATGGATTGATGTTGGAGATGGGATCTAACACAGGTACTGTCTGATTTATCCTGAGAAAGGTTTGTGGAGTTTTCCCACTTGCTTTAGGACTTCCTTTAGATAAGAACTTCTTTCTAGCTTCTCCTACTTCTGTTCTGGCTGATGTAATTCAAGCCAGAAATGAATATCCACACTTGTGTCCAGAACTTCAGGCTTTGCTTGTTCAAGATGCATCAGATCTTCAGTATCATCGGTGCATGTGGGCAGTAAAACAAGTGGTGAGTTCAGTGTTTGTGGGAAGCATCCTACAGATTGACTGCAACTCCTGGACAAATGAATCTTCATTCTACTTGGAGAGGTTTTCTGGGGTGGAGGGGAGGATGCTCTGGGAAACATGGCATGTTTCTGTGTCTGCTGTGGAGAGTTCCTGAAATATCCTACCGGTGATTGACTTTGGAACTTCTTTTCATACAACCTGAATTTGACACAAAGAGTCTTTAGTTAAAACTGCCAGCTCTCCTCTTGACCTGGAAAAGTGAAGTTCTCAGAAAAATGTGTTACTTGTAATTGTAAATATGCCCATGGCCAGGATAGCCCATCACTGTTGATACAGCTGTCACCCAAACCTCATGTTAAAGCAGATGTGAAATCAATACCTACATGATGCCTCCACGTCATGTGCAAAAAAAGTGTATTTCTGGATGGCAGTCTTTTGGCTCCACAATACCAGAAGGGGCTGGGAATGGGGGAGTCCCAACGGAGTAACTTTCACTGGGAAAAGAAACAGAGGAAATACCTTAAGAAACCAGTCTGCCCAATGCTAACAAGCATCACTATTAATTATTATTTCTGGGTGATCATATTTGCCAAGTATTCATCACAAACCCCCAGTCAGAATGGGAGAGATTTTGTAGAAGCCACCTTCAGGAATAGGGAAATGCCTTTCAAAGAACTATTGGAAAGCAGTGAAAGAACATATCTTTCTGTTTGGCTGTGTTCCTAGAAAATGCAGGCTTTGTTGGTGAAGACATAGCAGGGATGACCTTAGCAGTGGGTTTAAATATGTTTAAAGATTTAACCCATTGCATTCTTTGGAAGAAAGTGTGTGTGTGTGTGTTCATGTCTGCGCTGATGTGATTTATGTCCTAAGTGTATAAACCCTCTGATACTGTCAGAGGGCAGAAGGGAAGTCGAGGATAAACCCAAATAACAGGAAAACTTGGATTTGTCAGAAAACAGTCCTCTTTCTTTCAGTAAAACTGTAAGATACCTGGCGTGGGAATTCAAGACCCTTAGACTCGCGTTCGTCTGTGCTTTGTGGGTGTGCTCACTGGGAGCTGACTGAAAGGTTCAGAATAGCTGGAGTAGAAGGTGTTTAAAAGAAATCAAATGGATCTGGTATTGTTGTTGCTTTCCTGTCACTTCATAATTTTAATGCTTTTCAGTTTGGAAGACAGGAACTCTGAATGCCTTTTTGTGAATCCTTCTCCCAGCTGGGAGGTAGAAAACCAGACCACATTTGATGACTGCTCAGGGCCACAGAGATTCCTATTTGTTTTATTACTGGTTGTAGAAAAGGGTGACTGCATCTAATGCTCCAGCAACCAAAAGCAATTAATGCTGTAAAGTGAAGAGACTTCAACTCTTACTTCAGACGTTGTAAAATTTTGCAGCTGATAACCCAAGAGAGGGAATGAGGGAAGTAAGTTCTGTTGTGTTACACACTGACATGTGACCCCTGTGTCATTGAAAGGGAAAGGACATCTGAGGGCAGGAGCACCTCTGCCCTGGGCACAGGCTGGGAGAGCTGAGGATCTTCACCTGGGGAAGGCTTTGGGGAGATCTTAGAGCCCCTTCCAGTGCCTGAGGGGACTCCAGGAGAGCTGGAGAGGGACTTTGGACAAGGGCCTGGAGTGCCAGGGCAAGGGGGAATTGCTTCAAACTGGCAGAGGACAGGGATAGATTGGATATTGGGAAGAAATTCTTCCCAGTGAGGGTGCCGAGGCCCTGGCACAGGTGTCCCTGCCCACGGCAGGAGGTTGAAACCCAATGGTCTTTAAGGTCCCTTCCAACCCAAACCATTCTAGGATTCTTTGGTTCTGTGATTCTAATAATTCCAAGAAGTGGCCATGATACTGGAGATAATTTCATGAAAGGAGTTAGGCAGAGGTGTGAGTAAACTTGCCCTTTGCAGCCACCAATGCCGTTGAGAGAGTCTTTTCACATGAATGCTTGCAGGAAAATGATCTGCTGGGACAGCAGTCTTGTAGGAATTGACATGGGAGGAGAAATCTCTTTACCGTTAAGAAGTGTGCTAAGTGTTTGGATTTCCTGTTTTGCGGCAAAGAATTGAGTGAGTGTCATGGCTTTCCCCCTTCAGTTTTGTTTTTGCAAGGAAAACTCGAAAGCATTCACTGCACTCTTCTTGTTATCAATCCTTAAGAAAGAGGAGGTAGGGAAACTTTTAATGGCAGCTGGATTCCAGGCACAGGTAGATTGTTAGGATGACGTTCGCGTGGGCTGAAATTGGAGTTTATTTTTCTTTTTGATGTGTCTTTTGTTATAGAACTGCTCTCATCTCCCTGGAAACTGAAGAATTGGAACAGCAGTCACAGAAGTAACAGAGGAGCAGGTTTTAGGAAAAGGAAAAGCTTATTAGGGACTGGGAGAGTTACCTGACTGTATAGCTAGTAAACACCTGAAAAGTAATGTACTTTCTTTATACTAACCATGCATTAAATATAGCACTTGCTGCTGCATTTTTTCATCTTTGAGATTATTGTGGTTTTATATATATATCTATATATATATATCTATATATATTCTATTCCTTGAACTTTACAGTGAGCTGACTGCAGACCTCTGCACTGCCTCCCACCCCTGAGCCTTCGTCTGTCTGCTGTGTCCTTGAATTCTCCTTGCTTTCTGAATGCACCAGCAACACTTTGTGGAAAGATCCAGGCTTATTGCACTTGAGACATGTTCAGTGGAGTCACTTAATGTTGTGCTGTGCCAGTTACTTGAATACATATTTTCTTTAATACTTCTGAATGTTGTTCTTTTTCTATGCCAGACTAAACTGTTTCAGAAAAGACAAGAACTCCACTTGGAAGTGTAATGGTAGACTTGGGAGGATGCTAAGGCTTTGTAATGCTTAAGTGCTTTGTATTGATGCCTAAGTGCTTTGTGCTGAATGTTCAAGGTGTGTGTATGGGGAGTCTGTGAATAATTAACAAAATCTGTGTGCTTCATCTTCTTGTGATTGACTGAACAGGAGGACTCAAAGTGCGTTCAGCATTCTGTGTTCCTGCTCTGTGTTGATTTATTGCTTTGATTATTAAACTTACTGAGCTGAATTTTATGCAAGTCGTCTCTCGCATCCCCATGAAGGAACAAAATGTTGCTATAATAGTTACCCAACTGTGGAAATTAAGATCAAGAAACTATAGCAACTTTCTTGCATATTATTTTCACAGTTTTGGCTGATGTTTTTATCAAGGACAGCACACTCAAATGATTGATTGAGACCTTTAGAAACTCATAACACGAGAAGAACAGGTACCAAATAAGTCCTTCCAGGTTTTATCTACAGCTGGTCTTATTTTTTTCTTTGTCTGTCAGCTTTTTGTGTTGAATATCTGTGTGTTTCTTCTTGGGCATTGTGTTGCATGTAGGGTTGTAGTGAAGTGTGTAAATACACCGTGGTGGGTGAATGTGTGTGTAAATGTACCTGAACTCTGATTAGGAGCTGGCCTTGATGCATGATCCTTTACTTTGCACCTGAGAGAGACACAGCTGCTTGAGGGGTTGGAAAAGTGAAAATGTGAAAGCAAGGCTGCTGGAAAAAGATGGTGTTTTTTTATCAGACCAGTTGTGTGTGGTTCTGGTGTTGCTCTTCTTCCTCACCTGCGTATCCCGCTTCAAGAGGCTTGGACAAAGCTGGCAAAGGTGCAAAGGAGGACAATAAGGATGAATGAAGGTGCAGAATAGCTTTGGTGTGATTGTGTTCATTAGCACTATCTAGCCTTGAATAAGAGAACAGAGAGAGATTTGTGTGATTAAAAAGATGAGAGGTTTACTCTTTCTTCTGAAACAAGAACTAGGGGACATGAGATGGAAGGAGCAGATGCCAGATGCAGAGCAAAAGGAGCAACTAATTCTGTTACAGGCGTAGAGGATGTTAGGAGGAGTCTGTGAGATCAAAAAGGGATTCAGCAAATTCCATTGGACACAAATATATTTAAGCTCTGGAAGGCCCTTGACCATAAATGGTTTCTTTTGGAGATGTTATTTAGAGGAAACTTCATTTACACAGTTTCTTTGTCATCACATCTTTCTCAAGTCAAAGCATAATGGCTGTAAGAAGTTTTTATTAATTATTGCGAGATGACTTGCAGCAATCTTTGAGCATTTAGTGTGATGCTTCGGTTACTTCATTAGTGCTCCTGTTGCTGTATGAGAGCATGTAGGAACTGTAAAATGTACTTGTTACTAGAGTGTCCTGGCAATGCAAACCTCTGAAGGTGTCCCTTTTTGCACATTTTAATTTATGTGCAGTGTTCCTTTCACATCTCAAAAAGGAGTCTAACTGCATCAGTTTGTAGAAAACAGGAAAAATAATTGTGTAGGCAGATGTCTGTTAGAGCTACTGGAAGTTATTAATGAAAAGGGTGGGACTGTTACACCCCCTCTGCTTGCTTTAAATTAAAGAGGGATATGGTGAGGCAGATGTCAGTCCTTGTGTCTGGGAACGGTGCATTAATTTTACTCTGCCTTTGGCAAAGCAGCCAAGTTCTATAAAGGCATGGCATCTATCTGCAGGCATGGTGAAGTTTACTCTGGGGTGGCTTGTGGCTTGCATTTAGTGTGTCTTCTGCAATCAGAAACAAGCAATGACATCTTAAAAAGGTATGTTAAGTACTGTAAAAACTCTCTGTCACTTGACATGGCAAGCTTTCCAGCCTATGGACATAGCAAATTTGGCAGTCATTGTGAGCCGTTTCCTCAAATAAATCCCAGTGTTTTAGGAGTTGCTTAATAAGTGCTGTTGGAAGTCCTTTCCTTCTGGAGAATGGTGAATTATTATATTATTATATGACATCTAGTAAGTGAGACATTGTCCATCACTTGACATAGCACTGTTATCCCCGTGGGCTCTCCAGCTCCTTTCTCCTGGTGAGATGCTGAACATCCAAGGGCTGCTGATAGTCTTTGTCTGCTCTGATTACAGACATCTGATGATACAAAAGCTCTCTCTTAAGGCGTTGGGCATAGTGTAGGTGAGATGGGATGCCTGGCTTTAAATATTCAAGTTTGTCCTGAACAGCCTGATGAGTGTTTTAATGCTGTAAGCCTGGGTGCTGCTGGCTTGTCTGGTCAGCCACTTGTTCAGAGGCTGACTGCAATCAGGGGCGTGGTGCTGGCTTTGGGGAGGGCCTGTTTTGATGCTGGCTGATAGAAATGAGCTCATTCTAATTCAGCAGTGCTGGCACAGGGAGATTAATGCGTGCTCACGTCCCCTGCCTGGCCCTTGGCAGCTGTTTGTCAGGTGGGAAGCTGTGCTCCGTGAGGGTGGTCCCCAGGGCTTCAGTGCACCTGCGTGTCCGTGGTGGACACTGGGATGTTGCCTTACTGTTTAAAAGCTCATTAAAGTTGCATCTCCCATTCCTAGTTCCCTCCTTGCCCCCTCTGGCGAGCTGTCCAGGCTTTTGTGAGCAAACCAGAATTGATCATAGCAATTAGCTAAGCCCAGGGGACATTTTGAAATGTTAATGCATATATTTTTTTCCTTGCTATTAGATAGCTCTTTGCTACGGCCAATGATTTGTGCTTTCTCGCTTTGATGCATTTGCTGCTCTTCCCTTTAAGAGTTCTCAGTATACTGGTATTTAGGTAGCATGGTACCCTCAAGATGTTTGTTTAGCCTTAAATTTCCACCTCCGTGTTAAACTGGTGATATTTCCAGCAGCTGTTAAAATTCTGCTTGTGTCTTTCCCCCTCAGTTGTATGCTCTTACACAAAAGATGCAAAGCAACTGACATTTAATTCATCTAAAAGATGAATGGCACAAGTAAAGACTTTGTACACTCAGAAATAACCCAAGATCCAAGCTGCTTTAGGCTTTTAGAGGAGTTGGGTTGTTGAAGCTGTTTCTTGGTTGTAACTTCCTTACCTTGAAACAAATCCAGTAAAAAAGAAAAATGTGTAAATATTTGGTTAAGAGGTGATGAGGAACTACTGTCTGAACCTTAAAGCTATGACGGTTATGTATGTCCTAACAAGCATGTAGCTTACCTCTTCTTGGAAAATATATGTCTTTTTCCTACAGAAGTAGCATTCAGTGTCCTTTTCTGACTGATTTCCTCCTTTTTTGGCCAAAGTTCAGCATTAGCTTCGGTTCTGAAGAAGTGGAAACTCAACAGAAAGTTGTGGCTTGCCAATTGAGAATCTCAACTGATGTGGTGGTTTTGTAGAATTGACTCCATGTGGCAGTTCTAATCAAAATAAACACAGCTCACCCTGGGAACTGGATGCTTGCCGTGGAAAACAGGATTGAAGAAATCAAAGCTTCAGCATTTTAGTCTTTAGGATGTAATTGCAAACACTTAAACAGCAATATTGTTATGTGTTCAAACAGTTTTCTCTCCTTAGTATCACAAGTAAGCCCATCTTCTTTTAGGCTAATGCGAATTTTTCCTTTAAGATTATTAGTTATTAAAGCTCTTATCCATTTGTGGGGCTGGTGGAAGTCCCCACATGCTGCATATTTAAGGCTGTGGGAACTTTGTGTACCAATACCCTTCTTAAACTGCTTTTGTTTGTTTTAGAAAAATACCAGACTAGATTGGTATATTCCCAGTTTGCACCATTATGGTGCTCTGTTAGTTTGCTGAATTATTGTATGTGTTTGTAATGTGAGTTTGTGGACATTCGGGGTTTAATCGTTTCTACCTCGATAACTGGACCCAGTTTTGCTTTCTATACTTTTATAGCAAACTGTGAAGTGTTTCTGCTCACTCAGTATAGAACTAATTCTGGAACAACTTCTGTACCTAGTCATTTGATGCTCTTCTTTTGGTTTCATCTTTTTGATGTGAGAGCAGGTATTTTAACTGGTGAACTTGTCTCTTATCACTTAGGTGATGGCTTAGGTAGGTGGCTTGTACAATTTAAATTTTTAAGGCTCTCTCAGTCTTGTACTCTCTTCTCAGTATTAGGGAGAACTCTTGGGTGCCAGCCCTAATCTGGAGATTAGCCAAACATACCATGGGCTGCATCAAAAGGAGCGTGGCCAGCAGGTCAAGAAGGGGATTCTTCCCCTCTGCTCTGTACTGGTGGGATCCCACCTGCAGAGCTGTATCCGTATGTGGGGCCACAACAGAAGAAGGACATGGAGCTGCTGGAGCGAGTCCAGGGGAGGCCACAAAGGTGCTCAGAGGGCTGGGGCACCTCTGCTATGGGGAGAGGCTGAGGGAGTTGGGGTTGTTCAGCCTGGAGAAGAAAAGGCGTCAGGAAGCCCAGGAGCACCTTCCAGTGCTGAAGGGGCTCCAAGAGAGCTGGAGAGGGATAGAACAAGAGGGAATGGCTTCAAACTGAGAGAGGGTAGATTTAGATGAGATATTAGGGAGAAATTCTTCCCTATGAGGGTGGGGAGGCCCTGGCACAGTTGCCCAGAGCAGCTGTGGCTGCCCCATCCCTGGAAGTGTCCAGTGCCAGGTTGGATGGGGCTTGGAGCAACCTGGTCTCATGGAAGGTGTCCCCGCCCATGTCTGAGGGTTGGAATGAGATGTTCTTTAAGGTCCCTCCCAACCCAAAGCATTTCATGATTCTCTGATTAAAAGAGCATAGTGCTCAGTAAAACTATTGCAATTTTGAGTCAAAGGCCAAACCAATGGCAGGTGAGGAGGTGGTGGTGACCTTTACATTCCTAGGAGGACCTAGTCCATATCTTGCTTCTTGTATTTAAGTGAGGATTTTTTTTTTTTCCTCTTTTTGCATTTCCACTTCACTCCTTATGAATTCTAATTCTTTCTTCTATTTTGGCTCCTGACCAGGGTCATCCTGGTGTTCAAACACACACACTGAATTTGGTATTTGTGTTTAGGGAGCAGTCTTTGATATGAATATCACTTCCTGTCTTGTCAACAGCATTAGGACTATAAAAAGTACTCTGGAAACCTCAGAAGCATCCTCCATAAATATATTTAATTAAACCCATAGTTTCCAGTATGCCTCAAACACATATATTGTTCCAACTCATGACATAGTGATAATAAGATGACAGCTTTAAAATGTACTGCTTTGGCTAGGCCCTCTCCTTCCCATCTTCCTTTGTGGTTTTCAGGGGCTTAAGGGTTTTAGGTTTTTTAGTTACAGCCTTCATATTGGCACATGAATTCTTTGGCAAAGTTTCCTCTGCTTGCAGGCCAGACCTTTACTGCTGCTCCTCTCGCACATTAAAATGTTGGGGGGTTTATATTCCATCTTTGTAGCCTTGTTGTGCCTTGTTAACCACAACGGATAAATAGTTCTTGGTTTAGGAATTCGCAAGAAATGCAATTCTTGCATTCTTGCCTGGTCATGTTTTGTTTTCTCCTTCAGCGATCTCTCAAGATGTCTTCACCATGAGGGAGACCCTCAACTCAACTCTGCTTCTGTCTTTCTACCTCACCTTTCTGTAAATGGGATGCAATTTTTTTCCCTAAAAAGTAAAGACCTCGTGGGTTGAAGATGTGAAAATCAACTCCAGAAATGCCTCCGTTTTCCGAGGAGAAATGTGGAGCATTTTTTCTGTGGTAGGGTGCAGATGGAGCTCACATGGTGGCCAGGAGATGGAAGTGCCTGACTTATGTTACAAATTTAATTGTCAGTCTGCTCTTTGGTTGTGATTTTGTAGGCACTGGATGACTTGGGTGCAGTTCCTTCTGCCCCCAAAAGCTTCCAGCCCTCAGGATTGGTGCCTTGTTGGTGTCTGCAGTCTGGAAATGCCACCAGCAGAGCAGTTCATCATGAGGGGGTAACAAATGCATTGAAATGCCCAACATATGGATTGCTTTATCAATGGGAAATGTCAAGGAACTTGCAGAAGACTCATCAGGTTTGGGGCCAACAACCATGAAGTTGATTTATAGGTTTTTAATCAAACATGTAGCTACTCAGACTTGCTTTTTCCAAAAGTAAAAGTGAGATCAGAGACTTGATTTCCTGCCTTTCCTGGCTTTCACCAATGACTCTGTAACTCGGAAAAAACAATCTTCATTGCCCTCAATGGTAGTGGGTGGCCCCAGCGTGGAGTTGGCAGCAACTCCAGGGCTATTGCCTGTGCCACCCATACTGCTGGAACAGTGCTGACAACCAGCTTCAAAGCACAGCTTTGGAAGCCTGCCAAGGAGGTGGCTTTGCCTACATACAAATTGTGGATTCACCTGCTGCTCTCAACTGTAGATGGAAGTTGAGGGGTTTTTTGGAGACAGCCCTCATCCTTGGCTAGCCCCAGGCTAGAGAGAAAGAGATACTCCTCATTTCTCTCCGTGGGACTTGAGCCAGGATTTCAATTAATAAAACAGATTATCCCTGTCTTCTAATGGAAAAATAACTTGGAGAAGGAGGTTTCAGATGGAGATGGGTACAATGTGCTGAGCTGGATCAGAGCTCTCTCTGCAGCAGTGGGTTCATATTCATCCAGGCGTTCACTCTCAGTTGTGTGCTGCAGCCCTGGGCAGGGACAGGGCTCTAATTTTAGGGTGTGAGAGATGGGCTTAGCCAGGACTGCCACACATACTGTCTTAAGAAGTGCTATAAATGCTGGCCTAAGGATAATGATGTATTTCATGATCATTTCTCTAGGTAATTATTTTAAAGTATATGGGGAAGGGGAGTTTATTTCTGCAAATTAAAGCAATTAGATTGTGACTCTCTGCACAGCCTTGCAAGGAGGCTGGTGAAGCCTGTCCAGTTCCACACACATTCATCTCAACACCACATGTGTTATTTGAGACTCATGGCAAAGCTTTTCTGTCCTGGAGATCTGTGGGCAGTGGGAATTCAGCCTTGCCAGGAGCAGGGTCAAGTTCTTTGCCCTCAGCTCTGGCTAATACTGTTTTTTTAAATTATTATGTAGATAAATATTCTTCATCATTAGACTGATTATCACTTATAACTTTCAGCTTATATTTCTGAGCTACAAGTTTTGATCCTAAATGAACCAATTTTTCATCTCCTGCAGTATTGCCATATTTCGGTAAAGCACTTTTGAAGGCAAGGAATGACAATATAACTTTGAAAAGAGCCACATAATGTTCATGACTACAGCAGTACTCCAGACCCTTTTGTTGCTAAGTAGAATGACATTTGGAAGCTGGTTTCCTGCTTTTCTTCCTGCAGGTTCTACAGGACATAGAGAATCTACTGTGGAGGGGAGATCGGGGAAAAAGAAAAGTATATAGTTTTCCTTTTTGCTTTAAATATCTTTGAGGACTGGGCTAACCCTCAAATCATCTCTCTAATGATACCTTTTCTTCTTACTCTGGAGGACTTTGGTCCAAGATCATGCTCAAAGCAGGTCAAGCCAGATCAGGTAGGTGAAGGCCTCATCTAATAGAGCCTTGATTGTCTCCAAGGATGGAGATGCCACCACCTCTCTGGACTCTCACTCAGTGCTCGACCGTCATTGTGGTGAAAACATCTTCTCTACTTGGGTTTCCTAAGTTGTGCTGTCCATTGCCTCATGTCCTTCTGCTGTGCACCTCCAGGAAGAGTCTGGCTCCATCTTCTCTGTGCCCTTTGATTACAAAGCTGCAGTAAGGCTTTGTCATTCATCATCTCAATACTGAATAAACCCAGTCTTCTCAGTTTGTCTCCGCTGGGCTGTCTTGGATGTTTTTATAAGAGGTGCAGATGATCTAGAGGTCTTCTGGCCTTTCAGCTGCTTTCTTGGTTTTTGAGATGAAAGGAGCCATTCACTAGAAAAGTACCCATTTGTGAAGGACTGCTGGGACTTCCCTTGCTTGTTCCACCTTACAAGTCTCAAGAGCTTTTTTTTTTTTGCAGACATTAGTTACCCTGTCTTGTTTCATTTATAAGTAAATCCAACTCAAGAGGAACTCACTGACCTCCCAGACAGATGGTTTGTATCCTAAATAGTTTGAGTATTGCCACTGGATTCAGTTTGTACAGTTGGAAATAGAGCTCTGCTCTAAGTGGATGATGTTCTTTGTACGTTCAGACAGATTTTTAAATGCTTCCTATTTTTCTTTTAGACTTTTATGATTTTGACTGTATATTAATGTGTCTTTCAGAAGTCGAGTCACAGTAAGTAAAGGTGTTGAACACCCAAAAAATCTTCTCTATTTTCTCCTGGCAGATGCAGCATGCTTACTTATTTATTAGGGAACAGGGCAGCACTTCTCCCATTCAGAGCTCAGCCTTGCAAATAAGCAGGCTGAAATAACATGGGCAGATGCTGGACTGGAAGGGGTAGGACTGGGGCAAAGACCTGGGGCATAGAAGCAGGAAGGTCAAAAAGGTGGTTTCACCAGCTTCTTTGTAATGGTTGTGTTCTCAGAACTAACCCAGAGCTCCTTGCCAGTTCTGTTGTTAATTGTGTTTGCCTTGATTTTTTATAACACCAGTTTATTTGCAAACAAGGTGTGGGAATTCTAGTATTTGCTCATGGTATTTTTAAGAGCTCAGAGCACTTAATCTTTCTTTTTTTTTTTTTTTTCAAAGCTGGATCCTTATTTCTTTGAGCACCTCACCTTAAATAATATTGCTTTAAGAAAACAAAAACGACCTTCCAGGGCAAATCTTGTTAAATTTCATAACTAAATCAATTGGATGCCAGTTCTTCATAATTTTTCCATTTAGAACACTGCCATGGAAAAGACCTACTCTAGCATAAATTCCTTCCTAAACAAGCTTTTCTGTCCCTGTGTCCATTTTTCTCCATTGCTTAATATTCCAGAAACTGCTGTTGCTTTCTAGGGGGTCCTGGTTTTGCTTCAGACTGCCTTGCAGCATGCTTTGTTCTGGTTGCAAAAGTATCATAATTGGTTAATCCTGCCCTTATACTCCTGTAGTCTAATGTCTTGGTTTTTTACTGTTTAATGTGCTTAGTAATGTCAACTTAGCCTTGAACCTATTAAAAGATTGTGTTGCTTTGTTTTTAACCTTTTCTCCCCTCACTGTGATGTCAGTATATGCTCAGTATCCACGATGCTGTTTCACAGTCCTGTTACCTCTTATCTCTTTTCTTCTTTTGAGGATTTCTCGAAACCATTTTCAGAGTTTTTAATTTAAAAAAAAAAAAGGTTTATGTGTGTGTGGGTATCTATCTTCAGGGATTTATTCTAAGTTGTCTTGATTGGGATACCAAAAGGATATTGAAGGGTATTGAGGAGATTATTTGGCTTATTTTGAAATAAAACCTATTTAACTGAAGAAATGCCTGTTTCCTCTGGGACCCTTGCTCTTGCATCTGTAATTTAGGAGTACAGGTGTCAAAGAGATGACTCTCTTAAGTACTTATCTAGGAACATGGATAACAAGACTGGTGTAGAGTTTTTCCCCTATGTTTTCTGGCAGGAAAAATTCTGCACATACTTGCTGTAGATAAACTAGGCTTTTTAGTCATATGTGTAGATTTGGTTTGTCAGTTTGGATGGCTGAACTAAATTGCAGTATCATCAGTCTGCTTTCTTCTCAAGTTTGAGAACGCATGGGATAAATGCTTCTGATAGCCGAGGAAGCTGCCACTTCCATTTTCGAGGTGGTCTGGTATCCTGTGATATGCAGCAAAACACGATCAGGATGTCACATGGGATTTTCACCTTTCCAGTCCTTTTCCAAGCCCCATTTTTTTCTCCTGTCGCTGTTTTGTTTCCAGCTTGTGGTGGAACTGAACAGCTTCTCTTCCAGCTTTCGGCAGGCAGCTTGAAATGTGAAATTCAAAGTGAAAAGGGGTCTCTAGAGTTAGTACAGAATGTTGCTTCTTTTCTCATGTCTGTGGGTTTAAATTTCTGCCATGAAGTGTTTTGCAGAATAAACAAGTAGTACTGGCCTCATCTGCTGTCATTGGTTTTGTAAAGCTTTGTTGGAATGACTCTTTGAAGAAAGAACAATTCTGCAATTAGTAGGATTTTGCTCGGTGTTAAAGGTTGAAAATCTTGCTGGCAAGGAAACTGGGCCTGTGCCAGAACATGCTTTTATATATCTGTATTCTGAGCCCGTTTCCAAAGGCAATACTAAGAAAGCCCAACCACTTTACTTGGCTGCTGGGGAGAAAGCGCTGTGCTGGAAGGAATCCATCTTATCAGCTTGTGCCCTTTTCCTTTGAAGGGGAGCTCTTTGTCCTTTGCCTTTCTGAGAGCCTCCTACTAACAGAGCGAGGTTTCTTGGCTATTGTGTCCCTCCCTGAGCTGCCTCGTTAGTGCTGGGCTGAGGTGGAGGGGGAGACACCACCTATAACTCCCTCCTGGCACAGGAGAGCGTTCCCTGCTCCTGCCTGCTCTCCATCCCCTGCTGTTCAGTGTCCAGAGCCTCCTCATCCACAGGGATGGGTCATCTTTGCCATCATCACCGCCATAGAAACGATGTCCCTGAATTTCTTTTGTCAGTCCTGACTCTCACCAGTGATCTTATGTGTGATCACCAGGTTGGGACTCCTGTGACAAGAAGGACATTGAGGGACTGGAGTGTGCCGAGAGAAGGGAATGGATCTGGGGAAGGGTCTGGAGCACAAGACTGATGAGAAGCGGCCGGAGGGGCTCAGCCTGGAAAAAATGAGGCTCAGGGGAGATGTTTTTGCTCTCTGCAGTCACCTGAAGGTTGTAGACGGATGGGAGAAGGCCTCTTCTTCCAGGTAACAAGTGATAGGATGAGAGGAAACTACCTCAAGTTGAGGTTTTGTTTGGATATTTGGAAAAAACCCACTGAAAGGGTTGTCAAGTATTGGAAGAGGCTGCCCAGAGAAGTGATAGAATCACCAGCCCTGGAGGAATTTAAAAGATACTTGGATGTGGCACTTGGGGACATGGTTTAGTAGTGGGCTTGGCAGTGCTGGGTTAACAATTGGACTTAATGATCTTGCAGGGCTTTTCCAACCTAAACAATTCTTTATCAGGATTATTATGATTCCATGATAAAGAGCCGTGTGAATTCACAGCTTCCCCCAGTAGATGTTGATGGTGTATGTGAGCATGTCCAGCCATCTCTTGTTCCTCAGAAACAGATGGGCATAAAAAGGCATCATGGGACTGGAATTTTATTAGTTATCATTGTTCTTGTGCTTTGGAAAATTAATTTAATTTGAGATAACTAATGAGAAAGTCGTAGGGGAGCCTTTCCCATGGCGGCTTTGCTGTGACTGTGCCTCTGCCATTTGCTGGGCAGGTTGGTCTTAATGTATCCATTAACATGACTCCTCTTGGTTGGAGTGAGCTGCTGGCTGCCTGTCTGCTCTGCCTGCTGCTGTCACTTCCTGATGTAGAGCATGAACCTGTGAGCCATTATGCCACTAATAACCAAAGGCCTCTTTAAGTGCTTTTTCCTGATTTGCAGACAGTGTTTCTGCAGGGTTGGAGGATGAAAGGGAGGGATGAGCCAGGTGGATCGTGCTTGGAGGAGGTATTTTTCCCTGCTCTGTAGGACAAATGTGGGAATATGTAGTCTGTACATGGTTATTTTCAGGCACACAGCAGCAATCCTTGCCATATTTTAAAAAGTGACTCTTGAGTTGCTATGTATTACAGTATTGATGTCTTTCAAAGAAAGCTGCCAGAGAAAACTGATCAAAGTAGAGCAAAGACAAAACACAAGCTCAGAGCATTTGAGTTTACTGACCTCATTACCTTGTTTCCTGTACTTTAAATTAAGCTGTTTAGATGACAAAATTCCATCTTCCTGAAACTGAGAATTGGCTTTGACAGCACACTGAAATTGTAGTGTCTGCTACCTCTGGCCCTTACTGCATAATTCAAAACATCTTCTTTACCTAAGCCTTAATTAACCCTCCAGATAAGTTGGGTTTTAGTGCTATTTACACACCAGAAGAGCCGTACTTTCAAGCCAATGCCACCATTTCCCATGGATTTTTGAGCAGAGAGCAAACGGATCAGCTTGTGTCCTTTCATGTCTCTGTTTGCCATATGATTTTCTTCATTGTTACCAAGGCAACCCTTCTACCCACCCCCCAACAGGCGAGCTCTCAATACAATGTAAGTTATTGTCTGGAGCAATTATTAGGCTATTATTAAAGCCCTACTGAGATATGTCAGTATCCCGTAGGAATTTTAAACAAGTGGGAGCAGAGACAATAGCGAGCATTGGAGGATTGCGAATGCGTCGTGCTGCTGGTAGCGTGGGGAGGATGCCTGTAGCCCTCCTAACAATGTCTCATAGAAACTATGAGCAGTCTTCTCAAACTGACAGAAGTCAGGATGTGCCAGTGTGGATTAAGATGGAAGGGGAAAAGAGGGGAAGTGCTCTATCAGGGCTCTTGGGCTGCATGCTGCTCCTCACGTGGCTGCCGTGCATGCCGAGCATCTTCGCGTGAGTTCGGTACAGCCCATGGGGACGTACTATAGCACTGAGTGCATTGTTTTGATGGAGATGGTAGTGAAATATCCCCATCCCACATGGATGGGAGAGTGTTCTTTGTTAGAAAGTCTTCTGTATTCATGATCCCTGTTTGTGTGCCCTTTTTTAAAAAGGGAATTATTCATCATCAGTGGCAGAATGTGTGGGAACTGGGTAGCGAGCGAGTAAACTAAGAGAGGAAAGTGACTCTTGACATGATATGTTTATTTATTTATAAATTGCAGCATGGTGTTTCTTTTCCAAAAGAAGGCTTTTCCAGTTTCCCAGCAGTGGGAATTCAGGAGATCCAGTAGCAGAACTTGCCTTGCAGTCTCCTCTTGCCATATGTTCCCTGCTGGTGTCACTGGGGCTGTATTCGTGGTCACCACTGCCCATGCGGCCATAACAGCCCAGCCTTTTCCATTCTACTCCATATCCCAGGACTGCATTTTCTGTCGCCTTTGTCTTGCTGATGCAGTCCTTCTGTTGAGCAATAGCAGAATTGACAAGGTTTTATATCACCGTATTGATTTCTTCCAGGAATTTCCTTCCAAGAAGCCGCAGTGTTGTCATGGGTCAAAGATGTCACCAGACTGATCTGGCATGCATTTGTGTCAGTTGTCAGAAGAGGCTGTGGCTTGCCCAGAACATCTTTGTCTTGGGCTGTGCAAATGTTAAGAGCAATTGTAAGTACAGATGGAGAACCCATTAATGAGCTGCATATGCAAAGGGAAAAAAAAAAAAAAAAAGCAGGAGAGTTTGCAAGAACCTTTTTTCTGACTGTTGGAAAGTGAGACTCTTTCTCGTTATTTAGAAGCTCATTTTTCTGGGAAGATTGCTTTTAACTCCTGTAAATAAAAGATCCACCTCCACAATTTCTGCTTTCCACTGCTTGGGAAAGGTCTCCCAAGGTCTCTCCATCCTCCACTTAGCACAGAAGTGGAGGGGGTTTGCCTCATCTCTCTGCACAGCAGTGTGTCATGATAAATATTTGGGGATGTGTTTGTATGTCTCTTGTTTGGTGTTTCAGACTAGGACACAGTATTGTAAGGCTGTAATGCTCAGTCTGATGTATAACACGTTTCTTGGTTCTCATTTATGGTTTTTCTGCTGTTTAGTTCTCACATAGATTTTGTGTCCATGGATAGCAGCAGTGAGGGGTTCCCAGCTAGCAGAGAGATCCAAGTGCGTCTGAATCCATCTGCTGCTGGCATCTGGCAGCTGTCTGTCAGGTAAAGCCTGCAGTGGGTTGAGTTTTCCAGTTCCTCCATCATTTCAGTGCCTGCCTCTGCTCTGCTGGCTGTTTTCCTGATCTCTGGTGAAATAAGGGATGGGAGTTGTGTGAGCTCTGTGGTTACCCATAGATTTGTGGGTAGCAGCAAAAACGAATGCAAATACTCCCACCACAGCTGCTCAGAGCATTTTGTGTTTCAGCAGCGTTGGAGGCGGCTCACCCCAGCTCATTAATGAACACTGCAGTGAGGCACAAGTTGGTTCATTGAGACTTGGTTAAAGGCTTTTTAAAGGAAGTCAGGTTTCATAGCCAATGGCACTGGAATATCTATCAGCATATGTCTTTTGACAGCATTATCATTTCAGACTCTGAAAATGATGTAACTATTTTACTGTAATAAAATAATTACAATTTTCTGAGAGGAATCTAGGGCAGTAGGCTATGGTTCATAAAAACACTTGCTTTGGCAAACATTTTAGCACTCAAAATAAAAAGCAATTATTTAAAATTATAAAATGTCTTTTGCACAACGTTGCAAACTTTATTTTAAGTACTGGCAGCGTTCCTGAGTGTGTCTCAGTAAACCATCACCTCTATGGAACATAGTTTAATTCTTGTCAGATTTGCCTACTCAAAACTTTGTTGTGAATATTTTAAACATAGGCTGTTGCTGTTAAGTCTTTTAGTTGTAGAGGTGGTGTGTATTTATACTACATTTGCAGGGAAAGAGTTTATTTTTCATCTTTCAGTGCTAATGAAGCTGCTAATGAGGAGAGATACATAGTTTGTGGGTATCCAAAGAACAATTCACAGGTCATTTCTTAAGTAGTGTTAAACAACATGCTAATAAGGCATGCTAGGTGGATGTGCTCGTGAATCTTTCATTGCAAATAGTAGAAGCAAACCCAAAATTATGAAATTCTTTGCTGTTAGCTGTTAAATTCTTTTGCATAAAATGTCACTTGCTATAAATTCCCTAAATTTGCTCTTTTACACTAAGCACAAACGATACCCATTAGTTCAGCAGCAGCCGCTCGCTCAGCTTGATCTTTTCAAGCTTGTTCTTAGGAAGCAAGACTGATTTAATGTTCAGTGACTTTGTATGGAGGCTTCCTGTGTGCCGTTGTGTTCTGTGCCTTGTGAGTGTCCTCGTGTCCCTCCAAACAATCCCATGTAACCGATAGTGCCAGCAGAGCCTGGTGCTCCCTGTGCCGGGCTGCTCCGGCACTGCCCACGGGGGACTTGTGTGACAGGTATCCATACATCCCAGAGAAAGGCAAAACTGCTTTTTTCCTAATAAATGATTACAGTTCCCTTTAAATATATTTGCATTTTATTCTGTATCGTTTTTCCTCACTGCCTTTGGTACCTTGTGTTGATGTGTTCTCTTGTGCTCGTGCTATACAAAGCCCATAGGTTGGGTATATCAACACCAAATGGACCCTTCAGATGTCAGGGTGATTATAGCAAATGCTCAGGGCCGTCCTGGTTACCAGTTTCAAATGTTATTTAGACTCCCTGTAAGAGGGAATGTAGAAGAATGTATTTCATCCCAGAGACAGGTTTTTTTTCAGACTTGCTTCTGCTGTGTCCGGTGTTACGTGTGTGTGACAGCCTGCAAGTGCTTGTCAGGTGAATGAACAAGAATGAACTGTGTGTTGCTTCTGCCTGAGTCTGTCCCTTCCAGGAAACACTCTGTCTTGGCCTGTGGTGCAGGCTATTTCCTTTGTGCCAGCAGTTCCTCTTGGAATAGTCTCTAAATTCAGGATGACTTCTTTCTGTGTCTCAGAGGTTAAGACAGACACATCAACAGATACGTGGATAAGTTTGCATCCCAATCCCAGGACACTTTTTTGGTGTTAAATGCAGTTATCCTTCAGCTGAATTTGAGATGACAACAATAATGGAAGTTCTCACCTCTGGAGAGCAAAGATATGACAAGGCTTTTGGTGGAGCACCTATCAGTATGGTTTGGAGCTTTTTTTTTTTTTTTGACAAAGAGTTGTTGGAATCCTTCTGGCAACCCCATCTTGTATTTCTGCTGAATTCTGACTGTTTTGTCATCTGCATGCTACCTGCCATGTGGCACATTTCATATACTTGTTTGGCAAAGGAGAGGAAAATACATCCATGTTCTGCTTTAAAAATAGTGCTGCCGTCTGTAAGACCACTTGTGTTGTGTGGGGGGATTGCCGTGCTAACACTGTCTCTGGAGGCAGATTGATAGCTACAGAATTGCAGTTTCGGGCTGTGTGTGTGTGAATCAAGTGATAAAACAGCCAAGAAACCTGAAAATTAATTCATATGTTCTGTGTAAGTTTGCAGGGTGGGGGGCTTTAATCTTTTGGACTACTTTTTGGTTAAAAATTACCATTATTTCAGAGGAAAGGCAAGAAGCTTCATGAGAAGCTGAATTGACTCCAGTGGGTCAAAAGAGGTGGCTGAGACCTTGTTTAGCAGGAATAGAGGCTGTGTTTCTAATCCAGGGTAATGGAGACCAAACCAGAAGCAAATAACTCTTGTTGGCAACAGGACCAAGTGCACCATCAGCAGCTTCCCTCCACAGAGCCACAGAGGGCAGGCACACAAGTAGTATTACTGTCATGTATACATTTGTCAGTATATTGGAAACCAGGGTGGTTTAGTGTTGGCAAACACGAAAGTTTTTCAATTTGAGACATTTCTTTGAGGTTGTTGTGAGCTTTGTCCTTCAGCAGGCTCTATGTGCGTGGATATGGACATTTAGCTTGTCTCTCTGGCTTATATTTCCACTTCATTCCATCCTGTCCCTCCTAACCCATCCCTATGTTCTTTCATGACTGTAATGAATTAATGATTTTATGTAAATGTGGTGTTTGATGGACTGAGGAGGTGTGCCTTGGGAGTTGTTTAAGCTATCACATAGGAAATGCATCATCTGCTTCACGTTTTCTGCAATTGCACTCGGTTTAATTTTTCCTTTATTCCTTTCCCCTCTTCTCTAATTCTTTTTCCCCTCAAAACAGTTCTTTAACCATGTTTAGCCCTTTGGCCTGGATTTAAGGATTTAATTCTATTTTTCCATCTCTGTGCCCCACCCCCCCTTATTTTCCACCCTAAATGTGAAGGGAAAAAAGCAACCCTCCCTGCATTGCATACCTGATTGCTATTCAGTTCCCAGGGGAGAGGCACTGAGAGCTAAATGCCAGGGCTGGAGGTCTGGGCTCTCTGGTTAGATTCACTGAATATCACTAATTAGAGCAGAGTAGCCACTTACATATTCATTCATGTTTCAGAACAGTTGGTGAATCAATTGAGTGAATGAACTGGGCCAGCTTCAGTTCTTTTTGGGTTGAATTTGCTGATGGACCAACCCCCAAACCTCAGATGCTTAGCCCCCAAATCTATTGGGGTTGGTTCTTTGTGCCTTGCTGGTATAGACCAGTATGGATGTAACAAAACTTAATTTCTGTGTGACTTTTAGGTGATGTGTTTTCTACTCCCCCATCTTCTGCTGTTGAAAAGGAGCTGATTCCAGCCTCTGAAATGCTCACCAAAAATAAAAAAAGTTATTCTGGTGAGAAGAAAATAACGTTACCTTTAAGGCCATTATCACCATACTTGATGGATTAATTTGCCTAAAGCTTAAATTAAAATCCTTGCAGGACTTGAAATCAGGACAACAACCACTTGTGCTGGTGCACGAACAAACCAGCACAGAATAACCTTGCAGCACACGGTGGATTTTTTTAGACAGTGCAGATGGATTTCCCCCGTAAACACCTTGAAGTGTTGCCTTTCACCAAAATCCTTTCTGAATTTAGCTCCTAATTGATAATAGCTCATTTACGTGGTGGGAGCAGGCTGGTGACAGCCTCCTGGTCCCCCCTTGCTGGGAGATTTGCATTCCATCTGCTCTGGCTGTTGATTAGCAGCATGCCGGCTACATGAGCAGTGCTTCTGGATGCTGCGGTCATCTGTTGCGATAAAATTCTTCTGTGAGGACACAGCCACAAAGCTCAAAGCATGGTTAGGGCAGGGAGGATAACCATTTTGGGGGTTGCTGCTCTGGGGAGTTTGGCTGGAAACATGCATCCAGGTGTCCTGGAGCGCAGGAAAAGCTTTCCAAGCCTTGGTGGACAAAACTCCGAGCTCCTCCCAGCTTCCTGCAGCTGCAGTTTGGAGTGCCTGTCTCTCCCATTCTAATTGTATCACCCATACTTCAAATAAGGATCAGCCTTTAATTTTACAGGTTTTGCAAACAAGAAGGTTTTGAGTGAACCACAGCTTCAAAGTGAGCAGTGTCTTGTGAACTGCTGCCTGGCAAAGTTGCGGTGTACAGCACACGGGTTTCTTTGGGAAGAGATCCGTAGATGATTTATTCAAGTTTAGTGAAAGTGCTGTTGTTCTGTCCGTTTGCATAGCTGATACTGCAGCTGGGACTTAAATTTAGGCATTTTGCCACTGTCACAAATAGGGGTAAAATGGAATTAAATGTGGTGGCTCTGAAATGTAAATAAGAAGTGACTTAGGAAGTTGGGCCATTGAGTTTTTTACCCTCAGCATACTTCGAGTTTGTGTTTGGATGCAAAACCTTTCTGTTGGCAGTTACTTCTGCAGTCTGTGTATTCCCTTCCCACCAGGTTTTGTTCAGGAAGTAATAGAAATTACTGAATGGTTCCTTTTGCCTTTTTATTTACCAAGTGCCAGCAGTGCTGTGCATTGAGCCTGGGGGAAATGTAGGGGGGAAATCACATGCCTCTCAATGTTTCTTCTCATTTGGGGTGTAAAAATCCTTTTCAGAAGGATTCATTCCAGTTCCAGTCTGGCAGGGATGCTCCAAGAGGAGATACTCAGCCCGTGTGGTTTCTGGCTAGGGACTTGTGCTGTGCAAAATGAAAGAGATTAACTTGGAAAACAGACAAACAAACAAGTGCGATCCTGGTCTCTGCTGCATTTTAATCTTAAACTAAAATTACCCCTGGAACACAGTAGCTCTGTTGAGGAGCTGAAGTGGGCATAGACTTTCAAATCAATCCCTTTGAAAGACCATCTTCTCTCCCCTTGCAGGAAGGACATTTGAACTGGAGCTTATTCCTTCCATGTACTTAAATCATAGCAAAGGGGCATCTGAGGAATGCTGCATTTGCTCAAATTGAATTTAAACAAGTCCTTTAAGTGCAGGGTTGAGAAGAAGGGAAGGCAAGGAATGCTACCGGAGTGTTGTGTAGAAGAAAACAACTTCAGACTTGTGGAGACCTGCACTGGAGAACTTCTGCTTATCTTGAATTTACCACAGTGTCTCTGGGCATGCTTCAATCCATGTGTTTTAATTAATACAGCAGGGTAGGGCTCAGCTGGGTGGCTGTGCAAGGAGGAATATAACCTTGGGTAGGCTTTGTAGTGTTGTGGAGAGGATCCTACAACATCTGTTGCTGTAATAATATAAGAATTAAAGCAGAATTACTGCCCTGAGTGGACAAGCAGCTACCTTAATGTTAATTTGCTGGTGTTGTAGCTAGAATTATATAATTTAAAAAGAAAAATATTGCTTTAAATTGTGCAAAATGTTTAGGAAGTTACTGTTGTAAATGTTTAGAAGAACTAACAATGTGTTCTGTTCCTGAACATGGTCTGACTGTAAGGCCCTCTGGTAAAATCTTGCACAGAGCCACTCTCGAGCCCTATGTCATGTCTCTGAGATACCTCAAAAATGTATTTTTCTTCATCTGATAACTGCTTGCTTATTATCTTCTTGCTAACTGTTTGCCTTTACTAGCTCGTGAAGTAAAACAGGAAAAATGAATTTGAGTAGTGTTGGCTCCCTGGAGGGAAATTAAGCCACTGAGAGCACGTCTGAAGTAGGTTTGTCTTTGTACCATGTGCTCGCTGTACTCCATATAGGGAGCCTGTTGTTTGTTCTGCATCATTTGTTTTGTCTTTCTGCTTGCTCTTAATATTAATTGAAGCCTTTCCCAAGACACAGTTCTGTTAATCTTCCTTTTGTCATTTCCCTCCTCTTCCTGCCCCCAATATCTCCAATGAACATGCTCTCCTGTGTCTGAAAAGAGCTCTAAAAGTACCATTGTTGCTGCTTTTTTAATGGTGATGGTCCATTTATTCACCTGTTTGTTTGGGGTTTTTTCCACCAGTGCTAGTGTTTCTAATTGTTTGCCTAGCATCTGAATTTTATATGTACTGTAATTGTTATAAGGATGCAAATAGTTTCCTGGAGTGCTGGGTATATGTCTCTTATCAGCTCCAATTATGCAAAATGTTTTCAATTAGCTGTAATTCCCTTCCCTGCCTTCCCTCAGACACACGGAGCTGAGCAGGATCTCTCCAGGGACACCGGTGTGCTTTGCTGGAGCAGCCTTTCCCCTTCCACACCGCATCCTGTCCCGGCAGCACTGGGATCAGGAAGCACACTCTGCTACTCCTTTTGTTTTTCAAAAGTTAAAATGCTCTTAACCACACCATTTTTCCTGAAAGTTTTCAATATCTTAAAGGAGCAGATATTCACTCCATCTTTAGAATCCCACAATTTTGCCATCAGCAATGGAAACAAATGACCATCCTGAACTTTCCTTGAGCTTATCCCTTACTGTGCAGAGCCATAGCAGGTAGTAAAGTGCTTTTTACAGTTCTGGTACCTACCAAAGGGCGATGATTTGGTGGATGGACTGATGGCTAAGTGGGAAAGGGCAGTTTCTGTGGTGTCGTTGCTGAGAACTGACCAAAATGTTCCTGTAAGCTTTGAGGTGGTTCTGGCTCTGAGGTCACTACCTCCATGTCTGGTGGAAGGTGTCTTTTCCCATGGCAGAGGGGTCTTTAAGGTCCTTTCCAACCCACACCATTCCACGATGATGGTGATGTACAGTGACAGAGGACAACAAGGAGAAAGCAGAGAAGTTTCCTGACAGAAACAGTTATTGTATGGAGGCTTTTTTGGAAAAGAATTGTGGATGTTGATGGTGTTTGCTTAGGTAATGCAGAGAAGAGGTCCATGCCTAGTATGGAAAAGATTCCTGTGTTCAAAACAGAGCTAAATCTGGCTTGCCAATGAATCACTGAATTATCTGCAGCAGGATGAAGTAACTGGGTTTCAATACCTCCATCCCTCAAAAGAAATATTTTGAAGCCCTCTAAACACTTCCTCTGTAGTTGGAGTATATTTTTCTTCCTATTCTGCCTCAAAGTGACCTCGCTGCTTGTTTTAGGCCTTGGCTTGGCCCCTAATTCATACTCCCTGCCTGACAGAATCCACCAGGAAACTGAGGAGGTTGAGACTCACCTTTCCCAGCACGTTGTCGAGTGTTTGCTGGGTGCAAGGACCCAAAGAAGCACTTGAGTCCAAAGCAAGATTTTGTAAAAACTAATTTGATGCCTCTACTTCTGTGTTACTCATCTTTAAGGTAGGGTGGGTCCAGTGTGTGGGTCCAGTTTCTGCAGCTATTTAAGCTGTCCCCAAGAAAAGTGAGCTAGGCTTGGTCCTACAGCATGCACACATGGCTTTAATGCTGAAATATGGCATTTCCTAAAGCTCTCAGAGTGTGTATCCTGCTGGTGGCCACTGCAAGTCCTGATGAAGAGCAGAGCTGCTTAGATTTCCAATCTCAATTTGGATGAGTGTGGCCAGGGTGCAGTCGCTGGTGGTGCAGCACAGGTGATGTGCTTGTCAGGCTGCATTCGCAGGGATGGCTTTATCACTGTGAAAATGGTGGTAGGATCTGGGCCTCTCCTTGCAGCATAAATTAGCACTTTTGTTGCATTTGCTCATGCACAACTGGATTTTTCCAGCAATTTGAAAAGAAAAATCAAATGTACAGATACTCTGCATAGTATATTTGGTGGAGGGAGAGAGGGAAAGAAAGTGGGGGAGAAAGCACTGAAAGAACAATACTTGAACTCTATTTCAGGATGATTCTGCCCTGTATTTATCAGATGTGTGGGTGGCAGTTCAAGTCTGTCATCAGACCCAGCAGAAGACATACCTGAAGGGTATCTGTGGAGGGGACAGTGGCCGTCCTGTCCAAGGGTTCTTTGATCAAGGCATTGCCCATTTCAAAGGTCCAGCTTGCCTAACAAAATGCTGCTGCAATCACTTGTGTAATGCCACGTGGCATTCTTAAAGCTTAAACTAAACTCTTAGTTTACTTAGTTTTCCAACTTATTTCTTCTTTTAAGCATTTTACATTTTCACAGCAAAACAAGTATTTGACAGGGCTCTGAGCCACCTGGTCTAGTTGAAAGTGTCCCTGCTCATTGAAGGGGGGTTGACCTAGGTGACCTTGAAAAGTCCCTTCCAACCCAAATCATTCTGTGATTATGTGATTTTTGTTTCTATGCAAAATAACTTAAAGCAGACTGAAATATCTCAAAAATGCTGGAGAACACAGAATTAGCCAGTTTGTATCCAAGACAAGGGATGGCTTTTCCCCACGAAGGTGTCGTGAGAGAGTTGGAGAAGGCAGGAGTGGAGGCACACGTGCTGCTGGAGCGTTGGAGGAGGGGAGGTGCCACTGAGAGAGAGAGAGAGACCAAAACTTGGATGTGTTCAGTCTGTTTTAACTTAGTAATCCAGACATTTCCTGTGTTCATATCAAGGGTACGGGCATGTGAATACAACTGCAGTGAGTTGTGTTGGCTTCTCCAACCTCTCCTTGTCAGCTGAGCTGTGGGGTAATGCCTTGAGTCATCTCCCATCACAGGAGAGATACAAGTCCAAGTAGGTGATGTGATATTGCAGTGAAATCAGTCTAACAGGTCGCTGCTGCCAGAGGGGGAATCTCCTTCTCACTGCCTCCTCCCTGTGTGCGAGGGGCTCTTTCAGAGGGCTAAACCACAGGAAACTACTTTATTGATCTGTTAGGTTTTTAATGCCGTTTAGTTTTAATGCTGGGTAGTTCTTTAAATACCAGATTAACTTCCTGAACTGGTTCACTGTGGTCTTGGATGAGCAGCAGCACCAGAGCAAGGAAAAGGGCATCATTTGTGTGTATAAGAGAAGGCATAAAGGACAGCCATAACTACTGCTAAAATTCCCCATACCTCCTTCTCCAAGTGGTTTTCCTAGAAAAAACGTAATATATACAAGACTTAGAAGGGCACTGTATGAACATTCCTTTAACTGACTGTAACCTCAGTTTTGTTTTAATTCTTCTCTTCTTTTCGATAATGTCAGATGTTCTGACATTTTTTGTGCAGTTTTAATGAGAAGGTAATTGTTGCTGCTCGGTAAAATTCTGGAAGTAAAACTATGAAAGCTGGAGGCTCGATAACAGGAGCATAAACAGTCATTTTATTATGAAGCTTTATTTCCTGAGAGAAACCTTTTTTCCTTGATTAAAATATTCACAATATCAAATTAGCATCTTTCTTGATAAATAAGAGTGCACATTAAAGAACATTATAAACTCTGCTGTATTCAGCACTGTTTGAGTTTCCTTTGATTTCCTCTTGCTGCTGCATTTCCAGTCTCCATCATCTCCATGAGGTTCCAAGGTCTTCTCCCCATGGAAGTGCCCAATGTTCCGTCTCAGCTTTGGGAGCTGACCCAGATCTCTACAACTTGAGTGATTTTGCCCTGCCTTTCCTGGAGCCTACATTTATATTTGTTTAATTGTTGCTTGGCTGAAAGGTCAGGAGCACTTGTCCTGTTAATCAGCAGAGGATTTGCTGACTCCACTGAGTTTTGCCAGGCTGAAGGGAAGGGTGGAGAAGGTGAATATAAGTCAAAACTTCAGTTGAAACTCTGAACGCCTGATTTTATATCAACAATTGTGGTCTTGGTTTTCCATGCTGGTGTGTGCTTTTCTTTTATATTTGTCATCTTGGTTTAAGGACCAAATTGGGCAACTTGGGGAAGTGTCCTTATTTCCATCCATGTGTTTTAGCAGAAGGAAGATTGTTCAGACAGGCTTGTAGCTACATAAAACACAGCTGTGCTTATTTACTTGCGGTCTATTCAGTGGATCTTAAAAGCATGAACAGGTAGTGCTAAGGTTTCAGTTTGGTGGTCGTCATTGATGGAAGGGGAAAAAACATCACCTTGGATGCAACATTGCACAGATTAAAGGCTGATGAAGAGGGAATGGATGGCAGTGCTGAACTGTTGTCTCATGCAGCATCAGCCAGAGGTGCAGGGGCCAGCTCAGGTCTCGTCTGTAAGAGGCTGGAATATCTCTGCTTTCCTTAACCTCTGGTGTGTAAACTGTGATGTGGGTTTTTGTGCAACCATAATTGCTGCTGTCTTGTCTTGTCTTGTTTTGATGCAAACCAGAACTGGAGGCACCAGGTGAGGAGCTGGAGGAAGATGGGGATGCATTGTGTAAGCCGGGAATGTCCCAGTGTGATCCTGGTCATCCCACAAAGCTGTAGGATCTCCCTTTGCATCACTGGCTACTTGTCACAACCCAGCATACGTGGCCTGGACAGGTTCTAGTATGTACCAGTTGAGTAACTCAATCTTGGTGTTCTCCATTCTTTGTTTTGGAGTAAAGGTTAACATGAAATTTGATTCTCAGTTCCCGTTGACTGTCTTTCCTTCACTGTGGGGTGTGTGGCAGTATTTCTGGTCTAGCTTATTGGGAGACTTCTGCAAAAACACATGTAAATCTTTACTTTCTTTTTTCAAAACAGAGGAATTTCAAGGTGGCTGTTAACCAGGGAAAGCAGGTATTGAGTGCTGGCCCTGTATGATGTCTCCTGGTGTCCAGGTCTGTCATCCTATATTATCAATACTGTCTTGGTAGGTTTTGAAATATTACTGGGCATTTATGCTGCTTTTCTTTAGTTTGTTGTTTTTCTTTGTGGTTTTTTTTTTTTCTATCACAAGTTTCTGCCTAGCTGTCCTTCAGATCTGGGGAACCACATAGCCTCAGTTTTATAATTCTACTGGGAGTAGTGAGTCTCTTAATGGTACAGAAGTGAAGCGTGGGTGACTTCCCTGGCACAGCTGACAAAGACTAGCACTGCCTTCCTTGCTTGCAGAAGGACTGATTGTGAGTGCTGGATGCTTGTTTAAAGAAGAGCACCTGTAGAACAGCTGTGCAGCTGCCCTGTAGGCTGCAAAACCTGACACTTGGAGCTGTCTTCTCACCTCTGGCTACTGCATTGCCTGGTTTTTCTGCACCTGAAGTTCATACCGGGACGCTGTCATTGCTTTAGAATCTGTGTTTACAGAGTCACAAATATAAATAATTTATAGTAGACACTTGGTTTAATGTCTAGCTTGTAGGCATGTTGTGGAGGTTGCTTTTTCTTTCCAGCTGAACAAACCATCTGTAAGAATCTGGCTGGTTTCCTTGTAAAATTTCAGTGATACAGTCTAAAAAATAAGGAAGCAGGATTTTTACCAATCTGAAAATTGACGTTTCTAAAGGTATTTTGAAATTAATTTTGTTCATTCTGGGTTAATTGGTAAAAACAACAAAATGGTGAACCAAAACCTGAGAGAACTTGTGTTGGTGACCTGCTGCAGTTCTTGTCCCTTCCTTCCCCTGCCCACACGTAAACCCTGCGTGTGCAGGCAATGCCAGCCTCATGGTCATTTTTTATTGCTAGGTTTAAGGCAATAATTTAATAACCAGATCTAATTTGGGCTAAAGGATTCAGTAAGTGGAGAGCTGACCTGCTCATTTATGATGGCTCAGAAAAGCAAGTATAGCCTGCTTTGAATTTTTTTGACTTTTTTTTTTTTAATATCAACTACCTCATGAAGCTTCGTCCCTGATGACTTTACAATATTTTAATTTGAGGTCCACTTTTGGTGGATGGAATAAATTCCTTGAGAGATGCACACCATTACATGTGCAGTTTGCAGCTCAGATGTTAGGGTGGAATAACATGAACGCAAATGTTCCTTTATTTGCAAGCAGAGTTGTCTTCCTTCCTCTTCCTACAGCAAGAATAAAAGTCGTAGGAAGAAATTTCTATAACTGTATTTACAGCACATAAGAGCCTGTACAAGCAAACTTCTATTTACCAGAAGATGGGACATAAAAGTGCATGGTGGGTAATTAATTTACTGAAAGTTTCAGTGAATGATCCAATTTGCAGCTGACCCAAGTGGACTTTCTGTTGTGAGAAAGGAATTTGCCTTGTCGAAATAGCTTTTCTTTGGAAAAATATCCCAATAAACACAAGGATGATACATTAGAAGTATAAAGGTAATCTTTGTCCTTGGATTTATGGACTTCACAGTTTGATTTTTTTTTTACCTGTGGAATTTCACTGTACTCTGTAAAAAGGTTGGGGAAACTACAGTCCTGGTTCTGCAGATCTGTCAGGGGTATGAGAGAATTGTGATGGTTGAGTAGACAGACAAAGCTGATGGGATTTTGGAGACAGATACATGTTTTCATTGTAGTGACCCACTTTTCAGCCTTTTGAGTAGCAATAAAAGTGGTTTTTTCTTTTTTTCCCTAGTGTGCCACTGGACCTAGAAGTATAAGCATTTACTGTCTTTATAGAAACAAGAAAACTATCTTTTAAATCTTGTTAATTTTTCATAACACAGTTCTGTTGTAGACCTAGTTGAGTGCTGGGTACAGGGTGTGGAAAAATTAAAAAAATTAGTGTATTCAAAGTGGTGCTGATGTTAAAACTTGTAATCACCTGTTCAGTATTATTTGATGTGTTTAATGCCAATGTTGAGCTTGATTTTTATTTTTGTTTCACTGACTAGATTTCAGATCCCTCCTTGTAAATCAAATTGCCTCCTCTCTAGCTGGGGTGTTGAAATAACATTACGTAGATGAAGCTGTTCTGTGGTAAACAGAAGGTGATTCACAGAACTACACCTATGCTGATCACATAACAAAGCTAATTAATCTTCTTTAATTAAATTCCCTTTAAAATTCAGCATGATAAAGAGTAGAGGACTTATTAAAAATGATTACTCTTAGAGAGCATTGCTCTAACAAAGAAAACTTTTACTGGTGTGTTCTTGGAAGGGAGTGAGTGAGCAGAGCTGCCCAGGATACTGACCATTTGTTTATATACTACAGCTGCAGAAAATGAGAAATTAAATGAACAGTTGAGAGGAGCACTGAGAAATAAGTGCTTGGGACAGCTTAGGAATGTAATTCGGATGTTAATTTTTCCACTTCAAGTTCTATTTTAGGTGTGCCAACATCTGAACTCTCTCCAAACCCAAGAATGTGGCATGGAGCGGGGAGTACATCCAGATTGCTGCTGGCTTGGGCTTTGCAAGTAAAAGCAGGAGATTTGCAGGCTTTCTGTGTTTTTTTGTTTGGTTTTTTTTTGTTTTTTTGTTTTTTTATTCAGGACAGGGAATCCATAGGAAGATGAGGTCGGGAAGCTGCAGTATTGATCAGACTGGCTTCTTGGCAGCCTGTTCATGGCAGCCTCTGCGGAGCTGAGGGTAAATGGAGTATTAAGGTTATAGAAAAAGAACAAAAGGAAGGTTAGGCCGGCTCTCCTTGGCAGCAGTAGCTGGATGCCTTTCAGAAACAGCCCCTGTTGTCATGGAGCTCCCCAACCCAAGGCCGGGGTTCTGGCACTGTGATTTTCTCATGGCAAAAGACATTGTTCTGTCCTAGCCTTGGGGGGGAAATAAATAAATAAAGGCAGTAGCCTTGGCAGCACTTGTCTATTATTGCAGCTCAATGACTGAACTGAAGTGGGACCAGGACCAAAGGGAAACCTTTTCTTCACAGAGATTCCTGTTGGTTTTTTGTTTTGGTTTTTTTTTAAGGCTGGCATCTACCCTGGTCTGCAAAATAGCTTTTATAAGGTGGCCTTTGACATTTGGAGAAGGATTTTGAATAGCTTATGTAGAACTTGCTTTCCTCTGAGTCAGCAATGTTTTGAGGTTGAGATAGAGACCTGAATTCCTAATCTCAAGGGTTTTGGAAGGGCTTCCAGTAGTAGTTGGTTTGTGTTCAAAGCCCATTTTCCTCTTCTAAACTTTAGGTTATGGTCAAATTGCTCAACACACTTATTTGTATTTTCTTGAACCGGTCAATAATTTACAAAACAAGATACTGTGCTATTTGGCATTGATTATGTTAATTTAGCACTATGTTGCTTTACTGAGCTTTTTGGTGTCTTAGGAGGTACTATTTTGCTTGCATAGAAATATTCGTGCTTGACTTTGTGGACAAAAAGTATATTCCATGCCTGAAGAGATTTTTTTAATTTTATTTTTTTTTTCCCTTTGGTAGTTCCAGTGACTGAAGTTTAAGAACTTGCTTGGTCTTACTGTTATTTTGTGAATGTACTGAAACATAGCAACAGGTGATGGCAAAAAGGTTTGGTGTTTCCAAAGCAAGAAAGCAGTGAGCCTGTGTGCTTTTATTTCTATATGACTTATTTTTAAGTGCAGAAAATGGTGGTTCCCCCATGTCACAAAGCATCTCTAGGTAAACTTTTCAGCTAAACATGGGTAAACTCTTTGGGCTGGAGAATTTGCCTTTCAGGTCCATCCTTTAGAGTCAGCTCTGGTTTGGTACCTCCTGATTACTATTACTTGAAAAGTTTCAGGCAGCTGGTAAATAAAATCTTTGCATTTTAAGTATTGCTTAGTAATTTCTGCTGCTTCACCCCCCTGTGTGTGCTTTGCTGTCGGGTCAAGGACTGGGAAGTCTTGGAGGCAAGTTCAGATCAGCCTTACTGGGAGGGCCCCAGGGCAGGATGTTGCAACTGCTGTGACTCTGCTGTTAGGAGTCACCAGCCCTGAAGCAGAGTTATTTTCTGTCCCTGTGGTGTTCAGGCTGCCCGCAAGCAGGGATCCATGTGGGAGCTCTGTGTGGAGTGGGAATGCTCATCCTTGGTCCAGAGGCCTCGAGGAGGGCTGGAATGACACCTCGGGGCTGCTGCGGTTCTCCTTCAGCAAAGAGGAGTCCAAGCTCTGTCATTCCAGGGTTTGTTTGCTTCAGGGAGGGAGCCCTCATCCTCAGGAGTAGCCACAGAGCTGCAAGTATAATGATTGGATAAAAAAGGAACTCTGGGAGCCAAAACTTGGAGTTTGGAACAGGCTTTGGAACCCTTGAGAATTCTTCTCAACAAGCCCTTGGCTGGTGGAGTGGTAAACACCAGGCATCTGTGCAGAACTGGTTATTGTCTCTCTGTGTACTCTTTAAAGCATCACCAAGCTCCAAAAGAAGACAGACTTCTTCCAAGGTTGCCCCTGCACTGCAGTTTTGTGTTGGGTTCTTTGTTCTTTCCATACCACCCGTTAAAAATGGTGCTGAAGTGTGTGTAGGTTTGTGGTGCTTAATATCAGACAACAAACAAAATCAAAAAGATCTAAATATTGAAATTTTGTATTTAAATATTCTCTTGAGGTTGGTTTTACCTAGAAATTAATGCTAAAATAAAGAGATTTCTTGGTTATGACAGTCCAATACGTGTATCTGATGGTGTATGAAACTTTTGTGTAGTCATTTGTCTTCTCTGTTTAATAACCTGTATTTCAACATCTGAATCTGGTAGAATCAGCATCCCTGGAAGTGTTCAAAAAACATGTGGATGTGTCACTTGGGGACATGGTTTAGTGCTGGACTTGGCAGTACTGCGTTAGTGATTGGATTCAGTCATCTTAATCCAACCTTAAGCAATTCCGTGGTTCTATGGTCTATTTCTCAACGTTATTGAGACCATAATAAAGTCTTAATTTTCCTGCATGTATTAACACTAACCCTTGCAATCTGTGAGAGTGCATGAAGATTCAGGGGCTGTAACTATGGGAGGGTATCAAGAGCCTGCTTTGCTTCAGCATTAGAAACATTTGGTTTTTGACAGTACTGTAATTGGTAATTACAGCCTGTCTTGATTCTTTTTTACTCATTAAACTAATTTCTTAATTACTAGAAAATTCATTCTGTCTTTGAGATTCTGCACTATATTTTTTGTAACAGCAAGGTGACCGAATTGCTGCCTTAATTTCAAGTTTTGGCTTTAATTATGGAATTGTATGTAGTTCTTGCAAAAGAACTGGCAAAGGAGAGTTGTGGATCTGATCACAATCACCATAATTTAGGCCTTTTCCTTTCAACTTTGCTTATGAGAGAAAGTTTTTATTTTCCAGGAGAGAAGCTTCTGTACAGTTTTCTGTATGGATTTCTGTATGGATTTTAGTTTGCTGTGATGCTGTGTTTGTATTTGAAGGATTACTCTGATGAGAAGGTGGGAATGGTGGCTGAAGTCAGTGAGTCCTCCTGGAAGATCAGATGAAGGCTTCAGTTAAAAACTTGGTGCTTTCCTTCTGAATACAAATGTTTGCTAAGCTGGAGTGAACACTCATGGTCAGCTTTGGTCTTCAAACACAAGCTTGGTCAGGAAGTGAAAATGGAGTTGTGAGATCTGGAATAACACTTGAAGGATCAAAAAAGATGATAGGAACTTTGGTCAGGGTGCTGTTACTGCTGATATGAGTGTGTCCCTCTCTGTCTTGGTACAATTCCTTTTACAAGCAAATATGTATTCCCTCGAGCCCTTTGGATTTGGTTGTTCTTCTTCCTCTGCATGACAAAGATGGTGGATTTACTCTGAAGAACTATTTCCATGGCAGCCACTTGTAAAATTGTTCCTGTGTTCTTCTGTTACAACTTCGTTTTTCTATTTTGTTTTGTAGACACAGATGAGGACACGGTGAAAAGATGTTTTGCCACGTTTGAAGAGAAATTCTTCCAAACCTGTGAGAAAGAACTTGCCAAAATCAACATTTTCTATTCAGGTAAGGTGCTTATTTGTGTGTATTTGTGGAACATTCAACAACAGAAAAAGGGCCTGAAGGTCCCAGCCTTCAGGATAACCACAGTGGTGGTGCAGGTCTACCATCAGGTAATTAGAGGGTGGGTTTGTTTGGAAAACTGCTCTGGTTTAATCACAGATCTGGAGTTAACCCTGGTATTTGGGTGGAAGGAGAATGAATGGCAGGTGATTTCATTGCTTTGAACTTTCAAAGTATCCTGCTGAACTTTATGGAGATGCTCCTAAAAATAAAGGGCACAGTCTCTGAGCTTAGCCATGTTGACAATCTCCTGGACATGTTTTAGGTGTGCTGAGCTTCTTAGCTGGTGTTTCTTGAGCTTCTGCAGGAATAGCTCTCATGGGCTCAGCTGTGTATGATCGCTTGATCATCTTGATGGGTCCAACAAGTTTTTAAACACAGAACTCTTACTGAAACTCCAGCAGCTTTCTGGAGTACATCAGCCAGCAGCAATTGCCATGGGCTATGTGTTTTGGGTAAAAATGTTGTGATGGTAAGAGTGGGGATTTCTAGGTGTCATATATCAAGTGCTGTTGTTTGTTGTTTTCTCTGAGAAAGTTGCCTTGCCATCCAGTGTTTTGAAAACAACTTCAGAAGAGGTTAATTGGAAATTCACCCTGTAAAATTGCTACAAAGGTCTTGGTGTGCTCTGGCTCCTGCTGCCATTACACTTCACATGATTTTCAGCCTCTTTTGGTGAGGTTTAAAATGAGCTTTTGCCTAGAAAAGCATTTAAATGTAGGTACAGCAGTGCATTGGCTTCTATACTTCCTCTTAACATGTTGATTTATTAATTTAGTGCTATAAACAGGATTTGCAGCACAATATGGTAGCCTTTTCTAGTTCTGATTTTAATCTGCTAACAAAGACACAGTTGAATTGTGCAAAATATTTTCCTAACCATTGGGTGATGACTTTATTGCTGGCTCTTTTACTGCCAGCAGGATCTGGGTTGTGAACATGAGGATAGCTGAAAGCATGATAGATGCAGTGGTTGAGCACTGCAACTTCCCTCTGTTCAGCTTCCATCTAGGGAAGTAAATCTCCTTTGGACTGGCTGTGCCTGCTCTCCCAGCTCTCTGGAGCAGAGTGGACAGGACAGGAGGCAGTTTTTAGGTAGAATTGGTATTTTTAATTAGGTCAGCTGGGTTTTACACTTTATAGGCATTTTTCTGCACACAGTTCATAAGTACCTAATTCAGAGCAGTGCTCTGTGTTGTTTTCCTGGGAGATCTTGTGTTTCTATCCCAGGTCTGAGCATTTTATGCTCAGTAACTTCCTTTCTGAGCTGTATCAGATCCTGTGCACTGCAAGCTAGACTCTGTGCAGGAAGTTCTGTCAATTTAGGTGCACAATACAGATTATAATTTTCCCTAATGAGGACCTGCTGCCACACATGCGCCCACATGTTCGCACCCATTCCAGCATTGTTTAAAATGGCATTAATAATATAGGGTAGGGTTGTTTTTTTCCCAGCTAGCTGTCATTTCAAAAAGTTCCAGGAGAGAATATATGTAATTTGAAAATCTCCTGTGATAAGATTAAAATAAGTCTTTTATTTGCAGAAGAGCGATGTGACTTTCATAGAATGGAAACCTGTTATTAGGGTTATTAGCATTGAGCTACAGCAAGAAATGTTCCATCACTGGTTCCTATCCTTGATCATGTCAGAAATTTGTCATGTCGGACCCTATTGTAACTCCAGGCATGTGTTGGCTTGGATTATGACCTGGCACATCCTATTTATTACAGGTTTATTATACAGCTTATTACACCCCTGTCTTTACCACAGTAAATATTGTTCGTTTTCAATAAAGTCAAGTTTTCTGTTGATCTCTGCTTCGTTTCCTCGTCATCTTTCCCTGAGCTGAGGGATCCTTAGTGAGCATCATCCAGGATTGCCACGGCACAAACAACCTCGTCCTCTTGGGATGGGCTGCTCCTGAACCCCAGTTCCTCCACGGAGCACTCGAGCTGGAGCGACTGCTGCAAAATGCCTTCCTTTGCCCTTCCCTGTGTGCAGCCATCAAATATTGCCTTAATTCCCCAGACCATTATCCCAGCTTAGTGGAAAGGAAAACTGCCATTAACTAAATCAGATTTGATAAACAATTTGCAATTTTTTGACTATGCTCAAGAAGATCTGTCCACAACTGAAAGAAAAAAAGAATTGCAGTAAAATTTTCAGATGGTTCCAGCAGAGAAATGCCTGTTCAAGTGCTAAATATTTATCTGTGGCCAGTTTTGGTTTGTGTTTGGGATTTTCTAGATGGCAGGTTTGTTATATTTTAAATCACCATCATCAGGGTTTGGCTAAACAGTAGCCAGCAACATTTTCGTGGTTAATTTAGGAATGGCTTTGTTCTTTGTAGGAAACCCTGGCTTTAAACTGGGCAGCAAAATATTGAGCATAATATGTACAAGTTGGGAAGGGAAGGAATGCTGAAAGACCTGTGTAAAATGCTCTGAGCTGGGTAGCTGGCAGGAGGTTCAGGTGTTGATCACCTCCTGTCAGGTGAAACAAGCTTTGATCACACTCATACCCATGTAAACTGGAAGTTGGGGGGAAATTTTCCTGGCTCCTTAGTGCAATAGCCTATTTTTCCATCATCCTTATGTGTGAACTTTTGTTTAAACTTGGCAAATGAAGTCAAAAACCAACTTGGAATTGTGTAGTTGAGGTGATAATTCTTTAGACTCTTTTAGTCAGGATCTAGCAGCATTTTTTGGGCAAAGCTCCTGCCTTATGGCAAGCACTTTTATTGAAGTCTGCCTCTGTTGGTTTTGGATTTCTCATTAGTCTTTGCCATGAAATTACGCTTGAGCTGAGGACTCGATGGGCATCAAGTCATGCACAATGCTGCGGCACAGCAAGGGTGATTCCAGTTTCTAGGCTTTTTTCCTAGCTCTCTCGAGTCACATATTTTTTAAAGTCACTTTTTAGAGTGTTAAATTAGTGGGGGATAGTGCTAAATTAGTGATAGTGGTATATGACTTTTCAATTATTTTGGAGTGTGCTGCAAACTGAGAAATTAATTTCTATTCTGCTTTGCTGTTTCCCTGGCCAATTCCCTAGGAGGTTTTCAGAACAGCAGCACACGTCTTGTTTTGTTTTGCTTTTGCATTGAGTCCAAATGGTAAAAAATCATACTTTAATAAGATGAAATGATTTGTGGCCAGGATAACTGAAGTCAGTGCAGGAGGGAAAAGGTGGTGACAGGCTGGCTGTTTCTCGGGAGTGGCATTTATTATGGATAGCTGCAGTCATAAATATTTCAAGGAGTTGTATTTTCTTTACATATTGTGTTATTAGGCTGATGGATTTTAAGATTTTTCTGGACATAGGGACAATGGAACAGTTCTTTCAATTGAAAATGTAAGTTTAAACTCTTCCATATCTACTGATTTGATCTCAAAGAAATCTCAGTGTATACAGATGGTTTAATAGATGTTTTCAATATAGAGAGTGAACTTGTGAGTTTTATTTATATGGAGGCTTTTGATTTGAAGAGTTATCTGTTACTTCTTCCCCAAGTGAAGTGGGGAGGGATTATTGTTTTTGCAGTCTGATCTTGTTGTGGTAAATATTATGTGGTTGTAGGCTGTGGGCAGACAATTCTCATGGTGGGCTGAATTGCCTCTGTTTGGTGAAGTCCTTGCAGCCATGGCAGTTGTCAGAGAGGAGTTGTCCTTTCCTGCATTTTAAATCTTCTTCCTTTATTAAAGTTTATAAGCAAGAAAGAGAGTTTCATGCTCCTCTATGCTCGGTTTCCTACATTGATCCCCATTTTCTGTTTGGAAAGGTGTTCTCCTTCTGGCAAATACCTTATGCAGAGCACTGTGAAATTATTTATAGAGTAGTTTTGCTCTTAAAATTAAGCAGAACTGAGACAAAGGAAAAAGAAGAGTAAATCTTACATCTGAGCGGGAAGCAATTGAGAATTGTCATTGATTTGTTAGGTAAGATACTAATGAAGAGAATTAAATTGACATCCAGGAGGCTGTTGGGCAGAGCTTTGCATAGTAGAGGGACCTTGTGGCTCTGTGGTTTCTGGTGCAGTGCTGGGTGTCCTGCTGGGTGGGGGTGGCTCCCACTCCAACACTGTGAACCTGGTCAGCATCTTCCTGGCCAACACCAACACCCATGGTCTGTGACCCTGCTTATCAGCAGGGATGCCAAAGCTGTGACTGAAGCTTAGCAGGGGAAAAAAGCCTGAAAGGAACCAGTTGTACAGAACAAAGAGAACGATAATGGTCTTAACTATGCTGGTTTTATCTTTAAAAGATGGTTATTTAGCCAAAAATATTATTTTCTGAGAGTACATAAAGCTGCATGTTTAAAGGAACACCTTCTTCATACTTGAGGTGTCAGGAAAAGAGACAGATTTGTTCTGAAAACATATCAAAATGATGTTTAAGTGCAGACTGACGGCCTCTTTAACCAGTAAATAACGAGGCAATGCTTCTAAAGTGAGGAAAAGAGGGATAAATTATTACAGCGGATCGTGTACAGCAGCCAGCAGTGTTGTAACTCCTGATCAAAGCAGAGCTGTGTTTGTCTGTCACTGGGAGCTTGGCAGAGGGGCTGTGCTGCTCTGTGAGCAACAAAATTCAGTGTCACATTTGAAGTGGGGGGTTTGTCTGCTTTGATTTCTCTACTGTCACATGAAAAGATAGTAAACATGTAGTCAGTAGTGGGTGCACAGATCTGAAAAACGGTTTGCTTTCTCACTGTCATGTTTTATAATGTTGTCTAACAGGATTTTCCCCTATTTATTTGGGAAAGAGGAGCAGCTTTTTTTTTGCACTCAGAGTAGACATGTGGTCAGTGCTTTGGTATTTGGATGAGACCCTATCTGCCTGCTGCCTCCAGCCAGTGTGGGGATGCCTGCCCTGCTGTCCTTGTGCTGGTTTGCAGTCCCCAGGTACAGGCTGGGCCTCTTCCATCCCTAACAGGTATTTGTGTGGTGCTGGACTGAGCATCCTCTAGAAGTCAAAGCTGGGATGAAAGTTGAGAGGTCTTAGCTCCTGGGATGAAAGTTGAGAGGTCTCAGTTCCTGGCTAATGCTGCTTTAGTCTGTGTTGAAGGGACAGCCCCTTGATTTTGACCATATTAATTTTTTTCCTTGAGAACTTGTGTGTTTTACATAGGTTTACTGAGAAAAGCTTCCTTCTCTACTCTGCACTTGTGAGACCACATCTGGAGTTCTGCATCCAGGTCCAGGACTTACAGCACAGGAAGGACATGGACCCATTAGAGTAGGTCCAGAGGACTGGATCACCTCTGCTTAAAGACAAGCTGAGAGAGCTGGGGGTGTCCAGCCTGCAGACAAGGCTCCAGGGAGACCTTAGAGGACCTTCCTGTGCCTAAAGGGGATCCAAGAGAGCTGGAGAGGGACTGTGGACAAGGGGGAATGGCTTCAAACTGGCAGAGGGCAGGTTTGGATTAGACATTAAGAAGAAATTCTGCCCTGTGAGGGTGGAGAGGCCCTGGCACAGGTGGCCCAGAGAAACTGGGGCTGCCCCGTCCCTGGAAGTGTTCAAGGCCAGGTTGGATGGGGACCAAGTAAGAGATGTCCCTGCCCATGGCAGGGGGTTGCAACTTGATGATCTTTAAGGTTCCTTCCAACCTAAATCCATCCGTGATTCCATTCTGTGGAAAGAGAAATATGCAGAGCTGTTGAGTTTAATGCGAGATGGGGGAAGGCCATTCACTGGCACGTTATTTGAGGAATAGGTGCAGTGTTTTTTAGGGCTTGGTGGGCCACCTGTGACCCTCCCGTGTGACCTTTCCCTGTCTGCCAACAGAGAAGCTTGCGGAAGCGCAGCGCAGGTTCACGACGCTCCGGACGGAGCTGCAGTCCACCTTGGACGCGCAGAAGGAGGCCAGCGGCGCCTCCACGCTGCAGCGGCGCAGAAAGCCCGTCTTCCACCTGTCCCACGAGGAGCGTGTCCAGCACAGGAACATCAGAGACCTGAAACTGGCCTTCAGTGAGCTCTACCTCAGCCTCATCTTACTGCAGAACTATCAGGTACCTGCAAAGAGCGGGACTTTTACAGAGCCCTGTCCCTAAGTGTCTCTGTGCTTTGTGTGTCCTTGAGTTGCCTCACTCTGTTTTTCATTCATTTCTTCCTTTTTTGGGGGGCCCCTAAACACTTTTAAAGAAAAGGCAGGTACCTAGCAGCTAGCAGTGTACAGCTGGTTGCTTTTTATTGAGCTTAAAGTGCTAAGCTGAGCTGCAGAAGGACTTTCCTTCTTCATTTTGCTGGGCTGGCTGACCCCAGCACCTTTGCCCAGGCAGGACCTCTTCCTTCTGTAGTGTGTTGTTCTGTGCAGGGCTGGTGGGCAGGTTGGGGAAGAAGCTCTTTTATCTAATGTTTGTGATGATTCTTGAAATCCTGATGTACTGTTTCCTCTTGGCGTTACCATGGTAGTGGCTGTGACCTTGCTGTATCAGAATTTCTTGCTAAAACATCAATTTAAAAAGAAATATTTTGATTTCTGCAGGATACAGGCTCATTTGCCTTGAGGTATGAAAACAAATGAATCTTAGTTGTACTTGGATTTTTGGCCTGGTAAATATTGCATACGCTGATCTTGTTCCAAAAATTTTGAAATAAAAATCTGAAACTGTTAATATATTTTTGGCAGGGCTACCTCTTCTGGAATTAAATGCTCTGAAATGCTTTTAAGTGTTTTACTGTGAGGGGTTTTAGCTTGTTAAATAAGAATGTTGGAGCTTAAATTGACTATGTCTGTATTTAGATCTTTGCCAGATCTTTACTGGAGAATTTTCCTAAACAAAATTCACCATAAGAATAAATTGAATACCACTCTGCTGTGTGGATAAAACTTATTCTCCCAAAATTTGGAGTATTTGTACCTCTCCTACGGTGATGTTATCTTTGAGCATGTGTCTGGAAACTATGAGTTTCTTAATAAAGCTCTTTAACTATTAGTGGTAGTTCCTAGTTTAAATTCCTGGGAAAGGTGGAGTATCTGTATCTTTTTAGGAATGGAGTGAACAGCATCACCTGCTGTGATTTCTTCACTTACATTTATATTCTTTTTAAAAAGAAGACCGCTATACTTTTAATTACAAAAAATCAATTGTGAGGCTTGATGAAGAATTTAAATAGGGGATGACGTGGGTCATTCCCTTGGGAAACCTTTTCCTATTATTCCTCAGTGAAGAAAGGCATGTTGCACTGATATTTTTGCTTTTTGCTACGATGAGTCCAGACCCACTGTAAGTCGACTAAATATTGATCTAAACCCCATCTGGTTTTGATAGCTTTCACACTTTGCAGAGGCAGCAGAGCTGCTTTCTACAACATAACTCCAGAGAGAGAATGAGAAAAATTCCTTAAATTGGTACTGAAGTTGAGGACAAGGAATACAAGCACAAAAACAGACATAAAACCAGAGTACTACTGTTAATCACTCTTGTTCTTAGAATATAACAACGAGGAATATTCGAGCTCTTGCAGTTTTGGAGAGAAGAAAAAACAATAACCTGGTGGGAGGATGATGTAGCTGAGCCCTTCGTGTAGGAGGGAAAGTGAAGTCAACAGCAGCATCATAAATATCAAACTGGCTTTGATGAAATACTGGTGCCTTGTGTTGGGTTACTGAGGAAGGCAAATCCACCTGAAGCAAATTCCTCAGTCTCCTAGGGCTGAATAAGAGCACAAGTTTCATGCATTCATTCCTGAGGTACACAAACCAAACATTAAGTGAAAATATAATCAGTCTCCAGGGCAGCTCTTATATGTTTAACTTACCAATGATTAAACTTCTGATAAAGTTAATTTATTGTTAACAGCAATGTATTATTCTAGAGTGTGTACATGCATTAAAAAATCTATTTATTTGAAATACTGGGTTTTGGGACAAACAAATACTGAGAAATTAAACATACTGTATTTAATTACTTATTCTGTATATAATATAGTGCATTTCTTGGGTGTGTAATAGAGGCTGAACCTGTTTTAGTAAATTGCCTTGCTGGTGCATTTCCTAATATATATGAGCAAAGGTTTCTGAGTCCACTGTTTGATTCTACTTGATATTGCATTATATTTTTGCCTAAGTTACACTGTTTGTTGTTTGTGGAGGTTTTGGAGTTTTTTTGTTTGGTTGGTTGGTTTGGTTTTTTTTGTTTGTTTGTTTGTTTGTTTTCACAAAATGCAGCAGAAATGGAGGTCAGGCTTGGAGAAAGCGCCTTGCCAAATAAAAGCAACAAGAATAGAAGAATATCAGACTGCATAAATTATGTTTGTTCTGTTCCACAGTCCTATTGCTGTGTCTTCCTTGACAGAAGCACCACTGTGACCAACAGTGCTTTTATCATGCGCTTTGGGGTTGGGGAATTTTTGAGCCAGAGGATGAAATGCCACTGGAGAAGTTTTAGGGTGTCTGGTATAAACATATCCCAACCAGCCAGGGTACCCCAGACTTAGGCTGGGATTGCATCCATGGCAGATGAAGGGATGTTAATTCAGGCCACAGAAAGATCTCTGACCAAAACCATCCTTTTGTTGCAGTTTTTCACGTGAAAGTTCTGCACTCCTTGGGGTGGAATACTGGCTTTTCCAATAGAAAGTAATTAAACTCTCTTGTCTGCAATAAGGCAGGTCATTAATGCTTTGGCTTCCTGCTCCTGTCTCCCCAGCCCCATTTCCCACCTATATGGCAGAGGTCTGGCACTAAATCTAAGCATAATTACATTGAAAATAATGTCAGTGAGTAGTTGGTGCCTCTGCCCAGGGCATTGGATTTTGCTGTTTTCTCTGATTTTCTTTCCAAGCTGCTCTCTAAGGTTTTTTCAGAAGTGAGTCTTGCCATGGTCCCTCTGTGTTTCTCCTGATGCTTGAATGAAACACTGAGTTTTTTAAGTAGCACTTCGTGCACAATAAATGCAGAATTGCAAGTGCATCATGTCACAGCAATTCCTGCCGTGTGATGAGCTTTGCCTGTCGTAGGTACTGTGCACGGGTGTTGAATCAGGGATCATCTATAACTTGGAGATCAACAGTTGATTCTTGTTTTAAGCATTGTGTGCTTGTCTCTGCAGACTGGAGAGTTTGCACATTTGCGAGCCTAAGCTGGTTTTGCAGTCATTGTGCAACATACCCTGTGAAAAAAAAATGCTACTGTGGGGATGCACTTGTCTGGATTTAATCTGCAGCACTGACAATTTTCATGCAAGTACTTCCCTTCTATAATGAATTTAAGTGGAGAACTTGGTTTGAAACCAGTGTCAAGTTTAAAGAAGTCAGTAGCTCAGATTTTTCAGAAGGGAAAACCCCTTAAGGGTTATTTGTCTTCAAGATAGCATCAGGTCACTCCTTACATAAAGGAGGCAGGTGGAAGTGATCTGGCTTTTCAGGGAATAAAAAGGTTTAGGTAGCTCCATTTTATGCCCTAGAGTCCCACATTTGTTATTTTATTTGCAAGGATTATTTGTTACTTGTAATAAAGTCATAACTCAGAAACTTCCTGACAATGGATGCAATCATTTTGATTCCCATTAATGATTCCTTTCTCGCTAGCAGTGGAGAGAGAACCATTTCTCTTTCTTGGGAAATGGCTGAGGTTAAAAGCCACCATGTTTTTTCCCTTGTCTGCAGAACCTGAACTTCACTGGCTTCCGCAAGATCCTGAAAAAGCATGACAAGAACCTGGAGACAGCACGGGGGGCAGAATGGAGGGTGGCCGAGGTGGAGGTGGCTCCCTTCTACACCTGCAAGAAGATCAACCAGCTTATCTCTGAAACAGAGGTGAAGAGGCTGGCCTGGGCATTGCTCCTCTTTGAGCTAGCAAAACATGGGATCTGGGTCACTGCTGGTTTCTGGGAGTGTTCAAGTGCAGGTTGGGTGGCCCTCTGAGTAAACCTGTTCTAGTGGAAGGTGCCCCTGCCCATGGCAGGGAGTTGGAACAAGAACTTTAAGTCCCCTCCAACCCAAACTCTTGCATGACACTGTAATTTCTATAGTGTTTTGCCCTCTCTATAGCTTGTATTTGTCCCAAGGCAACTAATGATTGATTTTGAAGTGCCATTGACTTCTGGCACTGCTTACATAAATTTGGGTATGTTCTCTTAAGCTGGTAACTTCTCCCTTGGAAAAGCTTACTGCAGCCTTAACTTCTGCTGTGTAGGAACTTGGTACAGCATGGTGAGCTTTTCATGTCTTTGTATTAAAAGCATACTGGGAGAGGGCTCACCTGTAACATGGAAACCAACCTTTATTTTTGATTTTAATGCATTACCACATGCTTATCATTCAGATAAACTTCTGGGGTGTGTATCTGTGTCTCCTTAGGAAGTGGTGACCAACGAGTTGGAAGATGGAGACAGACAGAAGGCAATGAAACGCTTGCGTGTTCCACCCTTAGGAGCAGCTCAGGTGAGAGAGGAGGGTTGTGGAGCGAAGCTGCTTCTCCAACTTGTCAAGGTGCCAAATCAGATTCGGCATCTGAACGAAACAGTGGAAATAACTGATGTGAGCGTGCATGGGGCATGGCCACATAATCTGCTTTAGTTCCAGAAGGTTTGGAAATAGGTTACTGCTCCTAATGCATGCAGACAAGGTAATGAAGCAAGGAGATAAGTGGTAGAAGGACATTTGTGCTAATAAAAGCATATGCTTAGTGTTTGTGTGGTCTGGAATATTTTTCAGGGGGCACTGAGATGCTCGAGCTCTGTTTCATATGGCAAGAATATTACACAGCATTTGCAGTTTAAAAAACCTCTCTTCAAGAACGAGAGTGCAATCAGGGATCAGGACCTTGTATTTCTGATTTTAAGTTTGCTCTGCAAACTAATCTGACTTTGCTGATAACCTGTTTACCTCACCTCAATTCTGCCATGGCTTTGTTCACAGCCTGTACCAGCCTGGACTACATTCAGGGTTGGATTGTTCTGCGGGTTGTTCATTGCACTGAATGTCACTGTCATACTTTCAGGTGGGTATCCTGCCATGCCTGGGTTTGGATGTATTCTACTCATTTAGGGAGGGAATAGACCTGGATGTTCTGGGTTAAATCAGAGTCACATCACGTTGGTGTGAATTACTACTTCTGCTCAGCAGTCGGTTGTGGTTTTTCTCATGTTATATATGTGAATTTTGAACACAAAAATCCTTTTCTCCTGCTTTCTTCCGTATCTTTGGAGGGATATTCTGAGGGTGCAATGTCTGTAAAACACGTTTTTGTTATCATTCTGTGAACAAACAGCCCGTGCCCACCTTGAGACAGGTGCATGTAGAACTTGAGCTTTGCATGGTATTGACTGCCTAAAGAGAAGACCACCAGACACAGGGCCATGTGACCACATACCACTTGGGATGGGAAGTGGGAATTCATGTGGAAATTTCTAGAATTTCAATGCCTGGAGTCTGATAATGGAATTAATTGAATTTTTCTTATTGGCAGATGTTGGCAAGATTGTTTAAAAGCTGCAATAGATGATTGCATCTCTCAGGCCCTGGCTTTATTCTGCTTTGTGCCTTCTGAGTTTGGCCCCTGATTAGAGTAAGAGCCATGTTAGAACTGCAGATCCAGACACAGAGCTTAATCACAAGCAGCTTTACTAATTGTGTGTGTGATTTCTGTAGTGTTGTAACTTGCTTAAGCAGTACAAAGGAAAAGGCTTAACAAATCAACTTATGAGCTCTTGCATTAGGGAAAGCTCATGTCTTTGTTTTTATGACTTAAAAGAATTTTTAATCGGATGTTTCTGTAATTAGATCCAGCCATCTCTTGGGATAAAATGCCTCTGTTTGAGGAGCTGTTTGCAGTGCTTCCCATTTGGTCTTCCTATGGTAGAGGCGTGAAGTTGACTCATCTGCATGAAGGGGCTGTTTCATGTGTATAAACTGTTCTTTATTCATCATTTCTGTTACTTAAACATTTGATCTCTGTGTGAGATGCAAATATGATCGAAGCCAGTTGTGTTTGCTTTCCCTCTTGGTGCTAAGAACGAAAAAGTGACGCAGTTGTGAGAAGGAATTAATAAAAATTACTAGATCTCTAAAGTAGGTGTTACTAACCCAGTGTGGGTAATAGGTGTGTTGTATCAGCAGGCATGATCTGGTAGCTGAACATTACTGCAGATATTGGGCAAAAACCTGGATTCCAAGTGCAAAGTGTTCATTTTTAATTGGCTACCCTCTTAGCTGCTTTTGCCAAATTGTTTCTATGATTTGATCAGCCAAGATAAGCTAAGTTTGTGAAACAGCATCAGAGCATGGCTGTCAGTAACCCAGTGCTGTACTGCCTGATTTGAAAACTGATTTTACAGAGGTGAGTTCGTCATCACTTGGGGTCTATTAAAGGCTGCAAAGCTACAAGTGGATCCCAGGAGGATGTCACCCTAAAGAGGACAAATTCTGAGGCTTCACTGTTTCTGTATGGGCTTCCCTAGGTGCCAAGCTCGTGTGTAAGTGAGGTTCGAATTTCACAGAAATGTGCATTTACTTTATCAACAAGAAAACTGCAACGTTTCATGCAAAATCTCAAACCCTCGCTGCAGAACTGCTCGTTTGAGAATTAGGCTGCTGTTGGACTTGTCACCAGGGATATTTTCACTTCTTAGTCAATATTTTTGGGGCTACTCTGCCCTGTTTGGAGTTTTGACCAGATGACCCACTGTGGTTCCTTCCAACCTTACCCATTTTGTGATTTCCCTTCGTTTTCAGGTAAAAATTTGAAAATATGTTTTTACGATTCCACATTTAAGACTAGTTTCTTTCAGCTTCTTTGGGGGTGTGTCATTTCTGTCCAAAAGCTGACTCTGTTTTGCCTGAATCCAAAAGTCTAAGTTTTAAATTTAAAGCAACAGTTCTGGAGTCACTGTTCCGTGCACAACTTTTTCTCCATAAGTTATGTAGTATACAGTATAGATGCTGAACACATGAAATTCCCTATGAATTTGCTTTCTGTGAAACAAAGTGTGAAAAACTTGGGGCTGTAATTTAGGCAGGTCTATGAGAATAAATTCTCAGCTTCAGTTCTGTAAAGCACATGTTCCTTCTTTTACCCCTCTTAGAAAGCACATGAGAGACACTCAATGAAACTAAAATTGAGGATTGAATAACTGTATTTTATTTATGGTTTTCTCATAAAACCTGTGTCTAGTGACCAGGGGAGACAGTCCTTTGCAAAGAGGTTTATGCTGGAGAAAGCTGCTGCTGTATAAGGCTGTTCATTGTTTGAAATGAAGCACATTTGCTTCCAAACCCCTGAAGACTGAACAAAGAAAGCAACAGGATTTCCAGCACTGCTGCCTTGTGCAGGGATTTCTGTTTGGGTGGGGCTGGGTGTTGTATGGCTGGCCATGAATATGTATTGCATTACAGTTGTACTGAGCTCGGTGATTAGGCGGGTTTAGCATTGTTTTAAATGCTGCAAATGGTTTTTCTTGGTTTTGTGGGGAGCTGAAGTGTTTGTGTATGGTCTGTTGGGATTTCATCTCTGTTAAACCAGAATATTTAAGTGTCTCTAATCAGATTTATGCTGGTGCTGTCCTTTGTGCCTGTCCTGTGAGGCAGGGATGCTGCTAATGACTCGAGTACTGCAGCCGGAGAGTGAATTTTCCCCAGAATACTCTTAAATTTTCTGACAGGCTAGGCAAAAAGTCCTCCACTTGCTGGAATACACAGTTGTGTGCATGTGTACCCTGTTTTCCCAGGGTACAGCCAAACATCTGAGAACCAACATAAAGCCTTGTGACACGACCTCTGCTATCCCTAAAGTCCTTCCTTTTTTTGTCCTTGACAGGTGTGGCTTTTATAGATGGACCAAATGTGTGGCCACTGGTGAGAATCTATCGAGGTGGCTTTCTCCTGATAGAATTCCTCTTTCTCCTGGGTATCAACACCTATGGCTGGAGACAGGCTGGAGTCAACCACGTCCTTATCTTCGAACTCAATCCCCGCAGCAACTTGTCCCATCAACATCTCTTTGAGGTAAACAGGAGGGATCGTAGGAGTGGCTGAGCCGTGCTGCAGATCAGCAGGATAAATCCTGTGCTGTTTCCTGGCAAGGAGTCCTAATGCAATTAGAAGAGGAAGTTGCTGAAGTCTGATTGGATTACAGGATTGAGCACTGCTCTCCCTTTTCTTCTAATGAGAATACATTGTGGGTTTCGGGGCTATGTTTTCATTAGGTGTCTGTGTGGTTTTTCTCTTGCAGATTGCTGGTTTCCTGGGCGTTTTGTGGTGCCTGAGCCTGCTGGCATGTATATATGGTAAATTCACCTACATCCCTATGCAGGTGAACCCACTCATCTTGTATGGCTTCATGTTGCTTTTTCTCATCAACCCTACCAAAACCTTATATTACAAGTCCCGTTTTTGGCTGCTCAAACTATTGGTAAGTGTCAAAGCTGGTTTAATTAATTAATTTTTAATTAATGTTTTTTAAATGCTGTGGCTAAACAGTAGCTGTGAAGTGTATACAAGTGTCACTAACCCTCAGGAAAGAGGGATGCTGGGGGATGCTTATACCACCGTGATTTATAGAGCGGTGTTGATCAGGTGTTGACTGCAGATAGTTTTTGAGGATGGGTTTGCAGAAGCATATTCTGCTTCCTGAACCACTTGACTTGTTAACCTTCCTGCAGACAGCTGCTTACAAACTTTTGCATATATGGAAACCCTTGGATGTCTTTGCCTGCTAGTGAAACAGTTTGGTTAGAGGTCCAGTGCTCTAAGGCAAGCCTGCATGGGTCCTCCTCAGCCCAGACTGGGATAGTGCCAGCATGGAGAGGGTTCACTGACTTTGAAAAAGTTACTGCTTATAAAGTTATGTTCATGGGTGGGGTTTTTTTCCCAGCAAATCTGCTTGTGTTCTTAAGCAAACTCTTTATTTGAGACGGAGCTCTTTATTTTCCTGTAAGATAAGTCTTGTAAATTCAATGTAAATATGTGTGCTGCTTCAGTGTTTCAGTTATAGGTGGGAGCTCTGAAAGAACAGTTTTCAAACTTGCTGGGTGACTCATGCATTTCTTCCCAAATGGCTGTTTCATATGTTCATCCCCACCCTGTGCACCCTTTTAAATTGGCTTTAATCAAGTTGGTTCCCCTGATACCTTATTCTTGCTGGCACTGCTCTGAGAGCTTTGGGCAAAAGAGGGTTTGGCTGGCTGGTTTTCATCATAGAATCATTTTAATGCCAAGTAAAACAATTAACTTTTTCTGGAACACGGCAAAGATGAGACACAGCATCATGCTTTGAGGGCGTGCGTGCAGGTATACACACAGTGAATTAACCTCTGTGTGCTCACCTCTGTTGTTTGATTTGCTGGCTTACTGCTATTCCAGCTCCTTCCTTTGTGCCTTCCAGCACTCAGCCATCCCTCACAGAGGTACCTTTAGTCCCAAGCCTCATTAGTCTGACTGCTCTCCCCTGGTGCGAGGGGAAGCACTGGATGTGCTTTAACCACATGAGCAGTATCTGTGCTAATTTACCTTAATATCGTGCCAGGGTGAGATTCTCAGTCTCCACAGAGCTGTTAGGCTGTTTGCAGCTCCTGCCCTGTCCCACTCATCTCCAGACTACGCTGCAGTCTGAGATAGAGTTGTAGGATCATGGAATGGCCTGAGTTGAAAGGGACCTTAAAGATCATTGAGTTCCAACCCCTCTGCCACAGGCAGGGACACCTTCCACTACCCCAGGTTGCTCTGAGCCCTGTCCAATCTGTCCTTGGACACTTCCAGAGATGGGGCAGTCACAGCTTCTCTGTGTAACCTGTGCCAGGGCCTCCCCACCTTCACAGGGAAGAGTTTCTTCCTAGTATCTAATCTACACCTACTCTCTATTAATCTACACGTGCTCTCTATCAGTTTTAAGCCGTTCCCTCTTGTTCTGTCACTAAACAGTCTTGTTCTGCCCTTGTAAACAGTCTCTCTCCATCAAACCAGAATCATGGAACATCTTGAGTGGGAAGGTTCATCATAATGAATGTGCAGAGGCCAATTCATCCCAAGGTCTCCTGGGGAAAAAAAGCTTCATCAAAATGCAAGATGACCTTAATGGTGGGAAATGACATGGTACTTGTGTGCATTATGTGGAAGGAGGAAGGGGAAAGAAGAGGCCAGACCACATAAAGAGCAGCTTTTATTGTGTGCACTTGACCAGCTGGGTGTATATTATTTATCCATGCAGCTACCAGCAGCTCTCTGGGTGAAAGGAGGTTTAAATAGTGTTAGATGTTTAGATGCAAAATTATATTTGGTGAGCATTTTTCTTCACATGCTTCATATGTTTCATTTCCAGCCAGAACAAAATCTGACATATCAGGTGTAGCAGAGCATTACTGGCACTTTCAATTCTTCTGGAACCATGTCAGGGGCATACTTGAGAGTGTTGTAGCATTTCCTTATGGATCTAGGGGGTTCACTGCCTCCACCTGTGATCAACATCAACTGCTTGTTGAGGGTGGGATCTTTGTGCTAATCCCTGAGGGACGGCGAGTTATGTCAGAATTGATCTTCCTCTGTGTGAAAAAAGTTATTTAGCCTGTAGTGAAGTCTAATTCCTATGCCAGGCTCTTCTTGCTTGCCTGTGTGCTTAGGTGAGCATTCTTTGTGCCTTTGCTGCCAGATGAGAAGCCCCTCCCTGAGTGCCCTTGTGTGGGCTGGGGAGAGCAGCTCGCCGGGAGGAATCGGGTCCGAGCACAGGGAATGGAACAGTGTCCCCATGCCCACGCTCTCTGCAGGAGCTGAATGGCCACGCATGCAGGGAACCTGTCTGTGAGAGGTGAAAACTAGGAAGTGTTCAGCTCAGCTCAGATACCTGGCATCTCAGCATGTATTAAAATTGCAGGGATCAGCACCAGGAAGTCTGTGCTCAGGTTGTGGAATTGTTGATAGAGAATTGCAACTGGTTATCGAAACCGAGGTGCAGTTCCAGCTTCTGGTATTTTATGGCTTTATCCTTATCTGGAGGATGTTGCAGACACTTCTCAGCTGGGAAGTGAGGAGGTGGCTGTGGTACTCCACTGCCAGCACCCCCTGAAATCTGGGTGCAGTTCCAGCTGTGCCTGGGAAGCAGGCAGAAGCCACAGTGCCCGGCACATGGTGTTGGGAGGGTTCAAATGGCAGCTCAGGTTCTGGAGGATAGTTGACTCAGATGCCAGTGCCAGATACGTCGTGGATCTGTTGACTCCTTCTCAGCTGTAACCTTTAGGTGGAAAACTTCTACTCTCTTAAAAGTTTTACGCTGTCACCTGACAGTGCTGAAGTACCTCCCCCTAAATTAAACAATAAGAAGAATTTTTTTTTAATTGTATTTTTTTTTTCAGGGCGATCTGTCTGTAAAGCTATTTTCAAATTTCAATTGCTTAGCCTGTCTTTGTTCATGGACAAAACAATGGTCTGTGATGAAACAGATAAAGATAGTATCAGGGAGCGTTGGGAAAAGGGAGGAAAGAGCTTTTGCAAAGGAGGGCTACTGTGGTCTTTGACCTCTGTAGAAGCTATTTTGCAGCTGGGCATCTTTGAAGACAGTCCTCCCTAAAGGCTGACCCTGTTTGCCCCTTGGGAACAGGTGCCATTCAACATGAGCACAGAGCTTTCTGGGTCAAGATCCATATCTGCTTTATGCCACTAACTCTTAATCCCCTATTTGGCTTGAAATTTTAGGAGCAGAGCCTTAAATCTGCATTACAGGCTGATGGGAATGTGTCAGTCTTTTCCCGGGTTTCTGGAGCTGTGCACCCCTCAGGTTAATAAGGAGAGCAGTATAAGAGATCAGTGTTAGCCTGTGCTTTCATTAATTTAAAGGTTCATAAATCCCAGAACGACCGGATGGTGCTGGTGCTGTCTGTGTGAGAAATTGGCCATTAGTAACTACAACTAACCGGGTAGGGAGAGGGGTAATCAAAGGTAATGGAGCAGAAAACTGTCTGCTTTGGAAGGAGCAAAACTGCTGTTCAGGCTTAGAGGGAGAGTGGATTGGGATTGAGGGGGAGTCCAACTGACAGTCAATAGGATTTCCTCAGCCCTTTCTTTAACTCTTTCCCTGACGGAGGCATTGGCAGACCCAGTAACAATCCTCACTTTCACAACTTCTAACACCAAAGAACAACTCATGAGTTAAGTAAACCAAGGCATGACCAGACTAATGGCTGTGCTGAGGGTCTAAATCCAACTGACATTAAGTGTGAAGGGGAAGGTAAGTGTGGAAGATGTCAATAGACATGATGTAAGTGCCTGAAAGAAAGTGCTGATCAAAGTGAGGGGCAACGAGAGAAATGGAGCTGTGTAGAGCTCTTAAATGGAGACTGGGCTTTTCTGGGAAAGAGCTTGGCTGGAGGAGACTGGGCTATTCTGGCAGTAAAAAACAAAAGGCTGGGGGGGCACAGGAATGGATGCACACAGGAGGAGGAAAGCAGCAATGGTCTTTGTACTGAAAGGCAGGAGACAGTTATCCATTTTTGTCAGCAGGAGCAAAAGGTCAGCAATAAATCTTCAAGCGTTTCTGTTATTTCCATATTTGTTCAGTTCTGTGATGTCCTGCCACTGCGTTTGGATGCCTTTGCCACAGCCATGAATTATTCCTGCTTTGTTTTTGCTGACAGTTTCGAGTATTCACCGCTCCCTTCCACAAGGTGGGCTTCGCAGATTTCTGGCTGGCTGATCAGCTCAACAGCCTGGTCGTGATACTTATGGATTTGGAATACATGATCTGCTTCTACAGCTTTGAGGTTCAGTGGGAGGACAATGCTGGACTTCTGGCAGATACAGGTAGAGTAATGCTGATGACCCCTGTGAATGTGGTCAAAATGACCTGAAAAACACTGAGCCAGGCAACTTCCTAATTGTCTGTTTTAAGAGGATTATTAATGGTACAGGAAACTAAAATAATTTGTATTTCTTGTAAACATGGCATTAGAGAGATTCTTCCCTTTCTTACTTCCACCCAGAGAAATGAAATTTCACATCAGTGTTCATTTCCTAATCCAGTCATTTGGCTCAATGTGTATATCCATCAAAGAATTTAGACACAGCGCTCCTGATTGGAAAGAGAAATCCATTTTCCTGGCATTGTTGTTTTATTTCATAGTAGTTTAACCATGTATTTGCCTTTAGCCTCTTCCTGTTGCTCATCATGAGAATCCTGAGCTTGTTAAGCAGTTTTCTGTGCTGTAGCCTGGTTCTTACAGGCTCCATCGCAGTACCCTGAAGCAAGAGAGGATGGAGAAACTCCTTCTTAGTGCCACCTCTTATTCTGTTTGAGTTGATTCTGTGCTGCCAGGGTTGTCCATGCTCTGTCTTCTTTTCTAGCCAGAGGGAGCACATAGCTGGAATGTGAATTTTGGCTTTGGCCTTCCTGGTGGCAAAACAGTACCTGTCTCCTCACGGGTGGGGCTGTTGACTTTCCATTTTAAGCAGTGACTGCTGGCAAATCGTATTGTCTGATGGTTTTGACACTTGCTGAGAGAATTTGCTGTATGCTTCAATAAGCATCAGTGTTCACATTGTTCTTCCAATCTGTCTGATCTTTCCCTTCATTTTAAAAGAGAGCGTTGCGAGTAGCTAAATATTTACTTATTAAAAATAAAATTAAAATACATAAAGCAATGTGTGTGCATAACAATTTGTCCTCTTCCAATCTGAGCAGTGGAATGATAGCCCAGTGATTTGGGATAAATATCAGCTAATAATGTGTCTCCCTTAGTGTGAATAAGAAACAAATGAACGTGAGGCAGGAGGGTGTTTGGTTTAGATGTGCTGAGCGAGACAGCAGAAGAATACAAAGTTCCTGGGGGGTTCCAGGAAAAGCTGAGGGTTTCCTTGTCATCACCTCAATAACAAGAAGGCTTTCAAACACAGAGGGGAGGACACAATGGTAAAGTTGTTTCTCATCCCAGTTTTTGAAGCCAGACTATGCCTTGGCTTTGCTTCTTGACAAACAAAGCAAAAAAGCCAAACCCAGTCCCATACTGAAATATGTTTTTTCCTGTTACAATGCACAAGAAAAACGGGTCAAGGACATCTTGGGCAAAGTAGCCTTTTAGAGCTGTCCTGCAGAGTTTCTAAGTGCTCTCCCATTTATGCACAAAAATCCAGTGTCGAAGGCTTTTCGTAATTCCATCCTTAATTTGATTATTCACAGTACTGCCAACAGCATTGAGCACATTTAAAAATAGATGATTTCTAATCTTGCACGTTAGTTATACTGGCAGGACTGAAGGAGTTAGACAGTGATCTGTCTGGATGTGTTATTTTTTTGATGTCGTGTCACCTGAATACCTCCAAGATGGAATATTGAGCTTCAGGATACTTTGGGCTTCTTGCTGTTTGTGTGCCTCAGTACCAGGTGTTGATGGGGAATCGCTGACGTAAAGGGATATTACAGACAGGAAGGCAATAGTAGTTCTTAAACTTACTAACTCTTTGTCTTAACAGCTTTAACTCCTGTTTTTCTTGCAGATAATCAGATTTGTAACAGCTACTCCTACGGAGTGAGAGCAGTTGTCCAGTGCATCCCTGCTTGGTTGCGATTCATCCAGTGCCTGCGCCGTTACCGGGATAACAAACGGGCCTTTCATCTGGTTAACGCTGGAAAATATTCCACCACCTTCTTCGTGGTGACATTTGCAGCCCTCTACAGCACTCACAAAGGTATTGGTGATTTTGGAGAATCCTTTGCAGCTCCTGGGATTTGCTTTTTACATGAGAGAAGCTCAGACTCTGGCATCCCATTGAAGCGTGAGCTTCTTGTGTTTTGGCACCTGTGACACATCTCTGGGAAAAGGCAGGGGCCTGCCCAGCCTGTAAAGAGCATTTTAAGATCTTATTTTAGGTGTTTTTCACATCCCTGGTCTACTTAGAATTGCACTTAAGGAGCGTGGGAGGGAAATTTTAGGTTTCTCTTTCGAAAGGAGAAAACTGAAATACCTGTCAGGTTTTGCTGTGAAGAGAGGTGAATGGGAGGGAGATGTATGAGGAAAGGGATAGCACAGGAAATGCTTCTCCCATAGCATTCATGAATATTTAACCTGGATCATCTAAATAATTGGTCCATCGTTCCTAAATATGGAGGCATGTGCACAGTGCCAGGAAAAAAATGCTCTCTCTGATTTTCCTGTGTGATTCTATCTATTTTTTCTGCAGCTGGTAAGGAGTTGTTTCCAATCCATTTAACTGCAGATTGAGCTCTGATCCCTGAAGTTCCTCATCTCCCTGGAAACGACAATTACTCGATTCCACTCTTGTTCTGAAGGAAAAAGCTTTTAGTTTCTGCACTTCAGGCAGTTGCCCTGCCTTTCATTGTTCTGAAGCCCTAAAAGCTGTATTCTTTCATTTGAGAATATCTCCCTTCTATGTATCCAGAAATTAGCAACCACACACAGTCGTGAGCAATTACTTAGCCTGGAATATTCCAGTGGTGAGGCAGGGAGAAGTGTTGAAGGCATAATTCTAGTTAACATGCTGGGGTTTTTGGAGGGGTGGCAGGGTTATTAGAAACCTTCCCATGGCCAAGAAATGTCTGTTTTGACCTAGCTGGGCCTGAAGTCACACTGATGATGTTTGTCAGGCCTTGCATTTTAATGGCAGGGAGGTGCAGTGGCCCAGACTGGCTGAAGGCTGGGAACTGGGCTCTGTATCGAGGGGTACACGGAGAGCTGGTGTGGGAGCATCCTCTGGGAGCATCCCCTGTGCATCTCCTGCCCGCTGCCGTGTCCCTGGAGCTCGTTCCTGTTGTAACTTGTTTGCTCAGTGACATTCAGCAGCCCTGCAGTCCAGTTAGTCACCACTGCCAGAGCCTGGGATGAGACACGGACAGGTTGCCTGGCTCCACAGTCACTGCTTATATCTTTTGTAGCCAGAGCTGCTCTGGGGAGGCTGACTAATGTTTCTGCCTCCCTTGGGGGACACATTGCCAGAGCCTTCAGTTGGAGTAGGGTTGGAACCAAGAGGAAAACCAGCCTCTGTCAAAATGTTCTGTGGAAGAGTTTGACCTCTTTCCACTGCCCTTGAAGTTTTTCATCCGTGCCAGTGTCGCTACCCTGATTCTGGTCGCTGCCACACATAACTGGTGTCCCCTTTCCCCTTCTGGCCGGGAGTGGGCTGTAACGAGGTGTTTACGAGCCTTGTTCCAATTGCTGTGAGATGTTCCTGACCCCCAGCTCTTGTCGGTCTGGTTTTGTCAGTGGGAGTCAATGGCACGTGGTTGTTGGTGTCGTACAAAAAAAAAAATTGGAAGCTTTGTGGCCTTTGGAAATTACATGTTAGCACAGATTTGTAAATGTCACTGCACTGAGCTTTTCAGAGGGCTGCCTAAAGCCCTTGGCGTGTCCCCTCAGCCCTGTAGGCCTGTTCCCATCCTGCCATAAATGCACTTTCTAGTGTGCTGTACCTGTTAAGAAGCCAATTTTATCAAAGTGCTTTGGATAGATTCCCAGTTCATTTGGAACTTGGAATCAGATGGTCTATAATCAAGTTGTTATAATGCTACTGTTGAAAATAGATGTGCTGCTCGCCCACACCTTCTGTGTGTCTGCCCTAGGATAGCAAACACCCATCTCTTACCTACTAAACATCTGCTGGGGGAAGCTGTGTGGTCTTAAGAAAATGCTGTCTGAAACACGTGTCAAATTGGTGAAGATCCTTGCTCCTCAGACCTGCTCTGAATTTCAGTAACAAACCTATTAATTGCTGTGGTATCAAGAGTTTTTTTAAAAGCAGTCTTCCACGCCTGTGCTTGCAAGCCTATGACTTACACCTCTGGAATGACGGCTTTTGGCTGCCAGGAGAAGAGGGTAATCCATGGCCTTTCCTTGGGAGGTCAGGTAATGGACACCAGTGCCTGTCCTCCACTTGGGAGGCCTGGGGACCTCACAGCCTTCTGAGAAGTCTCATCTTTCCCCCTTCATTTGAACACTGGATAATTTGTAGCTGCTCTGTAGGTTTTACCTTGTGCCTGCCAGCAGTGTGAAGATGGACCATGTGCTTGGAAGGGTTTGTTGGTGTGGAAAGTGACTAATTCATACATAGTGTACTGACAGCACTCTGTGTTTTCCTGTGCTTGCTGCTGGAAAATCAACCTGAACTAAACAAATATACAAATGCCACCTTATTATGTTTAAGTGATGCTTCTGTTCTAGTCTTGCGTGCTATTCCCTACTCCAAACCTCCTGTAGTGAAGGATTCCCCCCAGTAGCACCATGTACTGTAGGCTCTTGACAAGTACCTGTTTCCCCAAAATATCCCTGTTTAATAATTCATATTGCTCAGGCAGTGCATAATTCCGATTCTTTCTTCCCTCAGAGAAGCCATTTCTTTGCTTTCCTCCCTTGGATTTCGATGCAGGGTGCAATTTTCTCTGCTAATTGCAGTTTGGATGTCAGACTGCTAAGATAGCAAAGTGAATTCTGTTAGGTTTTTGCTCTGAAACTTGCAGTCCTAATGGTCTGGAACCAGATCAGTTTTACAGGGGTAACTCCAAGCTGTCATCTTGATATTCAGGTATCACTGGGACTAGTGAAGCGGAAGGGAGAGGAGCTACCCCAGAACATAAGACTGGAGCAAGCAGCAGTGGCACAGACGAGTGCTGACTTCAGCACGGCTCACAAACACAGCCACGTTTCAGGGACAACAGCAACAACACGAGGGCAACTGTTGTCAAGCTCCCTGAGGAGGAATTCTCAGTATTTGTATATCTCCCAAAGGAATGGGAAGCAAAGGCCGTGTTCTGTAAATATAGTGCTGCGGGGTGTGTTTGCTCAGGCAAATGAGGCACGGCTGTAATTCGAAGCTACCTGGCAACCAGGGCACTGCCGGTCCCTGCCCGCTCTGTCCCCTACTTTCCCACCCTTGCTTTGCACTAAGGAGCTCAGTGCTGGCATTAAGTTCCCTGCCAGTGCTGAGTAGCTTTCCCCAGAGCCAGCCAACAGAGTATTACATTGCCTTATTTAATCCCTACGGAAACCTGCGTGCTGTGGGGAAGCAGATGATTAAGCCCAAGCCTGCAGCAGAATATTCACCCTGAGTGCGGCGTTGCTTTGACACGCAACTGCTTTCTGCTGTGTTTTCACTCTGCCAAAAGCAGATGTGCTTTGCTTGACAAATGCACCAGTAAAGCAGCTCCCACTTCAGTCCAGCTTATCACAGCATTTGTAGAGGCATGGAGTGGTTTGGGTTGGAAGGGACCTTAAAGTTCGTGGAATTCCAACCCCCTGCCATGGGCAGGGATACTTTACACTTTCCCAGGCTGCTCCAAGCCCCATCCAGCCTGGTCTTGAACACTTCCAGGGACATGTTCCACAGTTTCTTTGGACATCCTGTTCCAGGGCCTCATCATCCTCACAGGGAAGAATTTCTTCATAACATCTAATCTAACCCTGCCCTCTGTCAGTTTGTAGCAATTCTCCTTTGTTCTGCCACTCCAGACCCTAGTCCAAAGTCCCTCTCCAGCTCTCTTGGAGCCCCTTTAGGCATTGGAAGGGGCTCTAAGTTTTCACCAGAGACATCTGGTCACCTCTCCAGGCTGAACACTCCCAGCTCTCTCAGTCTGTCCCCACAGCAGAGGTGCTCCATCTCTCTGAGCATCTTCATGGCCTCCTCTGGACTCATTCCGGCAGTTCCATGACCTCATTACATGGAGGGGATCCCAGGGAGAGAAATCCATGGGCATCCCTTCTTGTATAAATTGTATTTGCATTAAAGAAGGCACACTCACATGCCTGAAATAGCCAGCTTTGGTTTCACTCCTCACTCAGACCTCAGGCTATGTAAGATAGGGTTGTTATATTTAGATGCTCAGCTCTTCTAAGAAACAGTTGTGTTGTACTGCTCGAGGAGTGCTGGTCACTTATTAAGCTTTAGTCACGATTTATGCTCCAACTTTATTCTTTGTAAAATGAGACATCGTGGTTTTGCTGCTGACAGTTTTCTCTCACCTTGATGCCTCTTGCTCACATGGTGTCATTGGAAATACCTGGCTCACACAAAATAGAGGTTTGGCTTCTGTGCTCGAAGAACTCAGCTTTTGAGTGCCTCTCTTTGGTAATTTTCTTGTTTTGTGGGATTTGCTTGTTCAGTGTGACCACTTTTTGTTTATCTTGCTATTGGGTTAAAATTGGCTGTGTGGGATTTTATCCTTTAACTGAAAGGCAAGATGATTTATGGACACTGTCAGTTTGATTCACACACCTTATTCAATCAAATCCTTGAGGTCTGTGTAGTATCCTGCTATTTATTAACCTCTGAATTATCCCGAAGTTTATCCATGTGGCCTGGAAACTTGAGTAACCATCTCCTCTCCCATCCTGCCCCCACGGTTTTTCCAGGTACTCCAAATGAGCCTGCTGAACACTAGTTGTCACTGGTCTGGGGTGCCCTGGAGAGCCCTAGGTCGGTCTAAGATAATGGAACTGCCATGCACTTTCTCATTAAACAGCCCAGGAAATTGGCAGTAATTAAAAATACGGAAGTTAACTAAATAGGTCTGTCTCTGAAGAGCAGTGCTTCTGTCTGTGTTCTCACCATCACTTCAGAAACAGGCTTCTCTGCAGTGATGTCTAATTTATGATTTTTAAAGGCAGCCCTAAGAGAAAAGGGCCAAGGAATAGAGATGTGGAGTGTCAAGGCGAGAGCCATCCTGCGATTAATGGCCTTGGCAGGAAGGTGTTGGACCGTCCCTTATTAATAGAGAGGTTCAACCAGGTGTGGCCAGAGGAAGATGAATGGGAAATGTGCTGCTTTTGGAAAATACAGTGGAAGATTCCCAGGTCTCATACCTGCTGCCCACTCCTCGTTAATCACAACGGCTTCAGCCGTTCCCAGCAGTGACACCGCCTCACGCTGGAACAGATCACTGGTTCTCCCACACTCTGTCCCCAGGCAGGGCCCTGAGGAGGGCTCTGACTTCCAGGGAAAGGGTGGTGATGCACAGCAGGATGTGGGACAGGCTGGGGTGACATCCAGCTGTGCCACTGGGGGCTGCAGGAGGTACCTGGCTGCACCTGAGCTCTGCAAGTGGTGAGTTGTGTCAAGACTTAGCTCTTGTCATTCCTGTGTTAGAAGCTGCAGGTTGCAGCCCCCGTGGGGTGAGACTGCTGGTAGGTGGGACAATAAAGCACTGTGATCTTACATGCTTACAGCAGGAGACAATGAGGCGATGTGAGAACTGGGACTAAAATGACATCAGTGCAACAGTGTATAGTCCCCCAACTGAGGTAGATAATTTCATTTTTAGGGGGTAGGGCAGGGCAAAATAAGTGAACATGTAGAATTTTTGTAAGCACAGAACTTAAAAAAAAAATCACAAAAGAATGATGCAAGTAGCATTTGTGAGATTCTGTTCTCTCACTTCTGTGTTGGTACAAGACCTTCCATCTCTCCCCCTCTTCCTCAGCGCTGAAAGAGCTGTCAGCATTTGATTTAGGTGTCACAAGAGCCTTATAGAGTGCTTGGATTGACCTCTTGAAGTAAAACAAACTTTGTAATGGGATTAACTGGCTTCTTTCTTAATAGTTGCCGTTTTCACACAGCTTCCCTTAGCACAGCATACTGGCAACTCCACCAGGATAATTATTCGGAGCCAAAACATGCACCGTCTGTCACATTGCTGTGAGCTAGGATGAATTTTTGTCTGAAACCCTGTCATCCTGTGCCCAGGAGGCCTCCAGTAATGAGTTGCGTTCATTAGGCAGTCTTTCTGATCCTTTCCATCAGAGCAGCAGCAGTGTCATTAGTGAGGAACTGGGAGGCATTGCCGTGAGCAAACATTTCCATCCCGGCCTCTGACCTCCTCCCGGCTTTGACGTGGGGCTCTGTGGCACCCTGGTTTCTCCTGGTTTCCTGTTAGCTCGTCTGATTGCTTAGACACCCATCCCGGTGATGGTGCTTCGGGGCGGAGCCGGGAGGAGTGAGGAGTATCCCGGGAATGCTGCGGCAGGAGCAGCCTGGCCAGGGCGGAGGTACCGGTGAGCCTGCGGTGAGTGAGTGGGGAAGGAGAGCGGAGGCAGCAACCCTGCTCGGTGGGGAGCCTGGGAATGGGAATCCAGAGCGATTTCGGCAACTGCCACCTCACCCTGCGCACAAATGAGGCATAAAATCCCACCGGGAAGTCTTGCCGTGCTTTGTAGGTCTGCAAATGTCAGCGGTGACCTCGGCACCCCACGGCTCCGTGATCCGTGCGTTGGCTTCCTGTAGCTGAGAGGAGATGGGGATTAATAGCTGGGATTTGGGAAGTGGACCAAGAGTACCGTTGTGTCACTTATTATGCCTTTGTGTTAAAGGTGCTGGAGAAATGGGAATGCTAATGAATGAGGTGTAAGTGAAAAGGGTGACCTACTGATACTTCATTTCACAGGCACTTAAGGGGGGAAGCCTGACCTTTTTTTTAATGGAACATTTTAAGAAAAGCAAGTGACTGCATTACAAGCAATCTTCCTGTCAGATGCACACAGGTCTGGAGTCTGCCGTGGTGCAGAAATGTAGGAGATGCAATCATCTAACAATTTCTCTTTTTTGGTTGCTTTTAAAAGAAGAAAATTTTGAAAGAATCTGCTGTTGCATCTCAAAGCACTATAGAGGTAGCAGATGACATTGTGTCCCCATCCCCAAATTGTCCATCAGGACAAAAAATTGTCCTGATTACTATGCTATTCATTTCTGATTGTGAATCTAGATATTCTTAGTAGTGAGACTTCTGGCAAATGCTTTGATTGGAAACCCCATCCTTCTCAACGTAGCGATTAAACATCCCCTAAGAACACTTCTCAAAGGCTACAGAAGGTACCAGAAGAACCAACTCAAATCTCAGCCACAGCTGATATACTTCCTGCTGTTTGCAGTTAAATCACACTTGTCTTCTTGTGAGGTACAAGCTTTGAGTTTGCTGCTGTATCTTGAAATTAGACACAGTCATTTTGTCCTACAAACCCAGTGCAAACCTGCAGAGGGTTTTTAATCCAAATACGATTTTGGGATTTCCCTACTCTACAAATGTAGATTCTTAGCTAGAAGAAGATATGAGATGTTGCCTCTTGTCAGTTCTTCGCTGCTGCTGCTGCTGCTTAAATGGTGCCCGGAGGCAATCGCAGAGGTTTGCACAATCCAAGGGAACGTTCTTATGGAAGAGTCGGTGTTTGGCAGAGCCCACCAGCGCATGATGGAGAGTCCTGCGTGTGCTCCTGTGGGTTATTTTTTGCCTTTTAACTGCATTAAGTCCCTTGTCATGTCCTGGCTCTGCCACTGATCAGTGCTAAACAGCAGGACGTGCTGGCTGGGCAGAAAGGCAGCACTACCTGCTCATTAAGATATCTAATTACTGAGGGGAGAGGTAGTGCTGCGCTTTGAGCACTGAGGTGTTAGACAAATGCTTGGGGATGTCACTGTGATGGCAGTTCTTACGTAGATAAGTCACTTCTGGCTGTCACCCTGCTCTGTGGTGTGCTGGGATGGAGTTAATGGGCACACACCATCTCTAGGTCTGCTCAGAGCTGCACTTGCCTTGCACACTAAATACATTTGTGCTTTGCTTCTGCAGATCTGTGACTGAGGCTGGGTTTGGCAAGCCTGGGCTGAGAGTTTTTTAGTTGGCAGAGTTGCTGTGGCTGGGTCGGTGTTGCCTGATGTAGCCGGGCTTACCTGGCTGTGTTCCCTGATAACCTCCTGCTTCCTCCAGCTTTTATCAGAGCGCTCCCCAGCAGCACAGCCCACGGCCAGCCACAGTGGGTGGCACGCCAGGAATGCTTATCGAGGGCCATTGTGCTCTTATCCAGCCCTTCAATAATACATGGCATTGATTTTTGCTGTGTTGAATACTATATAGTGTTTACATTCCCCAGAATAATTCAGCAGGGTAAACAGATAGTATTCTTTGGAAGTAAAGTCAATATTAACGGCGTTCGGGAGAGCACTCGCTGTCTCTCTTTGATGGAAAGCAGCCTTTTCTCTTGCCTGTGTTTTGAAGGGGCTGTAATTTCTGCAGAGCAGTGTTCCCTCAGAATGCCAGGCAGATACCGTGGCCCCTGGGGCTGGTTTGGGGATCCAGGATATTGTCTATCAGCAGTTTTTGCAGGCAGTAAATTCTGCTGCTGCAAGTGCCTTTGGCTGTTTTCTGGGACTGTGGCCATTCACAGCTTCAGTTCAAAGGTGGAAGCCATCCATTATTTATCCAGTTGACCTTCTGGAGCAATTTGAGGTGTATTTGTGCAGAGTGTCTGCTGGAATGGCACGTTACAGGGTAAACTGAGGATGCTAATAGAAATTCTGTGGTGAAGGCTGCATGCAGCTCCTGTGGCATGCTGCTTCCCACAGGCTTTGTGGCAAGTAAAGGCAGCCAGGCATTGTGGACTCAGACAGCCTCTGATATAACTGCACACCTCCAAGCTGCAGGCATGGCAATGTGAACACTGGAATCAGCCCATCCTCAGAGTTAGAGCTGCACCTGCAGCTTTAGAGGTTTTGTGCTGGTGCTGTTTTGTCCTGCACGTGCTGCTTTGAGCGACAGGAGTTCAGGAAGTTGCTCTTTGGAGCATGGAGTAGGAAGGTCCTTCCTGCCTCTCTTGGGTGGATGTCACTGCTGCCATGGGGTATTGAGAACCTCCTCTTCTTTCCTTCCTGGGGAGGTTGAGATCTGCCAGGTGTCCAGAGTGCTTCTCTCACCCAGAGACTCTCTCCCCTTCTCATGGTTTTTGGAGTTTTCTAGCACATGATTAAACAAAGAAAAAACACACAGGATGAAACAGTTCCTGCTTAAATAGACCCTGACATCATCATAAATATGCAGAGCTCTGTATTGCTCCTGGAAAACCGGCAGGCCAGGAGTTGATGGAGCCTCTGGGCAGAATATGAATGCCTTGATTTTTTTCTCCCCCTGAGCAGCAGTGAAGAGGGCTGCTAGGACCAGCCAGCAGAGACCCAGCTATAATTGCTTGCCTGGAGCAGTAACATATTTCTGTACACCAGCTGAATACCAATGAGGGCAGAAGGAAGGAAGGTATCAAACAGAACTGCAGGCAGGAGGAAAAGGAGGATAAGTGATTAAAGGAAGGACTTGGAGGCCAAGACTGAAGACAATAGGCTAGTTCTGGTTAGGGCATTTTACCAGGGAGTGATTTGAGTTTTTAATGAATTTTTTCAAGAGCTGAATGCATTGCAGAGCTGGTTGGTGAAAAAGAGAGCAGGAGCAAGGGGCCAGCAGTGTGACCCCAGGTGCCACTGCAAAGGTTGCTGCAAAGATAGAGGCAGGGAGAGGGAACTGAGACCAGGATAATTTAGCTGAACGCAAGCACATCCTTTTGAGATTGGTGAGATTATATTTCTCTCTTGGGCCTTTTTCTTCCCAGTTCTCCTTTCTGTAATTGCACACAAGAACCTGTGCCACGTGCTCTGGGATGACCCTGCTTGAGCACAGAGGTTGGACCAGGTGACCCACTGTCCCTTCCAACCTGAACCATTCTGTGATTTAGGTTTAAGCAGCAAGGACCTTTGGAGTCCCCTTCCTATGTAATTGCCAACTTAGGACAGAATTTTGTTTGGCCTTTGTGTGTCTGGAGATGATCATCAGGGGGCAGACTGTCCCCTCCATGACCACAGAACTCCAAAGGAGCTGCCCAGCAGGGCATGGCTCAGGCCAGGGATGCGATGGGTTGTGCTGGCTGCACTGCCTTCTCCATGGCTGCTCCATGAAGGTGTGGAATAAGACTCAGTTTATTTGAATTCTGTCCTTAAGAGGAAAAAAAAAGAACCAAACCCAAAACAGCATGATGTAACTTTGAAGTCTAAGGTGAGAGGAAGCATTGCAGCCTCACAGGGTGTTTTGGAGCATTTTAGGTGCTTTGAAAGCACATACAACCCATGAACTGCTTCTGAATTATCCTTTAGGATCTGGTAGTGGGAACTAAACATGGAGATCTAATGAGCTAAAAATAATGCTGGAAAGAACAGGCTTAGTGTCTCATGAGTCACTGAATGTCAGCATCTGCCTTTTCTTCCTGAAATAATGTCGTGGAGGCTTTGGAGGAGCTGACTGGGAGGAATGGAACCTGGCAGCGCAGCCCTCATTGCTGAGCTCCAAAATCCTCACCTGTGTTCTGTCCGTGGGCAGCTGCACGTTAAAAATAGACAGGGAGAGGCTGTTTCCAGGCAGCAGCAGCAGCGTTTGAAGTACCTGGGCACGCGAGCCCACGTTCCGCAGGACGTGTGCGCTGCTCCCGGCTGATGTCATGGCTCTGCAGGGACCAGGAACGCGGTGCTAGAGCCGTGCCTTGGCCAGGCTGAGGCTGTGGGGTGTGCTCGAAGCCTTCCAGCCTTGCCCCAAAGCAGGGAAGCTGCTTGGACCTGGGAGCCGCAGCGATCCCGTGCCCTTTTCCGTCACCGACAGTGCAAAACAGGCTTTGCTTCATGAGTGGCGCTCAGAGGTTTGCCTTAGGGGGGATGTTTTGAGAGGGGAAGGAATGTGTGGATTTGACCTATATCCTGCACATCATGTCCAGGAAGCCTGAAAGGCGTAATGGGAGGAATGTACTCTCATTTTCACCTCCATTAATTTTATCGGATTGCCGCGTTACATTTAGATCGTAATTGCTAGAAATACAGAGGGAAGGAGAGGGCAAATTGCCCTGTTGCTCCCTGGCTGATCAGCTGCAGGGATTCTGTTGTTTTAAAGCCACATATATGAGAAAAGGTGCAGTCACATAGTGTGGCGTTGGGTTTGGGCTGCAAACATCGTTTTTGTACTGGAAATGTTACTTGCTTTGTTAGAGAGAATGGGTGAATGAGCAATTGCTGAGGCTGCACAGAAAGGAGAGATTCCTGCTAGCAGCCAGGTGCAAAATATCTCAGCCTTCCCAAGCATCATAATGTGTTTTACTTGCATTAATTTTTTGAGCCAGTTTTTCAAAAGCGACAGTATTACCAGATCTGTCTGGTTTTCCCCAGCCAGCTGATGTACAGAATTGTAGCCAAATTGAGACCAGTGCAACCTTTTCAGGGGGGAGTGGGAAACAACTTAGTTGGAAAAACATATCCCCAGGTGAGCAGATGGTGGGCCCACAGTCTCCTGTTTCCGAAGAGGAGTTCTATATGGGCATGTAAAACTCCCTACAGAGCTTGCTTTAGGATTTGTACATGTTAATGTATTGCTGCCTTTTCCCTTGCCACCACAACCTCTGAAATGGCCAGTTGTGATTCCTATACTGCCCATGCTCTTCAGGCTTTTAGTGCACTAATTCACAGTTGTTTATGTTAACACAAATTGAAATATTTTCTTACCAAACCCTCCTAACTGAGCACTGCCTCGCTGCTGTATCCTTTGTACAAGCCCGTGTCCTTTGCAAAATGTGGCCCTCAGCTTCCACCTGCTGTTCAGAGCCAGAACGGCAGCTCTGCCCTAAGTCCAAGAAAATAAAAATCATGGAATATCCTGAGTTGGAACTCACAAGGATCATCGAGTCCAGCTCCTGGCCTGGCACAAGACCATCCCCAAGAATCCCACCCTGTGCCTCAGGGTGTTCCCCAAACACTTCCTGAACTCTGGCAGGCTTGGGACTGTGACCACTTTCCTGGGAGCCTGTTCCAAATATTAATGTAAATTTCAATCCCAAGTGCTAAACGTTGAACAAGATGAAAGTGGGATTTAAATAACATTATAAAGCAGGTCCTGCTAGGGTTTTTGGTTTGGTTCAGATTAGTATTAGATGTATTCTCCCAGAACTTGGATAAAAGAGGTGATTTCTACTGCTCAAATCAGGCAGTTTGTAGCTGTTTTAAGAAGGGATGTACTCTCGGTTCTACAGAAGTATGTTGTTCTTCTCTTTTCCAGCTAAAAACCACAGTGACACCCAAGTGTTCTTCTACCTGTGGATTATCTTCTGTTTCATCAGCTCTTGCTATACCCTCATTTGGGACCTGAAGATGGACTGGGGTCTCTTTGACAAAAATGCTGGTGAAAATACCTTTCTCCGAGAAGGAATTGTCTACCCACAGAAAGTGCGTATGCAGCCTGCTCTTACTTTAGGAAAGGCTTGTAACATTTTAACCAAACTTGCTGAGTTTAGAGCATGTTGCAGTTGGCCACTGGAGAATTTGAATGCTAGGGGCTGGGATTTTCCAACAGTAGAGTTGATTTGTTTTGAAGAGATAATTTCTGTTCACTTTGCTCAAAGTTGAGCAGCAAATTTTGAAGCTTCCTGAAGACCTGATGAGGAGTTTTTGGTGCAGAACGTGTTTGTTGAGCGGTTTTGTTCTTGCTGTTCCTCAGGCATACTACTATTGTGCCATTGTAGAAGACGTCATCCTGCGTTTTGCGTGGACCATCCAGATCTCCCTCACTTCCATGCAAATCTTTCCCTACGCTGCGGACATCATTTCTACTGTATTTGCCCCACTTGAGGTGTTCCGGTAAGGCTGCTGGGCTGAGCAGCTCATTTCTCTCTGATTTTGTTTTCACATTTTTGTTTTGTAGCATCAGCACGGAGGGAAGTGCCTGGATCCTTGAATGTGGAATATACTGGTCTTTATTTCAAGGAGACTAGGATCAACAGGAATATTTAATCCAAACCCAAATTAATATTAATTCCAAACAGGAATATTTAGTCAGGCTGCTGAGTGAAGAAAGGGGTAGGGGGCTCTGCCGCAGTGTGGGGCTGAGTCCTTCAGACTGAGTTTGCAGTTCCTTCTGAACCGTGACATAATCTTGAGGGGTTAGTTTTTACCAAATTTCTCCTTGAAATTTCCAGTTGAAACTTCACTTGATTCTCGCGTTTCCAATTTTCAAGACTCTGCCACTTTTCCAAATGCTAATTTGTTTTCTGCATCATCAATTTGGACCCTGCAAAGTTCCAGGGCTCTTTAACGCCTGTACTGTAGCTGGAAACCCACCTCCACAGCTTCCTGGGAAGAACGTGAAGCTGACCCTCACTCATATAGATGCTGGAAGTGGCTTTTGGCTTGTAATGCCCGGCGCCTCCATGCTGTCCATATTAGGCCTGTTATCATTAGGATAAGGAATAAGCCTGACAGGTTCTGTTGTTCTCCCAAGGAAAGGTGTTGCAGCAGGTGCTGCTGTTAGTCACTGGCTGTTTCTCCATGCTCCCAGCCCGTTCCTAGAGGCACTCTGATCCATAAGAATTCACCGGTATCCCCGTGCACGTCCCAGTGCTTTGCCAAACACAGGTAATGCCTGTAAGAGGGGAACTCGGTTGGTAATGCTCCCTTTTCCTCTCCATCCACCCAGGCGGTTTGTGTGGAACTTCTTCCGTCTGGAGAACGAGCACCTGAACAACTGTGGCGAGTTCCGTGCCGTGAGGGACATCTCGGTGGCGCCGCTCAACGCTGACGACCTGACGCTCCTGGATCAGATGATGGACCAGGAGGACGGGGTCCGGAACCGCCGCAAGAACAAGCAGTGGAAGCGCAGCCTGAGCGTGTCCTTGCGCAGGCCCCGCCTCGCTTCACAGTACGTTTGGCCTCTCTGCTGCAGCACAGCCCTGCCCTGGAGCTGCTGTTCATGCCTGGTGGGAATTTATGGGCTGGGAATCATGCAGAGATCTCAGCCCAAACTGTCTTCAAAGGGAGGACAGGTCCAATTGGTAAACAAGTGTGCCTCTCTCTGCCAGGGCATTAATAGATCTTTCTACAAGACTCCCCTCCTGCAGAAATAGTCTGCCAGAGGTTATAAATGCAAACTGGAGGAGAGGTTCTCCATGACCAGATGTTTTGGGGACTTATGAGAAAGAGGGAGGGGGACTCTTTATACCTCATAGTGACAAAAGGGGCAATGGTTTTAAACTGAGAGAGGGCAGGGTTAGATTAGATATTAAGAAGAAATTCTTCCCTATGAGGGTGATGAGGCCCTGGCACAGGTTGCCCAGAGAAGCTATGGCTGCCTCATCCCTGGAAGTGTTCAAGGCCAGGCTGCATGTGGCCCTGAGCAATCTGGGATAGTGAGAGGCATCCCTGCCTCTGGCAGGAGGGTTGGAACTCAATGATCTCTAAGGTCCCTTCCAACCCAAACTATTCTAAGATTCTGTATGATTCCAGTTATTCTTTGGTTAAGGTTCATATGTGAGATTTCAGACCCCTTGCCTCTCTCAAATCTAAACCCACTCATTTTTTAGTTCCCACCCATCATTTTTGCACCCCAAACGTTTCCTCACCCTGCACCCTGCACCCCTGAACGTGTCCACTGCATATCCTCCCTGCAGTGCCTGTGTTGCTTCGAGCATCACAGGGTGCTCCCTTGTCCTGGTGTCCCTCCTGCCCCAGGAGCTGTGGAGCTCTGCCCTTTGGCCACGGAGTAAGCCCAGGCTCCTTAGGGATGCTGAGGCACAGGGGTCAGGAGCGTTGTGCAATCCCTGCATGGGAGGGGTGGGAGGAGGAGGAGGAGAAGGGTGTGCTCTGGCCTCAGGGCTGTGCTTGGCTCTTATCCCTGCTGGCTCAGAGTGCAGGATAGAACCAATACCAACAGCCTTCGTGTGGCTGCTGGAGACTGAAAAATGTTATGCAAAGGGAATGTGGGCCAAAGCCTGGTGGAATTCCCTCTGACCATGCCTGTTTACCCCTCAGACATGCACTGAGTGGAGATGTGCCAGGCATATCCCTAAAGAACTTCCTTCCTGCAGCCCAGTGGGAGATGAAGCAGGAACACTCCTCTGGATTCTGCAAGGGTTTGGTGAAGTTCTGTGGGGAGAGCTGGGTGGATGCTCCACACCCAGCAGTGCCCCCAGCCGTGTCACAGCCTGGCAGGTGACACTGGCCATGGGCACAGGGTGCCCAGCATGGTGTGGTGTGGGCAGTGCCACAGGAGGAGGCTGCTGAGGGATGGCTGGGGCATCTTGACAAGGCTCTGCTATTCCCCGGGAGAGTGAGAGGGTGTGAAACAGTTCCAGTGGATTGTTTATTTCCCCTCTGCATAACAAAGACTTTTTCCCTTTTTTTTTATTCCCCTAAGTGCGCTGTGGGTTTTCTGTCTGCACATCATTCCAGGAATTCCTTCTGCCCAGTGTTTTGTGTTTTGTTTTTTCCAGGTCCAAGGCTTCTGACACAAAGGTATTGATAGAGGACCTAGCGAACGAAGTGAACACATGAGATGGCCACGTTCTCTTATTCCGCATCCTTTGTTTTCTCGTTCTGTTCCCCTCTTCCCCAAGTAACCCGATCTCTGGTACAGATCCAGCTGAAAACAGGAGAAAACACTGAACACGTTTTCCGAGCTCTTCCAGACCAGATCCTATGGACTCCAACAAGCTCACTGTGTTTCATTTCTTTTCTTCTGGGTTAATTTTAATGTTCTATTTTAAACAAACAAACAAAAAAATAAAATATTTTACTTTGTTTTGCCAATAAAGAGGACAGTTCAGGAAAGAAGGATTGTTTACAGTCTCAACAAGGACATACAAACCGTATCTGGATAACGAAGCATCGTAGGGACTCCCTCATGGGACAGTGCTGAGAGCACACTTGGTTTCCGCTTGTCCCGGTTTTGACTGGTTGAAACCGGACTTTTTAAATCTGATTTTTTTTGGTTGGTTTTTTTCAGTTGTTTTTTTTTTTTTCTTCATATCCAGCGCTGAGGCACTGGCTGCACTTGCAGGGAAAGTGCACTTAGAGCAGTATCTTCATTCATGAAGCTACTTTTTACTTTGATGTAACTTTTCTTATAATTTTTTGGAAATATGATGTATCTGTTGCATATAGTTTTCACATTATTTATGAAACTTAACAACCATATGAGAGTGATTTTGAGTCCTGTGCAATGAAGGTTGTAACGGTAAAACAAAGTGGGGAATGTAGAGCTCCACCTCCAGGGTTGTGGGGTGATGCCCTGCAAATACCCCTCTTGTGAGACAACTTGCACCTGTGTGTACCTTCCCTCTCTTTTATTTCTTTTCAATTTTATTTTAAACCGAAGTTTCTCTTTGTGATATTTTTTTAGTTGCTGCTACTGCTTCTGGGCATGTCTCTTGGGCCAGTTCAAAGCCAACTTCTCCATGTGTGAAAGTAGTGCAGATGATCCTAAGGAAAGGAGAGTTGGTTGCCACCAACAGCACAAAACACTGGGCGAACCAAGGCTTTGGAACTTCATTCTCCAGATCAAAAAGTACTTTTCCAAGCCTTAGGTGTGTCCTGAGGGCATCTCAGTCCAAGCAGGGAGCTTTTCAGGAGTTCTCCAGCAGCCCAGCAAAGTGGGACAAGGCAAGGAGGTGACAGTTCTCGTGGGAAAGGGACAAGGGGTTCATCAGACTGGGATTTTGGAGTGGTGGTGTGTTTCAGGGAGCATGGAAAGAACAGTGGTGTGCCTACCTGATGGGGCAGGTGAGTTGGAAAACAGCTCTTCCTGTGGCTTCTGGTTCAGCAAAAAGCCTTTGTTGGGTGCTATCCTGGTGATCCGCCCCTTGACTCATCTCATTATCCCAGTTTGGCAAGTGGGATACTTGAGCAGATTGGGTAATGGACAGCCAAGCAATTATATTGGAGGAGAGGTGTGAATTCGATGTCTCGTTGGTCTCACCTCCTCCTGGCAGGGAGCCATGGAGGCCTCAGACTGCTGTCATCCTTCCCTTGGCATGCCTTGTTCTCCATGGATCTGCAAGGGAAGGGTGAAACTCCTGAGCAAGGATCCTTGTGTGTTTGGTGACTCGCCTCTAGTTTGGGTGATGGAATTGCAGGAATCTCTGCTCAGTTGCTGTTTGGTGGTTGTTTCCCTTAATTAGTACAGTGTCTCCCACGGCCAGCATACTGCATTTCCGCAGTTTGCCTGCTGTGCCTCTCGCCCAGAGGAACTGAAGAAGGAAACTTGGTTCTCTTCATTTAATTGGAAATAGATTAAAACTCCATTTAATCTGTGGAGTGGTGCTGCTCCTCTCATCTCCCTCTGTGTCGGGCTGCTCCAGTGAGAGCAGAGCCACGTGAGCTGGGGTTGTGCTGTCCATCCTCCCTGTATTCCTGTCTTTAACTCCCTTAGGTCAGTTGTTCATACTTAAAACAGAGCATTCCCATTCGCATGGAAGTGGAGTCTGAGATGTAAATCCCCTTAGAATATTTCAGGTTCCTAAATTTGCATTGATGCCATGTCCAAACCATGTGTAGTTATTTCCAGCGGTGGGGAATGAAGCCATCCCTGCCTGGGGAGGTTAGGGGAGGGCAGCTGCACTGGGAGTGGGGCAATCCAAAATTATTTGGATTAATTAAAATCTAGTAACACCACTGGGTGCTACTTAAGCAAGTGGGGTTTTTTTATACAAACAATCTGATCTTTCTTGGTAATTCTTCCTTTTGGAGGGAAATTAAATAATAGAGAGAGACATTGTGAGCAATTTGGTCTAGTGGAGGGTGTCCCTGCCCTTGGCAGGGGCTTAGAATTATATGATCCTTAAGGTTGCTTCCAACCCAAACCATTCCATGGTTCTGTGATTTGGAAGTGATGCCAGTCCCCTGGGACCACTCTGCCTTCCTCAGCTGGGTTGGGGAGGGCAGGGCATGGCTGGATGGCCTGTGTCCATCTGTCCATCCTGCTGCTGCACTGTCCAACCCTCTGCTTCCCAACCTGGCGGGAAGGGTCAGGTTGCAAGTGATTAAATTCTTATTCTGTGGTTTACCCAAATCCTTATGGGAAGCAAAGGTTCAGTGTATCCATCTGCTCTGCTCCCTGCTCTGCTCTTTTTCTTTCCTTTTTCTGTCTTTGCTGGCAGGAGAAATAAGGATAAAAAAAGGGAGGTGGTGTGCTACGATGAGCAAACATTATCTCCTAAAATAAAACATCGTCCCTTTTGGCAGTGAAGATGCTGTCTCAGGGGAAAGCAGCCTGAATTCCCAGAAGTGTGGCTTTTAAAGACTCCTAGCTCCCAGCCCTGTGTCTGCCTGTTCCCTCCCTCCCAGAGATTTCTGAGAAATCAGGCGTGCGGATTCCTCCTGAGAGCGAGCACTAAAGCCGGGATGGCTCCATGTCTACGAGAACATCTGGCCAATAAAGGGAGATCTAATGAAGCAGAACAGATGGTGAGAGCAAATAGCCCTGTCGCTCCTTGGGAGCAGCAGGAGTGAGGGGAGTGGGGACAGCCCCAGGGTGGCTTCATTTCCCAAGCTGGGCTTTGCTCATGGGTGCTTGAAAATGCTTCTGTAGGGAGAGCAGCAGGGTGGCAGTCCAGAAGGACAGAGAGCAGACTTAAAAGGAGCTGAGGGTGAGGGGTTTATCCAGTGCTTTAGTTGTTGGGATACAGCTGGATGGGAAGTGGAAGCTGAGGAAGGTCTTTAAGCTCTGGCTTTCAGGTGTTGGGCTGTGCCTCATGATTCAGTGGCAGTCGGAGGCTGAGTTGTGCAGCTCTGAGGATGGTGTGGAGCTGCTTTGGTCTGGTGACGCCCATCTGGATGGTCCAGTCTAAGGAGAGGAGATGCCACACAATGGCATTTATGACTTTTGAAGATTGCCTTTGAAGTTGCTTCTCCACACTGATTTCCTATGGTTTTCCATCCTGCTGCTCCTCTGGGGAGTTTTTGGTTGCAGGGGGTGAGGTGTTGCAGCACCCAGTTTATTTGCTGGCTGGGGTTGCCCATGTGGCTTTGGGATGGTGTCACCAGAAGCACCAGGTCCCTGTGCTTGGGCAGGGTGATGCCATGGGTGTGTTCCTGAAGGGACAGCAGGGCAGGTTTGGGATCTTTGGACTTGACAAGCTTCCCCAAGGAGAACTGATGCTGTCCCACTGCATTTTAAAAGAAATGCATTTGCAGCACTCCTGGCTGCAGCCTGTATGTATCCAATAAGCTCCTACCTCTCTCATCCAGGTGCATTCCCAAAGGCAGCTGGTGCTCATCCTACACTTTTCCCAACCCTGCTCCTGGCCCTCCTTATTCTCACAGTGTCTTTGCTGTTTGTCTGATTCCAATGCAAGGGGTCAACTGGCAACACCCTTCAGCGTGAACACCTTGGAATGGGGGAGATCTCTGGTGGAGATCTCAGCAGAGTTGGATCCTGCTGCTCCTTCTTCCCTAAAAACATTTGTGCTGCTTGTGCTGCCTCTGCACCAGAGCTCAGCCACTGCCCCAGTGTGGCAGGCAGGGAGGGAAAGCATGTTCCTGGTTCAGGAGATAACAGTCCCTGGGGATTTTACTTCCAATGAGCAGTGGAGACAGTGTGAAGCCTTTGAAGTTTGCCTGTGTTTTGAATGGCCGAGTGGATTTGGCCTTGTCCTGCAGGGCTGGGCTGCAGGGGCTGTGTCCCAGCGCCAGGCCATGCACTGGGAAGTGTCCTGGGGCTGGGACGTGGCTTGGCAAGCTGGGGACACAAAAGCCACTCTGCTCACATGCTGCATCCCAGCTCCGTGTCCTCCCTCCTCTCCTCCACCCTTCTGCTTTGCACTCGCAGGGGGAAGGTGATCTTCTGCCTTAAACATTTTTTTTTAATTTACATTTTTATTCCAGAAGGCAATCGGATTGTTTTGTCTCCTTGGAAAAGAGGGGCTGGGGCTCCTGGGGGAAGAGTGGGAAATCCCTACGGTACCTCTGCAGCAGTCACGGCTGGGCTCAGTGACTGTCACCTCATCAAACCTTGCCTCCTTTACATGACACCGGACCTTGGGGCGAGTGGCACCTGCCGCTGCCGTGGGGCTAAACTGGTGTGTCACCATCCCTGGGGGCTCCGGTCCCTGCTGCAACACCCTGGGAAAGGAGAGGAAAAGGACACAACGTGGGGAGTACCCTGATGGTGACACCCCAGCCCTGTTCCCGGCGGGAGCCCAAGGCTGCTCTGGCCCTGGCACAGCCGTGGCAGAGTGGGCAAGAGGCCTGCCTGGGAAGGTGCCCTGCAGCCTGACAGTCCCTCAAGCTCTATAAACCAAATTGCAAACTCTTCACTCCAGAGGAGAAATTGGGCATCCTGGTAGAACTTGCGATGACCTCTCCATCCCACAGGTCCTCCTGGCAAAGGATTGGCGCTTGGAAGGGGCCCGGGGTGGAAATGCCAAAGTTCCCCCCGGGTCCCGCTGCCATCTTCCTCTCCCCCTCCCCGCTGTGTTGGTCTAAATGATCTTTCTATGAAGCCCTGTAGATGTCAAAAGTAATTATGGAGTGTGATTAGTCCTCTGTGGGTGCTTTCTTTCTTCCCCCCTCCTTTCTCTTTTGCTATCCCCTTCTCCACTCTTCTGTTTTGGCTCAGTGGAAAAGGTGAGGACAAAGAATTGCCGCTTGCTTGGACTCATGATGTATCTGTGACTGCGCTATTAGCTGTCTCCTCCTTCCTCCCCAAATGGATATAATTTTTGAAGTGTGGAATTCCCTTCTTGATAAGTAGGTTTAAAAAAAAAAATACTGCACAATGTGATACTGTTTCATAGTTTCTAGGTGGTTGTATAAAGCAAAGTTACTGTGATTGTGTTTTTTCAAAGGAAAAAGTGATTGGTTACAAAATTTGTCCTTTTTTCATTATTACAAGCTCTTTGTTTTCCAATGATCTGATGGCTCTTTTGTCCCTGGTCTGTGTGTGTGTCTTCCCAAGTCCCACCCCTGTGCTGCATCCACCCATGGAGCATTGGCTCCCGCTGCTCTTGCTCCCTTGGGAGCTGTGGGGTGTCGCTGGTGGCTGGAGGTGGAAGACATCCATGTCCGGGGAGGAGGTGGAGGTGCTTGGAGGAGGGACATGTCTGAGGAGGGGTTGGAGGTGGGCAGGAGGGGCTCACAGGAAGGGCTCAAACCCAACATGCCAGAGGCTGATGCTGGAGGAAACCTCCTGCCCAGACTGTGCTGTGCTGGCCAAAGGCTCGTGGTCCTTCTGGGAGCCTTTGGTTGCCGCTCTCCAGCCGATCTCCAGTGCAAGGTGTTGTCCTGCCAGCACAGTGGGTGACCAGAGGCTGAGCAGCCCAGCCCTGGGTTGTCTGGGGTCTGTGCTTTCATTCTGCTCTTTAAATCTCTTCATCGTCTCTTGCAATCAATCTCCCTCCAGAAGAGAGCCCGGTGCCCTGAAATCACTCTAAGCCTGTTGCCGCTCACAGCAGCCGCCTCCCGGAGGTTTAATCCCAGCCACGGCTCCCTGCTGGCATTCCCTGGCTGCTGGCATTCCCCGGCTGGTGGTAGGAGCCCTCCTGCGCCCTTGCCTTGGCACCTCAGCCCAACTCAACGGGGACACCTCCCGGGCGCGTTTCACCTCCGCAGCCCAGGCCAAGGAGCCGGGATCCCTTTCTGGAACGGCGTGCAGGTAAGGATGGGTCCTGGCCTCGCAGGGAAGGTGCAGCCCAGTGCTGGGCAACAAGGTGAGGATGGTTCCTCTGCCCTGGGCTCTTCCACACAAAACTCTCAGCTGGCCCCTCCTGCCTGGAAGCAGCCAAGGGAAGATGCTCCATCTGTCCCCCACGGAGTCACCCCTGCAGTCAGCCCCCGTGGGGAAAGAAGCCCTTGGGCTCAGGTTTGGCTGTGATGGGAGCCCCGGGGCCACCAGGGTGGCTGGGGACATTTTAAGAAGATAAAAGTGATTTCTTGCTGCTCGTGCTGGCAGGGGCCGGTGCGGCCAGAGCCAGGAGGATTAAAACAATTTCATAATCCTGGTGATTTCCTTTTGATCGGGATTATGAAACCAATCACGAATATCAAAAGCCACAGCTTACAGCGGCAGCCGGAGCAGGGCTGGGAGGCCGCGGGCCCCTCAGACCCCAGGACGGCAGCCCTGGCACCTCCAGGTAAGCGCTGCCCACCCGGGGCCCTCGTCCTGCGTGGTGGGGCCTCGGGGGGAGGAGCAGGGGGGCTTTGGTGCGTGGGGAGCAGGCACGGGTCACACGCTGGGTCAGGGGTAGGGATGTGAAATGGATGCACCGAGCTCCGCTCCCACCGTCTTCCTGCCTGGAAACGCCACGGCCTTGGCTCGCCGCGGGTCCAGGCAGGGTTTGGCCTCCGGGCAAGCAGGAGAATTTCGCACAGCTGCAAAGGCGTGATGCTCCCAGGAAGGTGCCGAGAGCCGGCAGCCGTTGCTGCTGGAGAAATCCCCCCAGCCCCGGCAGCAGCGTCCTCACCCCGGCGGTGCGGGACAGCCCTTCCCGGCCCGCAGCCCGGACAAAGGACATTCCTGAGAGCGGCCCGAGGCAGCCGGATCCCTCCTCCCGGGTGCGGGGTTCCCCCCCCGCGGAGCTCCCTGGGTGGCAGTGCGGGGTCACCCCGTGTCCCCAGCGTGGCCCCGAGGGGCCCGGGCAGGCCGGGGCCGGCTTTGGCCGGGTGCTCCGGCGTGGGGTGCGCGGAGAGGAGGAGGAGGAGGAGGAGGAGGAGGAGGCCGGGGCGGGAGGCAGGGCCAGCCATGGCCCCACAGCCCAGCCAAGCGGCTGAGCTGGGCTCGGCTGGAGGGGCCG